>JAHRHZ010000051.1:3928478-3944252 GCA_024137785.1 Ginglymostoma cirratum
AAACGTCAAGTTTTCCTGCTCCTATGATGCTGCTTGGCCTGCTGTGTTCATCCAGCCCCACGCCTTGTTATCTCTAATGTTTTGGGGACCTGGGTTCAAATCCTGCCACTGCAGATGGTAGAATTTAAATTCGATAAATATCTTGAATTAAGAGTTTAGTGACGATTGTGTTGACATTGTCGATTGTTGGAAAAACCCATCTCGTTCTCTAATGTCTTTTAGGGAAGGAAACTGCCATCCTTACCTGGTCTGGCCAACATGTCACTCCAATACCACAACAATGCAGCTGACTCTTAACTGCCTCCTGGCAGTTAGGGATGGACAATAAATGCTGCCTAGCCAGTGATGTCCTCATCATGTAAATGAATAAAAACAACTATATGTTCAAGCAGCTGTTGAATGGTAATTGAGGCCTTGGGAAGAGTCAATCAGCCACTCAGGGCATAACAAGAACTTTTGAAAACTTGTTTTTGTACATATTATGAAAATCATTTAAATAATCTGGTTAGGTTTGTTATTTTCTTTTATTTTCTGTCTGTATTTTGTACGAATGGGGCCTGAAAATAAATGTTAAAGGTTTAAAGCATAGACATAATCAGCTTACTGTATTGTTTGATTTTCTCTCTGCTAAACTTATTGTGCATTTAATAAATAGTTGAGTCTTTTGTTTAAGATGCAAAACTGGTGTCTGGAAATTGATTCTTTGCAAAGTCTGTAATTGGTTATTCACAAATCTAGTTAGGAACCATTGGCATGATTATTTGAATGTCTTTGATTTTTCAATTTTACTATGCTGTGAATACAGCAATAGAAAGGCTGATTAAGTTTGGCTGTCTGTCCCCGTGTTGTAACTATATATAGAGAGAGATGTTTGGATGCTATATGATGTGATAATAGAGGGGCTCGGTGCAGACAAATGGATACATCAGGAAAAGGGATGAATGTATGATTGTAGAGAAACCGGTCAGTCACAGTCCCAAGGTAATATAAGAACAAAATTCAGACAGTGACCTTGTGTGATCATTGAGGAGGCAACTGGAAACTTAATTCATAGGTATTAGAGTTTATCAATAGATCACAAGATAGAAACATAGAAAGTAGAAACAAGAGTAGGTCATTTGGCCCTTTAAGCATGATCACCACGCAATATGATCAAATTTGATCCTCTATCTCAATGCCATATTTCAGTTTTTTTCCCCATATGCCTTGGTGCCTTTAAGCTCTTTTAAAAAAATCTACGTCTTTGTTGAATATATTCAGTGACTTGGCCTCTACAGCCTTCTGTGGTACTGAATTCAACAGGTTCGCCACCCTCTGAGTAGAGAACTTTTTCTTTATCTCAGTCTACCCTGTATTCCAAGTCTGTGTCCCTGGCACTATACTCCCCAACCAGGGAAAGATCCTCCTTGTATCTAGTTTGTGCACTCTGCTAGAATTTTATATATTTCAGTCAGAACTCTTCTCATCCTTCTAAATGCCAGTAAATACAGGCCTGGTTAACCTAATCTCTCCTCAGAGGACAGTTCTCTCATCCATGGTATCAGTCTAGTGATCCTCTATTGCACCCCATCTACGGTAAATATATCCTCTCTTAGGTAAGGAGATCAAAACTGCATGCAACACTACAGGTGTGGTCTCACCAAGGCTCTGTATATATGAACATATTTAGGTTTAATAGTTGAGGCTTTATCTGCAGAAGAAATTTTAAAGTAGCAAATTATAAGACCCTAACTACAGTTTTGCAAAGGGAGCTACCTAATTTCACATATGACAGCAGATTCAGTCATTTTAACAAATCAAGTACTGTTTGAAAGTTTTCCACCTTACTGCACTGCCAGGAAGCATTTTAAAGCCACCAGACCTCCTAATGGCTTTCTTAGACAGGATTACTGTCATTTTGATACTAAATGACTAACAAGCAATTTGTGCATCTGCTGAAATCTGCTGAAATCAAATGCCAATTTTCGCAGTCAGTTCACAGTCAATCAAAAATAGGTCAAGCTTACTTAAGACATGCCACTCAAACAGATGCTTTCTTCGGAGTTACATGCTATCTATCAACTGTACTCACAGATAAATGTCTATTTCTCTGTTATAGATTCAAGATGAAATCTTTAGGACTTCATCACATTTAATAGCAAACTATGTTAAAGGTAAGTTTGCTGATAGGTTCAAATCTGAGGCCTTGATATTAATGTGAGGCGTAAGATTAGGTATCTAAAATACCACCAATGGAGATCTAACTGTTTGTCCTGGCCAACACTTGCGGAATCATGTCTGTCAATAAGTGATTCGTTTTCTCTCTCTCTCTCTAATGGACAGAGATGCCAGTAGTCCTCAACAGTCTGCTGTTAGTTACTTAATCACAGAGTCCCTACAGTGCAGAATGAGGACATTCTGCCCATCAAATATGCGGAGGCCCTCCAAAGAGCATCCCACCCCCAACATGGCTAACCCACCTAATCTGCAAACTACAATGCAATTTTTAAGTATGGCTAATCCACCTAACTTACACATCTTAAGGGTGGTGGGAGGAAACTGGAGCACTCAGATAAAACCCACACAGCCACGGGGAGAATATACAAACTCCAGACACACAATCACCCAAGGCTGGAATTGAACCCAGGCCACTGGCGTTATGCGGCAGCTGTGCTAACTACTGCACCACCATGTCACCCTAACATTTTAACATAAGATTATGTCATGTTAAGTTCATACTTAAAGAATTTGATAAAACTCATAGGACAGATGCTGCACTAATAGTAATCCCACTGGATTACTAATCCAGTGGTTTGATGCTCTCAATATGGAAGCATCTCTCACTGATATCAGCTGGTGGAATTTACATCCTACTCACTAATCATGGCAACCTCAGCCAGTGTAGGAAATGAACCCAGGTAGCTAGCATCATTGAAATCAGCTGCTTAGCCAACTGAGCTAACCAACAAACAAATCATAAACTGACAATCATTTGCATCAATTGCAGTTATATTTTTCCACTATTGTTAACAATGCTTAATACCATGTCCAACATCTATTATTTTCCAAAACTAGGTTTTAGGTTTCGTCTATTTTTTTCTTTCCATTAATTGATAAGCATTTCATATTAGTTTGGATTCTTTTACATTCAATCTTCTCTCTCTTCCTTTTTGAGGTCATGAGTTATTGCTGCAGAGTGAAATGCCAAATCTGTTTGAACCATTTGCATTTGACTAATGCTCTAAGACCTATCATTCTTTTTAACTCCAGAATACAAAGTGGGATTTTAACTTATCTTAGCAAACTTATCTTGACAGCGCTTGATCCCCATTTTACTCTGAAGAGAGCAGATTGATCGGAATGAATTTTAAGACAAAACACAGATAGATTGGGATGCAGCAAAATGTAAACTTTTTGACAAAACAAACAAACCACCAGCCTGCCTCCTACAAACCCAATTCTTAGCTTAACCCAGGCAGGATTAAAGGCAACAAAGCCACTTCCAAAGTGGTAAGCATTATACTGAAACTGAGTGCCTCACATTTATTATTGCTAGTTTAACTACATTGGGTTAAATAGCAGTGAGACAGTGAGAAGATCAATGGGTTAATCCACAGATCGAAGTAATGTCCCAGGGAGCTGAGTTTGAATCCAGCTGCAGCAAGTAATGGAGCTTGAATTCAATAAAATTCTGAAATTAAGTGTCTAATGATGGCTATGAAAGCATTGTTTATTACCTGGGGAACTATCCATCTTGTTTACTAATGTCCTTCAGGAAATGAAACTGGTATCCTTACCTGGTCTGGTCTACACGTGACTCTAGATCCACAGAAACGTGCTTGGCCCTTAACTGCCCTTTGGGATATTAGGAATGGGCAGTGATGCCCACATTCCATGAATTTTTTTAGATAGGTCTCATGATGTACCCTGGACATTTCTTTCTCATAATTCATTTATTGTCACAGTGATGACCTTTGATCCAGAATCAGTATGGTAAGGACGTCTGTATATTCCTTACAATAGCTGTGAAAACTGTTATTGTTTTGAAAATGTGTTTCCAGTACTATTAACATTTAAAAAGGAATCAGGTAAAATTTGCTTGCATGAAATGAAAAACTGATCCATACAACCTGGTGATCCTTGGCCTGGAAGTGGTCTAAAAAACCAAAAGACATAGGAGCAGAAAAAAGCCATTCTGCCCACTGAGTCTGCTCTGCCATTCAATGAGATATTGGCTGGTCTGACAATCCTCAGTTTCACTTTCCTGGTTTTTCTCCATAATCCTTAGTTCCCTTAATGATTAAAAATCTGCTTATCATAGCCTTGGCTACCGCCCCAACAACCTCTTAGATTTCACATTTGCCCAGTTCCCAATTCAACCTATCTCTCTAAGTCTTCATTTCCCTACTTATAACTCCTCAGACAAAACACATAAAGTAAATATGCTACGTTCCGTGCTTCAGGTTTCTCCCCACATAAGCCAGGGCATTGCTTATCCTCAATAACCTCCCCCGTCAATAAGCTCTCATGACTCCTTTCCATCCCATGCTCTGCTGTTTCTCGCTCTCCTTATACATTTATATTCCCCCACTTCAGTATTATAACTAGTATTATAATCCCTTTTACATTCTGACTCCAATCCCTACATTTAAGATCCCTGCCAGTGTCCTTCTGACAGCAACGGCTCCTAATAATCCCCTTTTGATTTTAGTGAAAGGACTCCAGGACTGACCATGGCCCAACCCCTTGACTGACTTAGTCTGACAGATCCAAGCAACCAGAGTGCTGACTAATATCTGTATAGCACCCAAACTGTACACCCTCAAGTACCCAGACTGGTTGCACTAGATCAACATAGCTGAGCATGGCCCACTCCCCGAGCTGTAGAGGAATAGATTCCCTCACAGTGGCTCTGCCCTTGAATTACTATGCCAGTATCCCATGACTAAAGGAAGACTCTCTAAACTTGAAAGAGGACCATTCGCCGTAGACTTTGAGACATGTCTGCCTGTTTGCAGAATGTGCAGTGTGTTTGCTGCGAAAGCTGCTGGCGCATGGTTTGGGTGTAGGATTCACAAATGCACTGCCATGCAGCAATATGTCCAACCTCTGACTGAGCACTGCTGACCAAGAAGGCAAGTTTCCTGGCTTTGTGTCTGCATTAAACGGTAAGGGCAAGACAGAAGTAAAGCCAGCCTTTAATGTGTGGTTGATGTGGCAAAGTGCTAAAAGACAAGGAATGTTGTGGGCAAGATAACAAGGTGTGGGGCTGGATGAACACAGCAGGCCAAGCAGCATCATAGGAGCAGGAAAGCTTGATGTTTCGTGCCGAGACCCTTCATCAGAAATGGGGGAGGGGAAGAGGGTTCTGAAATAAATAGGGAGAGAAGGGGAGGCAGATAGAAGATGGATAGAGGAGAGGATAGGTGGAGAGGAGGCAGACAAGTCGAAGAGGCAGGGATGGAGCCAGTAAAGGTGAGTGTAGGTGGGGGGTAGGGAGGAGATAGGTCAGTCCAGGGAGGACGGACAGGTCAAGGGGGCGGGATGATGTTAGTAGATAGGAGATGGGGGTGGGGCTTGAGGTGGGAGGAGGGGATAGGTGAGAGGAAGGACAGGTTAGGGTGGCGGAGATGAGCTGGGCTGGTTTTGGGATGCGGTTGGGGGAGGGGAGATTTTGAAGCTTGTGAAATCCACATTGATACCATTGGGCTGCAGGGTTCCCAGGCTGAATATGATGCTGTTCCTGCAGCCTTCGGGTGGCATCGCTGTGGCATTGCAGGAGGCCCAGGATGGACATGTCGTCTTACGAATAGGAGGGGGAGTTGAAATGGTTCGCGACTGGGAGGTGCAGTTGTTTGTTGCAAACTGAGCGCAGGTGTTCTGCAAAGCGGTCCCCAAGCCTCCGCTTGGTTTCCCCGATGAAGAGGAAGCCACAACGGGTACAGCGGATGCAGTATACCACATTGGCAGATGTGCAGGTGAACATCTGCCTGATGTGGAAAGTCTTCTTGGGACCTGGGACTGGGGTGAGGGAGGAGGTGTGGGGGCAGGTGTAGGACTTCCTGCGGTTGCAGGGAAAAGTGCCGGGGGTGGTGGGGCTGGAGGGGAGTGTGGAGCGGACAAGGGAGTCGCGGAGGGAGTGGTCCCTCTGGAAGGCAGATAAGGGTGGGGAGGGAAAAATGTCTTTGGTGGTTGGGTCTGATTGCAGATGGCGGAAGTGTCGGAGGATGATGCGTTGGATCCGGAGGTTGGTGGGGTGGTACGTGAGGACGAGGGGGATTCTTTTTTGGTTATTATTGCGGGGACGGGGTGTGAGGGATGAGTTACGGGAAATGCGGGAGACATGGTCGAGGGCGCTCTCAACCACTGTCGGGGGGAGGTTGCGGTCCTTGAAGAATGAGGACATCTGAGATGTACGGGAGTGGAATGTCTCATCCTGGGAGCAGATGCAGCGGAGGCGAAGGAATTGGGAATAGGGGATGGCATTTTTGCAGGAAGGTGGGTGGGAGGAGGTGTATTCCAGGTAGCTGTGGGAGTTGGTGGGCTTGAAATGGACATCGGTTTCTAGGTGGTTACCCGAGATGGAGACAGAGAGGTCCAGGAAGGAGAGAGAAGTGTTGGAGAATGTCCAGGTGAACTTCAGGTTGGGGTGGAAGGTGTTGGTGAAGTGGATGAACTGTTTGAGCTCCTTGTGGGAGCACGAGGCCGATACAGTCATCAATGTAACGGAGGAAGACGTGGCATTTAGGGCCAGTGTAGGTACGGAAGAGGGATTGTTCCATGTAACCTACAAAGAGGCAGGCAAAGCTTGGGCCCATGCGGGCACCCATGGCCACACCCTTTGTCTGTAGGAAGTGGGAGGAATTGAAAGAGAAGTTGTTGAGGGTGAGGACGAGTTTGGCTAAGCGGATGAGGGTGTCGGTGGAGGGGGATTGGTCAGTTCTGCAGGACAGGAAGAAGCGGAGGGCCTTTAGGCCATCTGCATGGGGAATACAGGTGGATAGGGACTGGACATCCATAGTAAAAATGAGGTGTTGGGGACCGGGGAATTGGAAGTTCTGGAAGAGGTGGAGGGCGTGGGTGGTGTCATGGATGTAGGTAGGGAGTTCCTGGACCAAGGGAGTGAAAATGGAGTCTAGGTAGGTGGAGATGAGTTTGGTGGGGCAGGAGCAGGCGGAGACAATGGGTCGACCAGGGCATTCAGGTTTGTGGATTTTGGGAAGGAGATAGAAGCGGGCGGTGCGGGGTTGTGGAACGATGAGGTTGGAGGCGGTGGGTGGGAGGTCACCTGAGGTGATGAGGTTGTGGATGGTTTGGGAGATGATGGTTTGGTGCTCGGGGGTGGGGTCATGATCCAGGGAGCGATAGGAGGAGGTGTCGGAGAGTTGGCGCCCAGCCTCAGCAATGTCGAGGTCAGTGCGCCATACTACGACTGCCCCTCCCTTGTCCTCGGGTTTTATGATGAGGTTGGGATTGGAGCGGAGCGAGCGGAGGGCTGCACGTTCTGCGGGGGAGAGGTTGGAGTGTTTGAGAGGGGTAGAGAGGTTGAGGCGATTGATGTCTCGACGGCAGTTGGAGATGAAGAGGTCGAGGGAGGGTAGGAGGCCTTGGGGTGGTGTCCAGGAGGAGGGCTTGTGTTGGAGGCGGGAGAAGGGGTCAGTAGAGGGAGGGTTAGATTCGCGGTTGGAGAAGTAAGCGTGGACGTGGAGGCGGTGGAAAAACTGCTCAATATCCAAGCGTGAGCGGTATTCGTTGATATGTGGGTGGACGGGGACAAAGGTGAGCCCTTTACTGAGGACTGACCGTTCGTCCTCAGTCAGGGGGAGGTCTGGGGGGATGGTCATCCACATTAGTGCTATGTAAGTGTACACTAAGAGAACAAGCAAGCAGTCCTGAGATGCAGCCTGAACAAATCTGTGAGCTGGGTGCTGGTCCCTGTGTGCAGTGTCCTTGCTGCAGCAATGCAATGACAGATCAATCCAACATTCAGCATGGGACTGCAGAAGCATATTGTAAGTCCATCAGAAATGGACCATGATGGCGAAGTGTGACTAGCACTATGTTAGATGCCAGTGTCCATGGATGGGATATGAGTGGACACTGGACATACACCCTTGAGATGTTGGGGCTGGGTGTCCGGGGCAGAGGTCCAGAGGAGCAAACGGAGAGATTAAGTCACCAGGTATCTTGCATCTGACTTTCATATCTGGAATTCTTGGCATCTAGACTCTACCCAGCGGGTAGTGGAATCGGACAATGCATATTAATGAAGTGAGATTAAGTAATAACGAAGACAATATTGGTGGTGGGCCTACGGAATTCACTACCACAGTTGAGGCTAAAACATTTTATGATTTCAAGAAGAAATTGGATATTGTGCTTGAACTAAAGGGATCGAAAGATAAGGGGTAAAAGTGGGAACAGGCCACTGAGTTGGATGATCAGTTATGAATGTAATGGATGGCAAAGCAATCTCAAAGGGGCAAACAGTTTACTCCTTATCTGTCTCCTATGTTTTTATGTCTATGAGCAATGAACCCCATTAATAGGCCTCCTGCCACTCACTAGCGAGAATTTCTACTTGAAGTCCAAAATGTGATACCAGCTCTGTTTCTCTCTCCACATATATCGTCAGACCTGTTGAGTTTCTTCAGCACTCTCTGCGCTTGTTTTGGAAAATGTAGCTTCTTGCTCTCAGTGTGGAGGTGGGGCTCTCTCAATTTGCCATGTGTTTCTCTCAAATTTCCCTCCGTAGCCCACATCGTTCAGAGCCTGAGAAAATTTCATCCACAGTTTCAGTCTGTGAGTAATATTATTACTGGGACAAAACTGCAATGTTTAACATAACATACACTTTATTTCTTTGTAAAAGTCTTACAATGTCACCAGAGAGCAGAAAATGAGGCTGTGACAAAGAGGCAGGAACAGGTGCATTGTTTCTAGTTCCAGTTCAACGTCCAGTTTCTGCATATTTCAGGCACTGATGACATCCCTGATCCAGTGCATTGTCAGGAGGGACACCAATTTTCACAGTTGTTTTGTACTTGGAGCCATGGCATAGAGGTGCCAGTGTTGGACTGAATTTGGAGGAAGAATAAGCACTATGTAAAAATGCAGAATAAAGTTGGGAAACAAGAACTGTGCCTTTGGATTTGTACACTGTATTAATACCGTAATCTGAAATGAGATATGTAGTTCCTGATTTTGAAATCTGGTAGTTGACGTGCACAAATGTTATATCTGTAATATTGAGTTTCGAGAGCAGCGTGATATCTGCCACGAGGCTGTGTTTGTTGGTCTTATCCAGTTAACAGCACGTAACATTCACAATATACATCTCAAAATGTTATTTGTCGTTTAAAAAAAACAGGCCATTCAAAGCCTCATCAATCAATAACTGTCGACATTTTTGCTTAATATTATGTTCAAAATGAAGGCAAGAGTCCATGAACTAAAAATGTCTCAGAAAAAAATTTCAACATTTTGTTATTTGTAAGAAAACTGAAAGAATGAATGTTTTTCATAGGAGCCTTTTGAAACGGAGACTCTTTTCAGTGAGAACTGGAGTTGTGTGCAAATTATGTTCTGAAGCAAACATTAGTTGAGGGCTTAGAAGTGCTAAAAAATGGAAATGGGTTCTAATTCAATAAGCTCTTGTTCGTTCTGTTAAAACTTATATAAATAGAAACATGGCACTTAAGTTCAGCATTTAATTATAACATCTGCTGTAAATTGACAAGAGCAAATTGAAATCAGAGGATATCAGTTTGCAACTCTGGATTAAATAAGAATTCTGAATGACAATTGCTCCTTGCTATTATAAATAAATATACCCAAGCTGTCAGTGCAGTGAGTGAACAACACATAGCAAGTATGTTTATCCTTTGACCAGCTGAGGAACAGAACAGTGCCTTTGGATTCTCATATTCACATTACAATTGAAGTGAGATATTGGTCGCTGCATACAACGCCTGACTTTGTAAACTGATCGTTGATGTGCACAAAATGTTAAATCTATATATCAAGTTTTGAGAACAGAATGATATCTGTATTTGTTGCTCTTATCCAATTAACCGTTATAACACTCACAATATTACAGATCTTGTCATGCAATTCTGTATGGATCACAATCTGGATCTACAGAAAATGTTGATGCTGACTTCAAAAGGTGCACCTATTATGCTTGGTAGATGTTATGCTGCGGCTACCCTGCCTACAGAGTGTGAACTGTGCTTACCAGAATTATCCAGTAATCATGCCTGTATTACAGGTAAACAGACTCCACTCTCAGTGCTGGATGTTAGCTAACAAGCTGCTGGTGAGGCAATGGCCTAATGGTATCATCATTGGACTATTAATCCAGAGACCCAGGTAAGGTTCTGAGGAGATAAAAGGTACTGCAGATGCTGGAGAATCCGAGATAACAAGCATGGGGCTGGATGAACACAGCAGGTCAAGCAGCATCATAGGAGCAGGAAAACTTGACGTTTCGGGCCTAAACCCTTCATCAGAAAGGTTCTTCTAAGAACCCTAACCCTTCTAAGGTTCTGAGGACCTGGGTTTGAAACCCACCATTGCTGATGGTAGAATTTGAATTCAATGAGAATCTGGAATTATGAATCTAATAATGACCATAAATCAATTGTTGGGGAAAAGGAATATCTGTTTCACTAATGTCCTTCAGGGAAGGAAAATTGCCCCCTTTACCCGGTCTAGTCTAAATGTGAATTTTTAATCTTGACACTTAACTACCCTCTGGGCAAGAAATATGGATCTAGCTGATGATGCCCTCATCCTACGAATGAATGAAAGGAACAGAAAGAAGGACATTCTCTGAAACTGAATATTGAAATTTATGGTCAAAAGGAATCAGATCCCTACAGTGTGGAAACAGACCATTTGGTCCATCAAGTCCACACCAACCTTCTGAAGAGCATCCCACTCAGACCCAATCTACCACCTCATCCCTGTATTTCCTATGGCTAATCCATCTAGCCTGGATACTATGGACAATTTAGCATGCCAGTCTACCTAAGCATGCACATCTTTGGATTGTGGGAGGAAACCAGGCCACCACACATAGACACAGAGAATATGTAAGCTCCACACAGTCACTCGAGGGTGGAATCAAATCCAGGTCTGTGACACTGTGAGACAGTAGTGCTAACCACAGAGCCACTGTGCCACCCCCTGTTTTGTTCTCAACAACTTTAATTCTAACTACTTATTTTCCAACTCCCAACTTCATTGGTCGTTTCACTCTTGTCACAATCCTCCCAAATGAAACAACTAATTATTATGAATCTGTACTATTCATATTTATTTTTGCTTCTGAACAGGGTGATGTAGTCATAGATGCTTTCGTTCTGAAAAACATGTTCGAAGCTATTTATGTTTCTCTGCAGAATGCACTAGAATGTCTTTTAATTAGGCTCATTATGTAGACTGACCATTTCTTATTTCAGCATTTCCATGCTCCCTGCTTCTAAATTATACTTCCCTGCCATGCAGTTAAAGATCACTATTACAACAATATGAAAATAAATCAACACAAATGTATCCTTTGTACACTTCTTGGCTGCTTTATTTACTTTCCTCCCTTGCGTATGACCTTCCTTGCACTGGCTAAATGTGCAATTTCTTTTATTCTTGACATCCCAGAAAAAATCTGCAGGGAACAGTTCCAGAATTCCCCTGCCGCCAACACCACTTTACGCAGTTCCTTCCCAGAAAAGAGTGGCTTTGTGTTTTTTATTTAAATGGGATGCAACTAAAGAAGCTACATCACATGACTGATTTCTCATCATATATTTTCCTTATGTCCAGGGTTACTGTGGGCTACAAGTGGGCAGGAAGGGGTTGGTGCAAATGGCTAATGTGACTGTTTGCTGAAGAAAAATTCCAAAATAGCCCCTTCTCCACAGCCAAGATGATTGGGTGATTACCAGTAGAATTGTGCTGTCTGTAAAAATGTTCCAACTTTGGAAAATGGGATGGAGTAAAGGGAAGGGCATGTGACAAGAGCTTGGATGTTTTCTTGCTCCATCATAGGGCTGCAGTCATTGGTGCGTATAGGAAAAGCATTACCTCAATCACCATAACACTCATAGAACCAATGTTTGAGGTAAGAATTACGTATCCTTTTCATTCATTTATGACATGTGGGCATTACTGGCTGGTTCTGCATTTATTGCCCATTTAATTGCCCATAAGGAGGTGGTAGTTATCTCCCTTCTTGAATCACTGCAGTCCATGTGCTATAGATACACTGACAGTGCCATTAAGGAGTTCCAGGATTTTGACCCAGCAACACTGAAGAAACAAGGTACATTTCCAAGTCAGGATTGTGAGTGACTTGGAGGGGAACTTGAAGGCACTGGTGTTCCCATCTATCTACTCCCTTTCCATCTAGATGGTCATAGTCATGGATTTGGAAGATGTTGTCTCAGGGTCCTTGATGAATTTCAACAGCTCTTCCTGTAAATGACGCACACTGCTTATACAGAGCATTTGTGGTTGACCGGCGAATGTTTCTGGTTGTGGTGCAAATCATGTGGGCTACTTTGTCCTGGATGATATCAATCTTATTGAGTGTTGTTAGAGCCACATTATTCCAGGCGATACAGAGTGTTCCATCACACTCCTGACTTGTGCCTTGTAAATGGTGGGTATCCTTTGGGTAATCAAGAGATGAGTACTCACTGCAGGAATCTGAGCCTTTGACCTGCTACTGATGTAGCCACAGAATGACAGCTGGTTTGTGATGCAGAATGACATAAACAACACAAGTTCAATTTTTGCACCAACTGAAGTCACCATGAAGGTCCTTCTTTGTCAACCTCATCACTTCCCTGAGGTGTGTTTATCCTCAGGCTAAACTTGCCACCAGCCATCTGTATCTATGTGAAAGAGCAGTCCGATTGTCTTCTGGGACTATGGCGACTTTACATATTTATATGGATTATTTGGTCAAAACAGTACAAAAACATATAATCTTGCACATTCTGAAAACCTGAAATAGCAGAAAATGCTGGAAATACTCAGTAATGCTGATAGAATCTGAGGGGAGAGACAAATACAGCTTTGAAGTATGTGACCTTTCAGAAAGTCGTTAGCGGAAATATTACCTGTTTCAGTCTACAATCTGTGATCCGATTTGTTGACATTTCCAGTATCTTCTCAATTGTTTTTTGTTGCAGTAGTCTTTTGTGATCCCTATAGAGGTGAAAATTAGCAAATTCATAAAATTAACAGTGAAGAAACAAAAGGTTAGGAAATAAAAATAAATGACAAAATTCAGCAGATTATAGAAAAATAATTCCCCAGGCAACCCAATTTAAGCAACCTGCTCTGAATTTGCTGCCATTGGTTTCTGGGTCCAATTGTTACTTTTCAGTAGGAAGTTGTATCATGCATCTTTAAGGTCCTCTTGCATAACTGCATTTGTAGCAGCCTATTTTCATGTTGTTATGCTTCTTTTCCAATCTAATTGAATTGACTCCTAGCTGTGACAACTGTTTTAAATGTCTCGGCTGAGATTCATGACTGATCAGCCTCCAGCACTGTCAAGCCTGGCCTTTATTTCTTTCACGTCTTGAAGTAAAGCTTTGCTTTTTCCTTTATGCTCATTAGTTCTTTGATTGATGCAAGTTTTAATGGTAGTAAGTTCTTGATCCATTGCTCCTGGTCTGGGGTTTTGAAGAGAAGTGGATAAAGTGCTGAAGTCTCTCTGTTGGCTAAAGAAGTGAGTGTTGTGATCCAGCTGTGAAAAGCTCTAATTAGACCCAAATGGAAATACTGGGAGTTATTTTCTCCTCCCTGGAGGTGGTGAGAAGGGAAAATAATGAAATATCTGGCCCTGGTGACAGAATCACCCCCCTTTCACCACGTCAGCAATTAAGTCCTGTCAGAAAGTCTCATTTGGCATTTTCTTTGGGACCAGAGGCATGTCGTGCCTGTATGTGGAACAGGCCTGAACAGGTTCACAGGGAGTATTATTTGGGAAATAACAGTCATCCAACTTTTCACATACAAAACATCTTATAAAGGAGCTGCACATAATGTTAATTAGGCCACTGCTGGAATAGCTGAACACAGTTACTTGCAGTTCTAGTCACCACACTTTAGGAAGGATGTGATTACACTAGAGAAGATACAGAAGAATTGAGAAGATGATGCCGGGGGGCTGGAGTGAGTCAGCAATGAAGCAACACTCAATAGGGTGGGACTAACAAGCAAAAATTGTTGGAGAAACTCAGCAAGTCTGGCAGCATCTGTGAAGAGAAAACAGAGTTAATGTTTTAAGTCCAGTGACCTTCTTCAGAACACCCCAGAAATGTTAAATCTGCTTTCTCCGGCAATTTCTGTATTTGTTTGTTTCAGATTTACAGCATCCTTTTTTTAAATTTTAGGTAGGCTGATGTTGTTTTCCTTAGAGTAAACAAGGCTGAGGGATGATCTCACTAAGATGCATAAAGTTCTGAGGGGCATGGACAGGATAGGTAGGGGGAAAACGTTCCCCTTACTACAACAGTCAATAATCTTGGGGACAGTTTTAAGGTAAAGGAGCAGAAGCTCAGAAGGTCTTTGATAAATATTTTTCACCAAGAGGGTGTTGGGTATTTGGAACTCACTATGTGAAAAGCATGGTAGACTCAGGAGCTCTCAAGTAGTTAAAAACTATTTAGAATGAACATTTGAAATGCTGTAGCATACAAGTCTACAGACCAAGTGCTGGAAAATGGGATAAGAATAACTAAAATAAAACAAAGAACTGTAGATGCTGGAGATCTAAAATAAGAACAGAAATTGCTGGCAAAGCTCATCAGGTCTGGAGGCATCTCCAGAGCAGAAGTGGAGTTAAAAGTTTGAGCCCAGTGACTGTTCATCACAACTGATAGTAGCTAAGTAAAATGGTATTTATGCTGAAGTCAAAGTTGGGAGAGTGGGTGGTAGGGGAAAATGTGAGAGTTTAGGTGGAGACAAATTCCATAGAGAGAAAGATATGAAAGGAGTGGGCAATCAAGAAGATTGTTGACAATAGCCCAGGACAGAAAAGAAGCTGAATAAGGGATAATGAGAACTGACAGTAGGAGAGAATGGGTAGGCTGTGGTGAAAAGTAACTCATGTCATGACAGGACTGGCTTTGGTGTGGGTAAAAAACATAGAAGATGGAATCGGCCTGTAAAGTTATTGAACTCAATGTTGAGAGCTAGAGGCTGCAGTGTTCCCAAAAGGAAAATGAGATGCTGTTCTTTGAGCTTGCACTGAGGCTTGCTGGAACGGAACAGCAGAAGAGTGGGAGATGGTTCGGACATGGTTGAGTGCCCTATCTACCATGGTAGCAGAGAATCCTTGGTTGAGGATAAAGGTGGACAGTTTGTTGTCATTGATCGTCACAGCTACTTATTAACATTACCTTTTGCAAGTTTGTCTGGAGGACCTTCCAACTGCCTGTGGGTAGAGGACTTCACTGCTCTTATCAACTTCGCACTTCAAGGTCTCCAGCACAGCAGCAGTGAACCTTGGCATCTGCCGTCTATTATATTCCACTATTCTTGCATTTTGTCCAAGCAAAAAAAGCTTCAGATTAACTTTAGTACCCAGCCAAAATGCAAATGCATCATGGGTAGACAAGATAGTTGAGAAAGCATTAGCACACCTGCCTTCATTGATCAAACCTTTGAGTATAGGAGATAAAAGGTACTGTAGATGCTGGAGAACCCGAGATAACAAGCATGGGGCTGGATGAACACAGCAGGTCAAGCAGCATCATAGGAGCAGGAAAACTTGAC
>JAHRHZ010000051.1:3944652-3957749 GCA_024137785.1 Ginglymostoma cirratum
GTCAAGTTTTCCTGCTCCTATGATGCTGCTTGACCTGCTGTGTTCATCCAGCCCCATCTTTGAGTATAGGAGTTGGGATGTCATGTTGAGGTTGGACAAGATGTTGGTGAGACCTCTTCTGGAATACTACATGTAGATCTGGTCACCCTGTTATAGGAAGGATATCATTAAATTGGAGATGGTTCAGAAATGATTTACTGGGATGTTGCTGGGAATGGAGGGTTTGACTTATAGAAATAGGCTGTATGAAATGCTTTGGAAGTTTCTGAGTTGTGATAATATACTTTATAAATACTTTATATAATTTATAAATGGAAGATTTTTTTTTCTCAAATTCTCTTTCCTTGTTCTACATGCACCAGATGGTTTCACTTTCCATGTTAGAATATAGCTAATAATCTAGAAATGAAACTGTTTGCTACAATTATGTTCTCATTTTCTGATTATTTTGCAAGCTCCATGAAAGATATCTCCATTATAAGGTAATTGCAAATGTGCACTTAACACAGCTCTTGTACTGTAAATAATATCATCAATAAACCACAACTAATTCTATGTATCTGGCATTTATAGCATGGAAACTGAAGGAGAAAAGGCCAAGTTTTATAATTACTCCTATTTGCATGTAAAAATTAAGTCCAATTATCACAATTTATGAACATGTTTTTTCCTAAAATTTACAAGTATGACCTTAAAGTCAATGATATAGAAATGACAATCCTTCGTAGGTAGGATACCTTGCAGTTCCATGAAGAAAGAAAGATGTAAATTATTATTATCACCTCCTACTGATCTTCTGGCCAAATATTTCAGAACATTTTTGAAGAGTAATGACAATTTTATAGTGCAAAATGCATCTTTCCTTTTCCTGCAGTTTGACCAGATACAGGCCCTGCCAATAATGTAGTCTGGCTTTCTGCTCAAAACCAAGTTATGGAATAAGCTAGACTATACCTTTTCATTTCAGAAGCAGTTAAACTTCCCTCTGGAAACCATTTACTTCAGATGCTATGTTTAGCTTCCCTTACTCCTGTCCATTCAAACTTACTTCATTATCAAAACCTTCATCTTAATTTTCTGTCCCCTCCAGACTTCAGCCCAATTCCCCTAATCAGGCTTTTGGGCTGGTAATTGGACAGCAGAAGTTGTAAAATGTCAGGTTATTTCAGATCCCTGTATATGTTTGTCAGACTTTCCTTATTAATTTTTGGTCAGGAACAACATGCATTCCAGTTCCCTTTCTAGTCACCACATGTATGTTGAATTTTAGTCATTACAGAATAAAGTTAGCATCTAGGATTACTAATCATTCACATTAAAAGTGAAAGTAAGCTCAAAACCATTAGCTTACAGGTAGTGAGGTTGTTGATTTGCTCGCCAAACTGGCTTGTTTTCTTTCATATGTTTCATCACCATTCTAGGTGACATCATCACTGGACCCTCCGATGAAGCAATGTTATTCTACACCGCTTGGAATTTATACTGTCTGATCCGTTATGGTGAATAGTGACACTTCTGGTTTTGATCTGTATGAGTTTGTATATGGGGTCCAATTCTATATGGTTGTTGGTAGTATTATGGGTTGAAAGCATGCCTCAAGGAATTCCCGTGCCTGTCTATGTTTGGCTTGGTCTACTATGGTTACCTTGTCCCAGTTAAATTGATGGTCTTCATTGTCTGAGTGTACTAATATTAAGGAGAGTTTGTCCTGCCATTTCGCTGCTAGCTGATGTTCATGTATTCTGATGGCTAGTTTCCTTCCTGTCTGTCTGATGTAATGGTTGCTGCAGTTATTGTTTGGTATTTTGTAAGCCATGTTAGTTCTGCATGTTGTCAGAACTTAAGTCTTAAATCCTTGCGTGAGTTTGTCACAGAGTGGTTGTGGGCTCGTGTGCTAGCACGATTCCGAGTGGTCTTAAAACTTTTGTTGTCAATTCTTATATATTCCTGATGTAAGGCAGTGTGGCTAGTGTGTTCAGTGTGTTAGAGCGTACTGTGTCCTTTTGTTGTTGTCTGTTTAGAAGGCATCTGCGGATGAAGTTGAGGAGATATCTGTTCATAGCAAGGATTTTGTATAGGCACTCTTCCTCTTTCTTGTGTAATTCCGGAGTGTTGCAGTGTGTCCTGGCCCATATAAATAGTGTCCAAACTTAGCTGTGTTTGTGAACATTGGAGTAGTTGCTGCGGAAGTTGAGGATTTGATCAATGTGGATTGCTTTTCTGTATACTGAGGTTTGGAACTCCCCATTGGTCATATGCTCAACTTTAACATCTAGAAATGGAAGTTGATTGTTGTTTTCCTCTTCCCTTGTGAATTTAACCCCTGTGAATACACTGTTGATGAGGTGGTGGGTCTCTTCTAATTTGTTGCATTAAATAATGACAAATGTGTCATCTACATACTGGATCGACAGTTTAGTTTGAATGCAGGGAGGGTGGTGTGTTCTAGCCTTGGCATGACTGCTTCTGCAGAGTCCTGAGATGGGTGACCCAATTGGTGTACCATTGATCTGTTTGTATACTTGACCATTAAAGACGAAATGTGTGGTATGGCAGAGGTCTAGTAATTTAAGTATGTTGTCATTGCTGATGGAGCTGATGGTCTGCGTTGTTGCTTCCTCTAGTAATGTGGCCAGTGTTTCTTTGGATAGTGAGGTAGTGATTGATGTGAACAAAACTGTGACATCAAAGGATACCATACTCTCATCATAGCCGATTTTTTATGTTCTTGAGGGTATTGAGGAATTCTTGGGTTGAGTGGATGGAATGGGGTGATCCACTGACAAGGTGTCCAATTCTCTATATTTATTACATAACATTACATCAGAGAGACAGTAAAGAAACTAGCCATCAGAATACATGAACATCAGCTAGCAGCAAAACAGCACGACAAACTCTCCTTAATATCGGCACACTCAGACAATGAAGGCCATCAATTTAACTGGGACAAGGTAACCATAGTAGCCCAAGCCAAACACAGACATATACAGGAATTCCTAGAGTCATGGTTATCCACCTGTAATGCAATCAATAAACATGTAAAATTGGACCCCATATCAAATGCATACAGATCAAAGCTGGAAATGACACTACTCACCATAACGGACCAGACAGTATAAAATCCAAGTGAAGTAGAATAACATTGCTTCATTGGAGACTCCAGTGATGATGTCACCTAACATGGTGATGAAACATCTGAACAAAAGCAATCCAGCTCGGTGAGCAAGCCAACAACATCATCCACAACTCGAGCTACTGATCTTTGCCAAAACTTTAAGCTTACAGCTAGTCCCCAGGTTGCAAATGGGTTCTGTTCTTGAGTTCATTTGCAAGTTGATTTATATACAAGTCAGAACACAATGCAAGACAATATAAAATAGTAGTTTGTAAGTACAGGAAATGTTCATATCTCAGATTTTAAAAATTATGGATAGGATTGCTTTCATAAGAACAAGCGTTCATAAGTTGGACATTTGCAAATTTGAGGACCCCTGTATTTAGTTGCTGTTGCAATTGAAATTTTATGATGACTTTTTCTTTCTTTTATTTTTTTCTCCTCTCATTTAGTTGGCCATAAACGTTGTTGTGTGGTTTGTCAAAAATTATTTTTCATCTCAATCTCATTTTTCCAGATGAATGCATTTCTCTTTGACGATTAATTTTTCAGTTTGCATTGAATGGACCTTATACATCTTAGAGGCTAGTGTCAGCCTGAATTCAATAGGTACCTGTGTAAATAGGAGGTAATGTTCAGAAAAATGCTCAACACTACCTTGGGGAGACAGACTGATTGACATACAGGACAGAGAGGTAACATTAATAGGAAGAGGAGATGGCAACATTAGAATAAGGCTCGTTGGGTGGGTGAAGGATGTCTTAATGTGATTAACCAATGACTTTGAATTGGCACATTCAGGTCTATGTTTCTATGAAGGAAGACTGGAATTCATATCATAAGATGCTAACAGTATGAAGATACTTGATTTTCTGTATGAGTTAGTTTCACTTCAGTTTTTTTTAACTGAAGAAAGGCTGTCCCTGCCTTATTTGAATAAAATTATCATAACACCTGTACTCAGAATCCAGTGGTTGATTATTACAAATTAAGATAGCAAGTGAAAGTGGGGGATCCATGTTCGCTGGACATTTGGATATTGAAGGAACAACTTCATAAAGCAGCTGTTAGCAAATCCTAGTTATGTTTAATTTGCAATCATTTCATCAGGTATTTGCTATCTGTGTGGAGTGAAGGTGCTGAGGGCCCAGATGTTAGTCTAGGGGATTTAAAATATGCCATTGGTGCTTGCAACTTCGGCGCCTCAATGATATTGAATTTAGCAGCAGTGACATTAGAAAAGGCCAATACTGACCAAGGGTGGACCATTATTTGTTCAACTCCCAAAGGTGCTGTGAGAGCCTCGTAACATCCCTTCCTCATCTGTCATGTAAATGCAGTAATGGTCTTTACTGAATGCAATGAGAAGAGGAGTAGTTGATGTGAGGCTGGAATAGGAGGATTTGGAGAGCTGTAGGCATTCCTTTTTTGATGAAATCTGGAGGATATTCCTATCTTCACCAAGTTGGTGTCAGATGCTGAGGCTGAACCTGAATGAATGATGGAAACATGATCCACATTATTGGAGTGCAGTGTGGCCCCCAGGACAGGGTGAGCTTACTACTATAGCACCCCCTCAGGATGTGAACAGTGAGCATGAGAACCACAGCTTTTCAGACTCAATTCCATTTCCTGGGGATAAATGAAGCGCAGTGTTGATGCAGGCTCCGTATGTCCTGAGGCATTGTGACAGAACTGTGCCAGATGCTGGACCTGAATCTAAGGGCTTCAGGAGTGGAAAGCCATTTCTCTTGATGACTGTGAGAGTCACTGCCACTTTGAACTTCTATGCAACTGTCTTCTTCCTGGGTGACCTATGTGGGATGTCTCAGTTGTGCTCCCTCAGATGTTTCGGAATAGTGACTAAAGTTATCTATGCAAGGTTGCACCAGTTCATTTTGTTTTCTGATGACAATGTCAGTGCTGTAACCCGGTCAGTAGGATTTGGGAACATAGCTGTGTTATCCAGGTGCAGGGTGCCAACCATTTATGGTAGATTTAGCAGTCACAAAGGAAAGTGTGGGTTGATCATGAACAGTTAGCATGTGTTTGTAAAGGGGATATTATGTTTAAGTAACTTGCTTTTGAAGAGGTAACTGAAAGGCTTGTTGAGAGTAATGCTTCTAAGAAAAGTTATTTGTTTATGATATAAAAGGGACAATAGCAATGTTGATTTTTTTAAAAGGGGCTAAGTGATAAGAAGTACATGGTAATGACTGTTGGATTTTTTTTAGGCTGGAGGAGGGTTCATAATGGAATTCCCCAGGGTTGGAATGGAAAATCTTCCTGATATTCATTCATGATCTGGATCTGGAGCTGTTTTCTGAGGACGATAATGAAGACATTAGTGTGGAGGAAACTGTCATTGTCCATGCTCCAAAGTAAAAGTTCACATCTGGAATTGTGTGAGGGAGTGTCAACCATGGGCAGCATGGCTTTGTGTGGGCGATGCCAAATTCTCAAGTGTACAGTGACTTTTCAAAGATGGCACAGGTGCAAGTGACGCGGTTTTTTTTCTGCGGATACCTGATGAGTGGCAACTTGTTCTGTGAACATGTGGTAAAATGGGGCTAGAATTGGGTGTGACAAATGCGTAAAGGTAGAGTAGATAGTGATTGCAGCAAGTTTGATATGATAAAGCATGAAAACCCGTTAGGCTTTGAGGCAGAAATCCTGCCAAAATCTCATTGCAACTTGAATTTAATCAAAACAAAGTAAGATTCAGCCCATAATACCTCTCAGCAGATTCAATATCAGAGATGGTCCTAACAAAACACAACTTCATTGAGTTTTAGGAAATGGTCAGATTTTGCAGAGAAGACAGTTCCTGAGGTTTAAAACTGCATATCAAACCAGAAACAAAACAACCTAATACACTATTATATTCAGTACATCCTATAACTGATAATGTTATAAATTGCTGAAAAAGAAACAGACAATTTAATTATATTCTAGAAGCAGTCAACAATCACTTCAACAGATTATTTGAATGCTTAAGATGCATGAGAAGAGTTCTACTTCCAGGAAAGTCCAGAGACAATTCCAAGATTATGTCTATACATTAGTTGAAACTGATTAATATGGAGCATTTTAGTAAGAATTCATAAGAGACAGAATTGTTGTTATAATTTCTGCTCAATTTTTGTGATTTTCATTACAGTCCAGGGAAAATTTAACTTTGGAGTGTTTGAGAGTAAATCACCACAGGCTACCTTTAATTTGGCCACTTATTAAGAAATCTCACAGTCAATCAAGTATTGAAACAATGATTTAAATATCATTGCATGTGGCAACTAAAATAAGATCCATCAAGTCAGCAAATGAAGCCTCATAACTCAACTTGGCTATTACCCGATTAATGGTAGAAATTAACTATATTTCCTACCAACAGTGTCTGTCTCTGGAAATGTCCAGGGTTCAATCCTTGAGCTGTGCTGTTCTTTGAAGTTCTGATAAGGGAGAGTTATGGTGTTGAATTCTTATGTAATTTTCTCTCGCTGAAGTTTGTAGTGTGACACTATTGATATCCTTTAAATTCTTTCATTCTCAACATTGATTACACTCCTTGAGTCCTGAAGTCTGTAGCTTGCCTTCTTATCAGAAGTAGGTCCCCTGTTCCTTGTTACTTTTAGCCTTCACTGTCTGTTAGAAGGCATAGCTTTCCTTTGATTAACTCTTTAAATTCTTCAGAACATTGTTCCTGTAGGCAGTCTTTATTGCCCATCAGTCATGAGACTGCAGGTTATCAAGCAGTGTTACCTCCTCTGTCACAGAATATAGCTTGTTTACATTGATTTGACTCCTTCTTCTCATGGCTAGTTAATTAGCACGAGGCTTTTAAGTCCTTTATAACAGTTTCTCCTTGCCCCTTTCATATCAGGAAACAGTTTATTAAAGAGATAAAAGGTACTGCAGATGCTGGAGAATCCGAGATAACAAGCATGGGGCTGGATGAACACAGCAGGTCAAGCAGCATCATAGGAGCAGGAAAACTTTATTTTTATAAAAAAGTTTATTAAAGAGTTGTTGCTGATTCTTTCAATCCATAAAGTTATTAACGTTGTGAAGTTTACATTGTCATAGGAGAAAGCCATTCAAATTGTCTTGGAAGCAGAGGCCAAGAAAATCACAAATAAACCCTGAGGACAAGCTTACCACAAAGACCAACAGGACTTATCTACTTTATAAGTACGAATGCTCTAAGCAACAACATGACAAGCCAACAGAGAATGCAGGAAAATATCAAATATGAAGTAGGTATTGTGGAATGAGAAAAAGCCTCACAAACAAAAGCAGTGTCCAGCTATGACAAAAGTGTATCATATCTGTTACCAAATGGATCACTTCCAAAGGATGTGCAGAAGCTTGATACAGTTCCAGCAGATGTATTCGTTGGTGCACACATAGAGAGCTATACAATAGATCACCCCCTCCATTAGAAGAAATGTCTGATTTGGAGATAAGTCTCCTCTGAAGGAGGTATCGTTAGGAGAATTAAAGTAAGTATTGATGTCCAGGCCTCATCATCACTTACAACAGAACTAGCTAAAATAAAAATTGTAGGCATTAAATGCAATTTTTATTTTGCTTCATGCCTCTTCTGTTCTAAATTACAGTGCTGCCTTCATGAAAGAGAAAAAGTACATTTCATGAAGAAATATTAGGAACTGCCGATGCTGGAGAATCTGAGACAAAAAGGTATAGAGCTGGATGAACACAGCAGGCCAAGCAGCATCAGAGGAGCAGGAAAGCTGATGTTTCGAGACGCTGTTAGTCCAGACTTATGGAATTGAAACTACATCAAAATTTTGAAGGAAATCAGGTTCTGTTTTGAATTTAAATATTAATTGCTGGATTAATTTTGTGACTTTCTTTACATCAGAATTTTGCAAAGCCTTTGATTGCTGTAGCTTTCCGTTTTAAGTGAAGCCTCTGTTATTTTGTAAACAATTTAACAGTGAGCATGTAATGATCCCAGTTGATGTTAGTACTAGCTAAGTCTGATCCTAAAATGAACAATGGCTTGATATATCATTTTTTTTAAAAATTGAAATGTAAACTCCCAAAGGTGCAGATTTATTTAACAATAAAGCAGAAGTTTATTACATGAAATAAATTAAATTAAAATAAGATGAAGCAAACCAAGCTATCTAAATATAACATAGTTTCAAAGATTTTACAATACAATACAATATCCTTTCATTGTCATGTGTACTCCATTGTAGGAGTACAGTGAAAAACCTGTACAATGTCTGCCTCGTTATGGTGACATCTTAGGTACAAGCACCTAGGTACAATTCTTTCACACAGCAGAGGAATAAAAGCAGTTGCTTAATTACAGAGTTGAATATAAATTAAAAGTAGGAAAATATTAAGGGATTAACATGACAATGTTCTATGGTAAGTTCTGAGGTAAGGATTGTCCCGTCACACTGGTCTCCATCCAGAACTCACTGCCTACACTCTGCTCCGTGGCTGCTTCCTATGTGCTGCTGTGGGGCTTCTTCCCTGCGCTGCTCCGGGCTCGCAGCTCATGTACTGCCCCAGGGCTCACTGCTCGTGGTGTTCTGGGGCTCATGGGATGTATTGTATTGTATTGTGAACTGTGCAACCTTTCCTGTGAAGTCTCTCAAAACAGAATTGTTTGACTTTCTTGGCATTGAATAACCATTGCAGATTTCTAACTACATGCTCTTGATCTGGAAGTTCCACAAACAACACTCTTCACACTATACTAAGGTAACTTTTTTTTTTAACTGCTCTGAACAAATCTCTTTTCTTCTGGGATAAACAACATTTGTTTCAGACTTCAGGTTGGTCGCCTTTCAACTGCCCTTAATCTTTTCAATCTCTGGGTTTCTATAAGCAAATAAATCAAACCTTGATTAGCCTAAGCCCAAAAAAAACCTGTCTTTCAATGTTTTTCTCTCTCCTGTCATAAACCCTGCAATATAAACAACCCCATAAACGTTTCAGGACATGAATTAGGTGGCACGGTGGCACGGTGGCTCAGTGGTTAGCACCGCTACTTCATAGTGCCAGGGACTCAGGTTCAATTCCACCCTTGGGCAACTGTCTGTGTGGAGTTTGCACATTCTCCCTATGTCTGCATGGGTTTCCTCTGGGTGTTGTTGTTTCCCCCTACGGTCTAAAGATGTGCAGGCTAGGTGGATTGGCCATGCTAAATTGTCTGCAGTGTTCGCAGATTGGGTTGGTTATAGGGGGAGGGTCTAGGAGAGATACTCTGAGGGTCAGTGTGGACTTGTTTGGCCAAAGGGCCTGTTTCTACACTGTATGATCTATGAATGTACTGATTTAAAATTGTTGTTCCAGAAAGGTTGCCCTAGTTAATAATGATAACCCTTCACAAAAAAAAGCACTCTCATGCCATTGGATTAAAATCCAAATCCTTAATAAAAGTTGTGTTAATATATATCTATATCAGATCTCAATTCTCACAGCTCCCCCCATCCAAAGAAAAACAAAAACATACAAGAATGCATTTTCACTTCACAACAAAAATCGTTTTACTGCTACCTTTATGTCACATAAACAGTGAGGTAACATCTGGAGAATCCTTTATGGCAACTTCAGCTGGTTCAGGAGTTGAACCCATGCTATTAGTGTCACTCTGCACCACAAGCTAGCTGTCCAGCCACTGGGCTAATCCAACGCCCTCATTATGAGGAATACTAACTTGACAGCAAATTTACAATGAATTTCATGGCACCCAAATTTATACAAGTCAATTTGCATCACAAAACTCAGTTTTCTTCATGTGCATTCTTGATAAAGCATCTGCGAAAGCATTTTCTTTATCAGACACATGAATGATTTAAAGTTATTTGACTGGAAGTTATTTAACTGCCAGCTCATGTCCTAAGCCTTTCCAAAAATAACGAAAGGATGTGGTGCATAATAGAGAACAAGCTCTTTCATTTTGATATTGATGTGTATTTCAAGCCAATGCAAGACTCAATGTCTCTTTCTCAAACTTTGAATATTTCTGTTGACATTCAGTCAGTTTCTTTGAAAAATGACTGATAGGCCATTCAATCTCTATCTCATCACGTTCTGATAAAATGACACTTGCAATAACACTGCTGGAATCAACACTCAGTTCGGCTGTTATAAACTGGCGCTACTAAAACTGGTGTGGTCGTCAGAAAAGCTTTTAAATTGTTAAAAGTATTCTAATATTCTTACATCAATTCTGCCTTGCTTCAAAAATTCATTAAAGGAGTAATGACTGTGATGAAGTTTGGAAAAAATCTGCTCATCTCATCATGTTGCAAACTTCATGTTTTGTCCTAGGTGTGGGAAACCCAAAATAGCCATTATTTGCACTCTTCTTGGTGCTACTTTGCCTTGTTCTACAGTGTGCTCCAAATAAATCACTTCTAGGTAGATTTAAAACCGAATTCGGTCTTTGTAATTGATCAAACAATTCATTCAAGTAATGTAAATTTTCTTCCCAGGTTTGGCTGAAAACAACCAAATCATTAATGTAAATCATAATTATGTCATCCTTTAATGGAACTTGCCAGATCTCTTTCATCAAGTCAATGTTGGTGATGACTCAGGAATGCCCAATTTGTTGAATACACTCCTCTAATCTTAGAAGAGAATTTGAATTCACTTTTGTTACCATGTTGCCTTTGTGGTAATCGGTAAAGAATCTTTATGACTAATCTGATGTCAGCATCATCATGACTCATTTCAATAATGTTTATCATTAACTTAAACTCTCCCTCACTTGAACTATTTTTTTGTCTGGATTGAGTCTGTTTGGATATTGTTGTATAAGTAGCGTATCATCTTGACATTAACATCATGAATAATCAAGGAAAATCTTTCTAGCCTATTCACTGAAATTAGCTCATGATTTTGTAAAATCCTTTGTTGAGTTGCTTTGATAATTTTCTGGAAGGTAAAGTACTCTGCTATATAACCTTTAAAGCAGCTCTGTATAATTTAGTTTGATTCCTGGAAGATCAGTATTCGGAATTTCAATTTCTGAGTCATACTACTACTATTCTGATATTTTTGTTTCATTCCCTATATCTCCTAACTATCCTCCCTGTTATAATATTTCTTTAACATGTTAACATGACACATTTGCTGATTCTTTGTCTTACCTGGAATACTCATTACAAAATTTAGAGCACCAAGTCTGTTTTTGATTTAATAAGTTACAGTCAGTCTTGCTGTTAATGTTCTCTCAGAGACAGATGACAATACCTTGCTCCCAGCGAAAGAATTGAGCCCTCTTCAATTGCTTCTTGGCCAACTTACATACCTCAGTTAGTTTCACTGTGAAACTCAAAACATAGTCTGGGAATTTAGTCTCTGAGCTTGAATTTCTGACTTTCTCTTTAATCAGTTCAAGCGGTCCATTCACTTCATGTTCATTTATCAATTCAGAGTGCTGAATCCTGTGTACTCATTAGCAGCATCTCTAATGGCAAACAGTAACAAGGGAATTCCTTTATCCCTATCATTAAGACATTCATGACAATAAGCTCCAAACAACCTTCTAATGTACTCAAGATCGCGTGTGATAAATGGAATATATAAATTGTTTTACTCACAAACTAGGGATTATTTCTTTGAATATTTGTGACATAAAATTTGAGTGCTGATCTGATTATATCTCTTTTGATCATCCACGTCATAAGTGAGTCACTACAGTCCTATTCTCTCATTAGAGAAAGATGACAGGTAGTTGTCTCACCTGAAGGTCTCCATGCCTCAGGCAAGGGGATCAGTTGAGAAATAAAGTCATTTATGATAACCTCAACCCAAGCATCACTCCACATCATAAGCCATCCACCTGAGCACCACCATGAACAACTCTATTCCCACCACCCCAACCTCCACCTGCCTAAGCTGACGATAATGTCATGAGAAAAGTTGATCAAACATTTGGGGTGGCACGGTGGCTCAGTGGTTAGCACTGTTGCCTCACAGCGCCAGGGACCCTGGTTTGATTCCAGCCTCGGGCGTCTGTCTGTGTGGAGTTTGCACATTCTCCCCGTGTCTGTGTGGGTTTCCTCTGGGTGCTTCAGTTTCCTCCCACAGTCCAAAGATGTGCAGGTTAGGTGGATTGGCCTTGCTAAATTGCCCATAGTGTTCAGGGAGGGGTGGGTTGTTGGGTGGGTGGGTCTGAGTGGGATGTTCTGAGGTTCAGTGTGGACTTGTTGGGCCAAAGGGCCTGTTTCCACACTGTAGGGATTCTTCTAAATACTATTTTCACAGTAATTTCTCTGAAGAGAGTGCCTGCTGCTATCCTCAAAATATTTAGTGCTTTTGCTTAGTACCTCTGCTGGTAACTGTGGTGATGTTAACTTGTTCAATTTTCTCATATTTATTGTGTTTATTTATTCACTGCTATGTTTCACAAAGCTCTCACGAGCAAAATATTATACACAATTAAAACCTTCTGTCAGGGGATAAAGCTTTCTTCCAAAAGATGTTGCTTCAGAAAATCTTGTTAAAACATTCATGACTGTAAAATTGTATAAAATTTTATATAATTGTATATAATTGTAAAGTTCACTATGTAGTGAATAAGCTAAGGATGAAAACTTGATTTGATATCATTGGTCTGGTACTTTAACAGATGCCAAATTTAATACTATCAGTCCTCACATCGTCCTCACATACTACCCCACCAACCTCCGGATCCAACGCATCATCCTCCAACACTTCCGCCATCTGCAGTCAGACCCCACCACCAAAGACATCTTTCCCTCCCCACCCTTATCTGCCTTCCGGAGGGACCACTCCCTCCGCGACTCCCTTGTCCGCTCCACACTCCCCTCCAGCCCCACCACACCCAGCACTTTTCCTTGTAACCGCAGGAAGTGCTACACCTGCCCCCACACCTCCTCCCTCACCCCAATCCCAGGCCCCAAGAAGACTTTCCACATCAGGCAGAGGTTCACCTGCACATCTGCCAATGTGGTATACTGCCTCCGCT
>JAHRHZ010000051.1:3958610-4111258 GCA_024137785.1 Ginglymostoma cirratum
TTCACCTGGACCATCTCTAACACTTCTCTCTCCTTCCTGGACCTCTCTGTCTCCATCTCGGGCAACCACCTAGAGACAGATGTCCATTTCAAGCCCACTGACTCCCACAGCTACCTGGAATACACCTCCTCCCACCCACCCTCCTGCAAAAATGCCATCCCCTATTCCCAATTCCTTCGCCTCCGCCGCATCTGTTCCCAGGATGAGACATTCCAATCCCGCACATCTCAAATGTCCTCATTCTTCAAGGACCGCAACTTCCCCCCCCACAGTGGTCGAGAACGCCCTCGACCGTGTCTCCCGCATTTCCCGGAACACATCCCTCACGCCCCGTCCCCGCAACAATAATCAAAAAAGAATCCCCCTCGTCCTCACATACCACCCCACCAACCTCCGGATCCAACGCATCATCCTCCGACACTTCCGCCATCTACAGTCAGACCCCACCACCAAAGACATCTTTCCCTCCCCACCCTTATCTGCTTTCCGGAGGGACCACTCCCTCCGCGACTCCCTTGTCCGCGCCACACTCCCCTCCAGCCCCACCACACCCGGCACTTTTCCTTGTAACCGCAGGAAGTGCTACACCTGCCCCCACACCTCCTCCCTCACCCCAATCCCAGGCCCCAAGAAGACATTCCACATCAGGCAGAGGTTCACCTGCACATCTGCCAATGTGGTATACTGCATCCGCTGTACCCGTTGTGGCTTCCTCTACATCGGGGAAACCAAGCGGAGGCTTGGGGACCGCTTTGCAGAACACCTGCGCTCAGTTCGCAACAAACAACTGCACCTCCCAGTCGCGAACCATTTCAACTCCCCCTCCCATTCCTCAGATGACATGTCCATCCTTGGCCTCCTACAATGCCACAGTGATGCCACCCGAAGGCTGCAGGAACAGCAAATCATATTCAGCCTGGGAACCCTGCAGCCCAATGGCATCAATGTGGATTTCACAAGCTTCAAAATCTCCCCTCCCCCAACCGCATCCCAAAACCAGCCCAGCTCATCTCCACCTCCCTAACCTGTTTTTCCTCTCACCCCAAGCCACACCCCCATCTCCTATCTACTAACATCATCCCGCCCCCTTGACCTGTCCGTCCTCCCTGGACTGACCTATCTCCTCCCTACCCCCCTACCTACACTCACCTTTACTGGCTCCATCCCCGCCTCTTCGACTTGTCTGCCTCCTCTCCACCTATCCTCTCCTCTATCCATCCTCTATCCGCCTCCCCCTCTCTCCCTATTTATTTCAGAACCCTCTTCCCCTCCCCCATTTCTGATGAAGGGTTTAGGCCCGAAACGTCAAGTTTTCCTGCTCCTATGATGCTGCTTGACCTGCTGTGTTCATCCAGCCCCATGCTTGTTATCTCAGATTCTCCAGCATCTGCAGTACCTTTTATCTTTAATACTATCAGTGATTGGGTTAAAATCAGACACCACAATACTATCCAAATTTTATGGAGATTCATACAGTATTGCAAAGTCTGTACTGTGTTACTTCGAACAACGATAAAAGAAATAAAAACAACTGAAAACATGAACGCCCGTACGAGGCAAATTGAGCCAGTAAGGATATTGCCTGTTTTTTTCAGAAACCCTTGTTCTAACTTGGTTAACAAATGTGCTGTTGTTTCAGAAATTCTCTGTTGTGCTCCTAAAGTGTCAACTGTACCAGTTTTAAAGAAAATAAAGATAGTTTTTTAGACTACCCAGAGGAACTTAAGACAACTCAACAATTCTGCATTTTGTGTATTTGATAATGTTTTTACAGAGGACCTCGCATGTAACTTTTTCTACATTATTCAACTTAATTTAATGGAGACAAACAGTATTAGATTTTGTCACTAATGTGTCTCAGCTATGTCTCAAAGTGGCACAAGGAAGAAATCCCAATTTATTCAGCACAAAATTGTCTGCATGTTCATCAAGGCATTTATGTCTAGACCTCTTCCCAAGATGAACTACTGGTAGGCCGTTCTTAATGAGCTCAATAGGTTATTTTTAAATGTTTTATCTATTTTCTGGCAGTGGCAAATGCTGGCGAGGCAGCATTTATCTATTATCCATCATTACCTTGAGCAGATGGAGGCAGGCATTCTCCTTGAAACACAACGGTTTCTTGCGGAGGTGGTTATGTAGTGCTGGTGTCACATAGAATATGATCTGGCACATTGTTCTAGTGAAAGTATAGAGATGGTGATACATTGTCAACGAAGGATGTTATTCAACTGAATGGGGTATTGAAATAGATGGCATTTCTATGATATTGCTGCTCTTTTCCTTCTAGATCACAAGGAAAGAAAGCTGCAACTGAAGCGATTTCTGGCGATAGGGGATCGTGTAGATATTAGATAATGTTACCATTGTGCATCAGTAGCAGAAAGACACATTGACTAAGCAACATTCTCTATTATTGAGCATGTTGAGCTTTGCAACCCAGTGCAAATATTTCAGTGCACTCTTTACTTGAGATTTGTTGTTAGTGGAGAGCTTTGAGGGAGCATGGAATGATATGTTTGTCATGGAGCATACATCCTCTGTTCTACTCTTGTAGGTTTCGATATAGGTGGTCCAGTTTGGTTTCTAGTAAATAGTTAACTAAGACGCTGGGGGTGAGGGACCAGGGCGTGTTGACACATAGCCAAGATTTCTCTACATTAGGAAGATTACAACCTACCACTTATATGGCAGAAATGTTACCTAATACTTGTGAGCCCAACCCTAAACATGTCTTACTGTTGGTTGGCATGGAGGAGTTCATAATTGGTGGAGTTTTGAATTGGAACAGAAGTCTGTGAAAGAAGAACCTTGTGACAAGAGTCAGGTTTAGCATGAAAGATCTTGGCTAAAGAAATTTCGCTGATTAACTCTTGCAGCTAAGTCCAAAGTCTGAGATTTTTGACTTCCAACACCCACAATCATCTTCCATTTTGCCAGATTTTTTTTTTCTATTCATTTGTGGAATGTGGGCATTGCTGGCTGGCCAGCATTTCTTGCCCATTCTTAGTTGCCCTTTAAGGTGGTGGTGGTGAGCTGTCTTCTTGAGTCACTGCAGTCCTCCTGCTGTGGGTTGACCCACAGTGCTATTAAGGAGGGAATTCCAGGATTTTGACCCAGTGACAGTGAAGGAACAGAGATATATTTCCAAGTCAAGATGGTGAATGACTTGGAGGGGAACTTGGTGGTGTTCCCATATGCCTGATGCCCTTGTTCTTCAAATGGAAGTGGTCGTGGGTTGGAAGGTGTTGTCTGAGGATCTTTGGTGAATTTCTGCAGTGCATCTTGTAGATAGACACTGCTGCTACTGAGCATCAGTGGTGGAGGGAGTGAATTTTTGTGGATATAGTGGCAATCAAGTGGGTTGCTTTTTCCTGGATGGTGTCATGCTTCTTGAGTGTTGTTGGGGCTGCACTCATTTAGGCAGGCAGGGAGAATTCCATCACATTCCTGACTTGTGCCTTGTAGATGGTGGGCAGGCTTTGAGGAATCAGGAGGTGAGTTACTTGCCACAGTATTCCTAGCTTCTGGTCTGCTTTTTTGGCCACAGTGTTAATGTGGTGAGTCCAGTTGAGTTTCTGGTCAATGGTAACTCCCATGATGTTGATAGTGGAGTATTCAGTGATGGTAACACCATTGAATGTCAAGGGATGCTGATTAGATTCTCGTTTATTGGTGATGATCATAGCCTGGCATTTATGTGGTGCGAATGTCACTTATCATTTGTCAACCCAAGCCTAGATATTGTCCAGATCTTGTTGCAAGTGAACATGGACTGCTTCACTATGTGAGAAGTCATGGATGGTGCTGAACATTGTGCAATCATCAGTGAACCTCGCCACTTCTGACCTTATGATGGAGGGAAGGTCATTGATGAAGCAGCTGAATATGGTTAGGCCTAGGACACTACCCTGAGGAACTCCTGCAGAGATGTCCTGGAGCTGAGATGATTGACGTCCTACAACCACAACCATCTTCCTATGTGTCAGGTATGACTCCAACCAGCGGAGCTTTTGCCCCCTGATATGACTTGAGCCACTGAATAATTCTATCTTTGATGCGCATTTATTACAGGTTTTATTGTCTGTTATACTTGGATCACAGAGCCATGACTCATTCTGAACAGAAAGAACTGTTTCATCAAGCATCCAAGTTTAGATGCTGAAAATCTAAACTTCTGGTGACATGGAAGGCTCCAGTGATGTGGATAATGTTAACATTTAAAGGTATTTGTTAGCATCTAGAAAATGGAGAGGATCAAATGAATATCTAGCGATAGTGAGATTGATTTGGAGTATCTCTAATGAGATAAGGTGGGGAGCCAATGTACATATACAAAGCCTAGAACCTATGATGTAAGAAATATTTAGAAGGAAATAAAGAAGTAAAATTACTTTGGCAATAGGTGGAACACATTGAGCCATCATCACACTACCAGTAATGGTTTTGATCATCCACCAGCACGCCACACAAATAAATTCCAATAGCATTCTGGCATTCATAAACGTGGGATATGGTGCACAAATATAATTCCACGCAAAGGCGATTACCCACATACAGAATAGGAGTTTTTTTTTAGACAACCAATAGTAGCAACACTACAGGACAGAGTGAAAAAACAAGAAATAATATGGACTTGTAAGGAAGGGACTGCGATCATTGTAACTGATTTGAATCTTCACATGGATTGATCAAATTAACTTGGAAAAGGTAGAGCATAGAATGAATTCCTAAAATATGTCCAGGCATCTTTTGTATAAAATATTGACAAAACAACCATGGACCAAGTTATTTTTGACTCAGTAATGTATAATGGGACAGGATTAACTAATAACCTTGTAGTAAAGCTGTATCAAAAGAAAATTGATCATAATTTTTTGGCATTTTATTGTTAAAATCTGGGTCTGAAACTAGTGTCATAAACTTTCGTAAAAGCAATTACAAGAATACAAAGAGAGTTGGCTAAAGTAAAATGATAAAATAGATTAAATGGTAAAATGGTAGAAGTAGCAGATACTTTGGATATTTTGTAGTTCTCAACAATGAGATATTCCATTAAGAAAGAAAGAACATGGAAACAGGAGTAGACCATTTAGCCACTTGAGGCTGTTTCACCATTCAATGAAATAGTGTCTGATCTCTTGGCCTAACTCCATATACCTGCCTTTGGCAAACATCCCTTAATACCTTTATCTTAACAAAAATGATCTATCTCAATTTAAAGTTAATAACCGATCTAGCATCAATGCTATTTGTGGAAGAGAATTCCAAACCTCTACCACCCTTCATGTGTAGAAGTACTTCCTAACATCTCTCCTGAACAGTCTGGCCCTGATTTTTAGACTATGTCCCCCATTTCTAGAACCCCCAACTAGTGGAAATAGTTTATCTTTACCTACCCTGTATTTTCCTGTTAAAATGTCAAAGACTTTTATCAGACCATGCCTTAACCTTCTAAATTCTAGAGAAAAAGGCTTAACTTGCATAATCTCTCCTCACAACGTAACCCCTGAAATCCAGGTATCATTCTTGTAAACCTAATGTAGCTATAAGAAGGATACATAATCTGTAGCTAAATAAGGAAATTAAGGAGAGTATCAAATTTAAAGAAACAATGTGGAGTTCTGCAAAGATTAGCGTTTGTCCAGAATTATGGGATTTTTTTAATCTGGCAAAGGATGGCTAAGAAATAAATACATACATAAGCGTGGCTAAGGAGCTAGTGCAGGGGGCAATGTTTCAGGTTTTAGATCTCTGGGACCTCTTCTGGGGCAGGGGTGAACTGTATAAGAGGGCCAGGTTGCACCTAAAGTGGAGAGGAACCAATATCCTCATAAGCAGGTTCGGGAGTGCTGCACCGGCGGGTGTAAACTAGAGTGGCAGGGTGTTGGAAATGAGAGCAGCAGGTCAGCAAGTGGAGGGATTGAGCAGAAGGTACATGTCAGGACCCATACGTCTGAAAGGAAGGACAGGCAGAGACAGACAATTGAACACGGTAGGAATGATGGCCTGAAGTGTGTTAATTTCAATGTATGGAAGATTACGGGTAAAACAGATGAGATTAGAACCTGGATCAGTACATGGGACTACGATGTTGTAGCCATTACCGAGACTTGGTTATGAGAGGGACAGGACTGGCTGCTCAATGTTCCAGGGTTTCATTGTTTCAGACAAGATAGAGAGGAAAGTAAAAGAGGTGGAGAAGTTGCATTGCTAATCAGGGAGAATGTCACATCTGCACTCAGAGAGGACAAGCTGGAGGGCTCATCCACTGAGGCAATATGGGTACAGCTAAAAAATATGATGGGTACAAACACTCTGATAGAATTATACGTTGGGTCCCCCAACAGTCACCAAGACATTGAGGAACAAATATGCAGACAGATTATGGAAAGATGCAATGAAAACAGAGTTGGCAGAGTGGGTGACTTTAACTTCACCAATATTGACTGGGACTCCCTTAGCGCAAGAAGCTTAGACAGGGCAGAATTTGTTAAATGCATCCAAGAGGGTTTCTTGAAAGAGTATATGGATAGTCCAACTAGAGGACGGGCCATACTGGACCTTGTTTTGGCTAATGAGCCTGGCCAGGTGACTGACCTTTCAGGGGGAGAGCATTTTGGAAACAGTGATCACAACTCCCTAAGTTTTAAGATAGCTAGGAATAAGGATAAAAACAGAAGTTGCTGGAAAAGCTCGGCAGGTCTGGCAGCATCTGTGAAAAACAATCAGAGTTAATGTTTTGGGTCCAATGACCCTTCCTCAGAACAGAGACTTGGCTAAGAGAGGGACAGGACTGGCTGAGGTAGGGTCCTTTCTGAAGAAGAGTCACAAGGCCCAAAAAGTTTATTCTGATTTTTTCTTCACAGATGCTGCCAGATCTGTTGAGTTTTTCCAGCAACTTCTGTTTTTGTTCCTGATTTATAGCATTCGCCGTTCTTTCGGTTTATATTATGAATGAGGATAAGCCAGGACCTTGCAGCAAGGTACTAAATTGGAGAAGGGAAAATTATGTTAGTATTAGGCAGCAACTACGGAGTGTTAATTGGGAGGAACTGTTCTCAGGCGAGTCCATATTTGACATGCGGGAATTATTTAAAGACCTACCAATGAGAGTTCAAGACCAGTGTGTTCCAGTGAGGAGGAAGGAAAAAGATGGCAAGGGACCCTTGGGTAATGACGGAGGTTGTGAATTTAGTCAATAGGAAAAAAAACTCATATGGAGGGTTTAAGAAGCTAAAATCAGACAGGGACCATGAGGAATATAAAGAAAGCAGAGAAGAACTCAAGCCGGGAATTAGGAGAATAAGAAGGGTCCATGAAATGACTTTGGCAAGTAGAGTTAAAGAGAATCCCAAGGCATTCTAAACATTTTTAAAAACAAGAGGATAACTAGGGAGAAGGTAGGACCACTTAAGGATAAAGGAGGGACTTATGCTTGGAGGCAGAGGATGTGGGTGAGATCCTAAATTGAGTACTTTGCATCAGTATTCATGCAGGACAAGGATATAGCGTATAGTGAGATACGTGTGAAGCATACTAATATGCTATGGCATCGTGAGATCAAGAAAGAAATGGTGTTGAGTCTCTTGAAGAGCGTTAAGGTGAATAAATACCCAGGGCCTGATGGTATCTATCCCAGATTGTTGAGAGATGCAAGAGAGGAGATTACTGGGGCCTTGAACAAGATCTTTGTATCCTCATTGACCACCAGAGAGGTCCCAAAAGACTGGCAAGTAGCTAACGTTGTTCCTCTGTTCAAGCAGGGAAATAAAGATAATCCATGAAACTATAGACAGATGAGTCTCACATCAGTAGTTGGGAGGTTTATCCGACAGAATTCTTAGAAATAGGATTTACCCACATTTTGGAAAGCATGGCCTAATTAGGGACAGTCAGCATGGCATTGTGCAGGGCAAGTCATGTCTTACTAACTTGATTGAATTTTTGAGAAGGTGACAAAGCTGATCAAGAAGGGTAGAGCAGTGGATGTTGTCTGCATGGATTTTAGTAAGGCTTTTGATAAGGTCTTTCATCGTAGGCTAATCTAGAAGATTAAGATGCACGGGATCCATGGTAACTTGGCTTCATGGATTCAGAATTGGCTTGCCCATAGAAGGCAGAGGTAGTGGTGGAAGGGTGTTTTTCAGGCTGGAGGTCTGTGACTATTGTTTTTCTGCAAGGATCTATACTGGGCCCACTGCTTTTTGTGATATATATAAATGACTAGGACAAAAATGTAGCTGGGTGGGTTGCTAAGTTTGCAGACGATACAAAGATCAGTGGAGTTGTGGATAGTCTAGATGTTTACCGAAGGATACAGCGGGTTATAGATCAGTTGCAGATATGGGTGAAGAAATGGCAGGTAGGATTTAATTTGGGTAAGTGTGAGGTGCTGCAATTTGGGAGATCAAATGTTAAAGAGAAGTAAACAGTTAATGGCAGGATTCTGTACAGCATAGATGTACCGAGGGATCTTGAGGTTCATAGCTCCCTAAAAGTGGCCACGCAAGTAGATGTGGTGGTAAAAAAAGGTGCTTATTTTTATTAGTCGGGGAATTGTTACAAGAGTCAAGATGTCATGTTGCAGATTTATAAGACTTTGGTTAGGCCACATTTAGAGAATTGCATTCAATTCTGATTGCCAAATTACCAGAAGGATGTGGACGCTTTGGAGAGGGTGCAGAAGAGATTTACCAGGATGCTGCCTGGATTAGAGGGTGTGAGCTATAACAAGAAGCCAGAAAAATTCTGTGAAATTATGTGATAGATAGATAGACAGTCAGAATATTATTTCTAGAGTTGAAATGTCTAAAACTAGGGAGTATGTATTTAATGTGAGAGGGGGAAAGTTCAAAGTAGATGCGAGGGGCAAGTTTTTTACACAGAGGACGGCAGGAGTTCGGAACGGCCTGCCAGTGGTGGTGGTGGAGGCAGATGCGATAGGATAATTAAGAGACTTTTAAATAAGAACATGAATATGCAAGGAATGGAGGAGTATGAACCAAGGGCAGGCAGTAAGGATTAGTTTAATTTGGCGTCATGTTCAGCACAACATCAAGGACCAAAGGGCCCATTTCCGTGCTGCATTGTTCTATGTTCTATATGGAGAAACTGGAGTACAAGATGAAACAAACAAGAAATATAAAAACAGTGAAAGATCTGGAAGCATATAAAAAGTAAAAGAGTAATTAAAGTGTTGGCCATGTTAGTCTGAAAACTTCTGATTTTAGAAGCTAAGTAGACTTAGACCTGGTTAGCATTGGATGAAAGACTTCCTGGGAAGACAACTTACAGTGGACTTGAAAAGCTCTTATGTCAAACTGGTAATGACTCTACCCCTGGCCTTGAAAGTCTAACTTCACGAGCCCCCATCTTGCCTTCCTATCCTGCTGCAGAGGTGTGTCTAAGTATTTTGGTTAAACAATAATATTGTTTAAAAGCCTCAGCCGCTGCTACTGAGAGTAACCAGCTTCAAAATGGCGTGTTGCAATATGGCATTGTCAATAGCTGCTACACTGCATATAGCGTGCCACCTTGGCAAATGGTGTGAGAGGATAGCTCCTCAAAGGCAAATCAGTGCATGCTCAAGGAGCTGTGCATTGGGAAGGGGTATGTTGCTGCCCTTGTCTCTGACAACATTTTCTTCCCTTGAGAAGTTGTCTTGGATCACAGGATGCATCCAAGTGTTTCTTTTTAGATTTGATTAAATGCAGCTAAGAGAAGGCTTGACAAAAGCAATTTGCTTAAATATGAACATTTGTTGAATAATAATAAAAGACGAAAAAGAAAGGAACATTTATTAAGTGAATAAAAAAATGCAAAAGAGAAGGAAAAAACAATAAGCCTCACGTCCTTCTGCCTGTCGGGGTCCCCTCGATTGACAGCTGGTCTGGAGGCTGACGTTATTCCTGGCACTGTTCATGATCCTGGTCCAAAGTGAAATCCAGCAACTTGGAACAAAACTCTCTCTTATATAATGTAACAAACAGCAAGGCACAGAAAAAATCAACTACAGAAAAACACGTTGATTGTGCCCTCTTTGGCACATACAGGAATGTTCACAGGACTCATTCAAGGTCATGCAGCTGTTGAATATCATCAGCAAGTTTAGCCCTTCAGCCCATCCTATACAGAAGTATCCACCCCACCCCCCACCTTGTAGGGTTCTTAGCCAGCAGGCAAGGCCACTGATGCCTCAATGAGCTTCCACCCTCAGCCACAGTTCATTCTGAGAAAGCTACCAAGGTACGTACAAGTTTTCTCACTGCTTAATACTGCTACCATCTTCAAAAAAACTCTACTAAATGGATCTGTGCATTTTTTGTGTTAACGAGTCACTTAGCATGGCTGCTGTGCTGATATTTATTGCTGAGTAAGCACAAGGGGAAGAAGAACACAACAGCAAACCTAAGTCTTTAACTTTGTACCAGCTTCACAATGAAGGCCCGTACTTGTTCTGAAAATAATGATTTTACATTTACACAGTGCTAAATTACAAAATAATGGTAAAAAAGTGCATGTTTTAAAAAAAATTAACTGATTTAAAAAAAATCTTTATTCACTTTTATTTTAATCCAATAATAATTTACATAATTTTCTGAAAATTCATGAATACTACTCAACACTTTTCTCTCCTTTTAACTGTGGGTGAATATTTCAATGTGATTTTCATCTCACCTGCTTGCTGACATCACTGTCATTGCACTCCACAATATTCCCTTGATTTGCAGCCAGATTTAAAATGGCCAACAGGACAGGGGAAATGTTCACAACATAGATTACTAGAAGTTTCTGGGCAACTTTCTTCACAGTCAGCAACAGGATTTATTGCTTCACTGCTAGCCAAAACCCCATGCCAATATTTTCACCGCTATTATTAACCAAATCTAACCGCAATGTTCCATCCACAAGGGCATAAAATTTCACTCAACACATCCACTGTTTTCCAATACATAAATGTACCTTGTTGTGCTTACGCAAAGCCTACCCAACAATCAACCTATATCACTGACATAAGAAAGAAAACCATGATTTCATATTTTTACCAAAGTACTTATATTGTGGATTTAATTGGGGTAGGCAACAATGGGCATTTGTAACATTTGTGTTGAGTTGTATTTTTGCTAATCTCAGGATAATGCAGAGATAGTTCTAAGTTCAAACAATTTATTTACATGAAACATCTTAGAAAGTTTATAGAACATGTAGCCTTAGGTAGGAGCAACATGGGTAAACTGGTGGCTCAGTGGTTAGCACTGCTGCCTCATAGCACTAGGGACCTGGGTGTGATTCGACCAAAGAACAAAGAACAAAGAACAAAGAAAATTACGGCACAGGAACAGGCCTTTTGACCCTCAAAACCTGCACCGATCCAGGTCCTCTATCTAAACACCTGTCGCCTGTTATCTGAGGATCTGTATCCCTCTGCTCACTGCCCATTCATGTATCTGTCTAGATACTTCTTGGATGACGCTATTGTGCCCGCCTCTACCACCTCAGCTGGCAACGCGTTCCAGGCACCCACCACCCTCTGTGTAAAGAACTATCCATGCATATCTCCCTTAAACTTTTCCCCTCTCACCTTGAAATTGTGACCCCTAGTAATTGAGTCCCCCACTCTGGGAAAAAGCTTCTTGCTATGCACCCTGTCTATAACGCTCATGATTTTGTAGACCTCAATCAGATCCCACCTCAACCTCTGTCTTTCTAATGTAAATAATCCTAATCTACTCAAACTCTCTTCATATCTAGCGCCTTCCATATCAGGCAACATCCTGGTGAACCTCCTCTACACCCTCTCCAAAGCATCCACATCCTTTTGGTAATGTGGCAACCAGGACTGTACGCAGTATTCCAAATGTGGTCGAACCAAAGTCCTATACAACTGTGACATGACCTGCCAACCCTTGTACTCAATGCCCTGTCCAATGAATGAAAGCATGCCGTATGCCTTCTTGACCACTCTATCGACCTGCGTTGCCACCTGCAGGGTACAATGGACCTGAACACCCAGATCTCTCTTTGCATCAATTTCCCCCAGGGCTTTTCCATCTACCGTATAGTTCGCTCTTGAATTGGAACTTCCAAAATGCATCACCTCGCATTTGCCTGGATTGAAATCCATCTGCCATTTCTCCGCCCAACTCTCCAATCTATCTATATTCTGCTGCATTCTCTGATAGTCCCCTTCACTATCTGCTACTCCACCAAACTTAGTGTCATCTGCAAACTTGCTAAACAGACCATCTATACCTTCCTCCAGATTATTTATGTATATCACAAACAACAGTGGTCCCAACACGGATCCCTGTGGAACACCACTGGTCACAGTTCTCCATTTTGAGAAACTCCCTTCTAATACAACTCTCTGTCTTCTGTTGCCCAGCCAGTTCTCTATCCATCTAGCTAGTACACCCCGGACCCCATGCGACTTCACTTTCTCCATCAGCCTACCATGGGGAACCTTATCAAACACCTTACTGAAGTCCATGTATATGACATCAATAGCCCTTCCCTCATCTATCAACTCTGTCACTTCCTCAAAGAATTCTGTCAAGTTGGTAAGACATGACCTTCCCTGCACAAAAAACATGCTGCCTAACACTAATAAGCCCATTTTCTTCCAAATATAAATAGATCCTATCCCTCAGTATCTTCTCCAGCAGCTTCCCCACCACAGGCTCACCAGTCTGTAATTACCTGGATTATCCTTGCTACCCCTCTTAAACAAGGGGACAACATTAGCAATTCTCCAGTCCTCTGGGACATCACCCGCACTCAAGGATGCTGCAAAGATATCCGTTAAGGCCCCAGCTATTTCCTCCCTCGCTTCGCTCAGTAACCTGGGATAGATCCCATCTGGACCTGGGGACTTGTCCACCCTAATGCCTTTTAGAATACCCAACACTTGCCCCCTCCTTATGCTGACTTGACCTAGAGTAATCAAACATCTATCCCTAACCTCAACATCCATCATGTCCCTCTCCTCAGTGAATACCGACATAAAGTACTCATTAAGAATCTCACTCATTTTCTCTGACTCCTTGCACCACTGGGTGACTATCTGTGTGGAGTTTCCACATTCTTCCTGCATCTATGTGGGTTTCCTCTGGATGCTCTTGTTTCCTTCCACAGTCCAAAGATGTGCAGGTTGGGTGGATTGGCCATTCTAAATTACCCATAGTGTCCAGGGATGTGCAGCAAAGTGCATTAGCCATGGAAAATATAGGATTACAGGGGTAGGGTAGGCTGTGGGTCTGGGTGGGGTCCTCTTCAGAGTGTTGATGTGGACTCGATGGGCTGAATGGCCTGCTTCCATACTGTGATAATTCTATGAGCAGGTATAGTCTCTCTCTCTCTCTCTCAAATGTTTCTACCTGAGAGCAAGGAATCAGTCACTTGATTCACTAGCTGCAGCTACAGGCTAAAGCAGTAAAGCATAGTACAAAGAGTTGTGATTAGACTAGCTTCCTGAAGCACTCAGGTAGTCAGTGGTCTGTATGTTTCATGTTAACTTAACTCTTGGGGAGCTTTGATCTGGCATCCATGGTGAGATGGATCTGATTTATTTCCAAAATCCGCTGTTAGCCACAGCCTTGCTTCCATTGATCCAATCCCTTATGTATCAACCCAACATTTTCCAATTTGACATAACCTAACTTGAAGCCGCTCCTTCCAGAATAAACCATGTAATTATCAAAACATGACACAAAGAACTACGGAAGTTGGAAATCTGATCCAGAAACAGAAACAACTGGAGAAATTCTGCGGGTCTGGCAGCATCTGTGGAGAGAAAGTGGAGTCCGGATCCAGTGACTCTTCTTCAGATTTCCTGCTTGTTGACCTTTGCAGAAGACTAGGAATTCCCATACATCAGCCTGACAGTAGAACAAAGACTGTCGGTACCAGAAACCACCAAAGGCAACCACAAATGGGCATAGGACCATGGAACATGGGACATTGGAGTATACTACCTCTACTTTTCTACTCTATACACAGCAAATAATTCTCATCTTAAGGGTCGTATATTTCCTTTCTTTGCCTAATTAATTAATGTACCATATCTAAACTGTGACTTCTCGGTAAACTATCATAGTGTAGCTCCACATTGTTGATTGTCTGTATTATGTAACTGTATTCACGACCTCTCTAAAATCAACAGCTGTTTGAAAATCTAAAATGCCATTATTTCTTTAAAAACATAATGGAGCACCTTTAGATTCGGTTACGTGAATTTTGATTATTTCAGCCTTAAATGTTCAACATTTGAAAGCCTATAACCTACAATATAACTGTGAACAGCCTGTGTAGACATAGTAAACCTCAAATATTTTCTTTTGAGTTTTTGCCTACCCTGCTTACTTGGGTATCAATATTCTTCCTCCATTGTTATGCTCACAGTCACTTTCAGCAGTGAATTGTTCATATTCCATGAATCTTTTCATGTAATGCTTCAAGTGAAACTACAACCTGCATCTTTCCAGTGTTACCAGGAGAACATGAGCTTTGCTATAGTGAAATATCTGCCAGGGAACCATCTTCTTAGGAACTTCTGATCGTCATCATTGTGAAATTCTCCATTGACAGTGATCGCTGATGGTGACAATCTCCACGAAGATATCTTTAAGCTAATTTAGAGTAGGTGATAATGTTAAAGTGCCATTTATCATCACCTTTCCCAAGATAAAAGTGGACCTTAGGGGTGCTATCATTTTACAGACATTCATTATTGCTATGGACCTGCAAAGCATCTTTTAAATTTTAAATCATTTCCTTGAGGCAGGGATTAACTGTAGGATATTTTATTGGCTCACGCTTATACAAGTCTGATATATTCTCTTCAGAAGTCCTCTGTCTTTGTATGGCCCTCCAATGGCTAGCAAATGTCACATTTCACCACTTATTTGCGCTGAGTATGAACACAGATGACAGCTCTGCCAAAACCTTGCTCGAATAAATCTAATGAGGGTGGCTCAGGGTAATTCACTGAGATAGGTGGTGGGGGAATTGTATGGGTGGAAAGCCTATCCCAGTAAAATGCCAACAACAAAGGTTGTACATGGGAATAATCGGACCCTGTCTCATCATTTACCTGTTACATACAATTCGGAAATGGCAGCAGAGCAGATACAGCAGACAGCAAGAGAGCTGTATGCTTGTCTCAATGACTGGATCCTTTAGGCATCCTGTATTTTTGTTGAACACACTAGCAGTGATGGAAGTGCCAGTTGCTTTATCTGCTTATTCCCTCCTCAGAACAAAATCTGTTCAGTTTTTTTTTAATAATGCTGGTTTCAGTTCTGCACCAGAAGTGAGTGACAGACTATGAACTACGTGAGCTGCATTCAAAATGTCGGAATTTTATTTAGTTAATGAGTGCATGCAATCCTAGAATGTATATGTAACATGATCTTTGATTGTGTGTTTTCCAAAACATTTCAAATTAGTCCCTGCAATGTGTGCACCTCTCTGTATTCATTGGTCACACATCATGCCGCATATCATCAGTTCTTGTACTGTTCAGGAACAGCCGTGGTACTTGGCATTGTCTAGATAGAGAAGGCTGACTACCTGCATCTGGGACTAACTTTAATCTGCCTGCAATGCTGCCAAGATTTCTCAGTGATGTAAGTGCTGGGTTTATAGCTCCCTAAACTGATGCTCAATGTTGTGACCTGGAAATACTGCTGACATTTCTTTCACTGAACCCTTTCTGTGCTTTGTCACACTTGCTGGGGGCCATCTATTCTCTAGGATAAACACTTATCTAAGCACAGAACAGTGAGCACCTGCTAATCCTTGAATCTATCCCTGATTATTTTCCACAAGCAAAATAAATTGAAAACGACCTGACTGCTTCTTGTTTTTAGGTTCTGGAAATAGTTAGTCAATACTTCTAGTGTGCCTATGACCTGTGTAACTGTTACAATACAGTTGCTGCTGTACCTGCTCCCTGCTCAAATGTAGCAAACAGTACAAAAGTTCTTTCTTCCAATCTTGTTTGTTTGATCTTTGGAGCATGCTCAACACTGTCCTCTGTTGGAAAACAGAACTTCAAACGTTTATATTCTGAAGCAACTCAGGTGAGATATTTTGCATGTTTAAACTTTTCTGAGCCTATAGGTCCCTCATTTTTAATATCTCTGCTAAATCTACATCATTCTATGCCATTGAACTAGTAAGTACAGAAGCAACAAAAACAGAAGTTGCTGGAAAAGCTCAGCAGGTCTGGCAGCACCTGCGAAGAAAAAATCAGAGTTAACGTTGCAGGTCTGGTGACCCTTCTTCAGAACTGAGGAAGGGTCACCGGACCTGCAACGTTAACTCTGATTTTTTTCTTCACAGATGCTGCCAGACTTGTTGAGCTTCTCCAGCAACTGCTGTTTTTGTTCCTGGATTACAGCATTCACAGTTCTTTCGGTGTTTATTAGTTTCAGAAGCAAAGCTGGATCCACACAGGATGAAAATGATCAAATGAAAAATGTTGTAGAAAAAGGTTTGTTTATGACGAAGCACAAAAAAGTTTTAGCATTTAGAGCTTTAGGAGAATAGATGAAAGCAGTAATTGAAACCTAACACAATAAATTGTATTTTATGTTTGTTTGTACTTCCACTTTGTAGTACCTCCTAACTATTTACTACAAATTTACTGCTAATTGTCTACTTGTCTAAAATGGACATCATGGACTGTGACAAGAAGATAAAAATCAGTTTGCTCAATGTATGCCAATTCTGTCAAATTGTTGTACATCCTCTGGTGCAAAGCAGGGCCTTAAATTTCAGTATCGAAAGAAACTCAGATATTGGGAATTGAAGGCAATGGCACAGTCACAGTTAAGGGCCCTATTAATTACACAGAGGGAGGAGTCCTTGATTGAAGATATATTAGGAGCACCATCAGAACAGAAGTGAATGGGATAGAACAGAATGGAATAATATCTTATAAAAATTGAGGAGTGGGTGCATTAATTCCTCTCAGTCCATTGTCTAAGTTCGCTAACATTACAGACAACTATTTCAAGAATTTTCTGCTTTAATACTCATGGTATTATATATGTCCATCTAAGAATCCTACTGTGTTTCATGTCCTTGGAGGAAAAGAGTTCACCTCATATTTCTAATAAATATGCTGGGCACAACAAATAGGTTTAAAACAACCCTGAAAAGTCTCTGTTTCAACAATGAGGCAGCAACAAATTTACCTCATGCTGTTAGGTGTCATGGTGTGGTGTCATATCACTCTTGCCCAAACTTGTATGCTGTCAGTTCTTTCTTAATTTCTGCAGGGAATGTCAGTTACATTTAACAAACTGCAGCTGACACAAATATTAACTTGTTTTGGTAAAATAAAAATCCAACTTGTATTGGTAAGAATGTTTTGCTTTTCTCACTCTCCCAATGAACAACAGGAACAGCTGAAGAGACTCTTGGATTTTCCCAATGAGCTATGTGCTCCAGCTCACATCCTACATGAATTACAAGGCATTCAACTCAATGAACTTTGTGCCCGTGACCAGTAATATAGCATCAAATTACATTCTCTACTTTTCTAATAATTGCTATAATCCATTTAATCATCAAATTACTTGAATAAGTCTGGTGAATAACTTCTTACAGGCCAAGGCTACCGACTGTAGACCGAGATTAAAATATTTGTGTACTATTTACAGGAACATAGGAAACAGGAACTTCAGACCCTCAAGCCCACTCTGCTATTCAACTAGATCATAGCTGATCTTTCATCCAATGTCATTTCCAACAACAGCATCAAACCCTGTGTTATCATTAATATTGAAAAATTTAACAACCTTTCTCTTAAATATACTCAGAGACTGGACCTCCGCTGGCCTCTGGTTAGAGAAGGTTTACTGCCCTCTAAGTGAAGAAACTGCTACTCATCTTAGTTCTAAATGGGCTCCCTCTTATTCTGAAGCTGTATCATCTGGTTCCAGAATCCCCAATCATGGAAAACATCCATTCTGCATCTACCTTGTTGAGACCCATACAAAGTTTGGAAGCTTCAATGAAATCACCTCTCATTCTTTTAAATTTCAGAGAGTACAGGCCCAGTCTTGTTTTGTGTTTGGTAATGATAACACTTTGAAATCACTACAAGAGTAGAAATTGTTTTGAAAACTTTTAGCTGACAATCCAAACTGCAAATTGGCAATTATGTTAGCATGGGCAGTACATCCAAAAAACAGACTTCAGCAAGAGGCTGTAGCTGCCTTCTATCAATTGGTTTGTGAAAGAAACTGAATATATCTTCAATAATGTGGGATCATTCCTAGCTTTGGAAGGGACAGCAATTAGTTCACATTTTGCAGATCATTTGAATGTAACAATGTAGGCAGCATATCATGTATTTAGGTGGAGGTTTCAGAAAAGTTCAAGACAGCTCTGAACTGTTTTATCAGGCCAAAGTAGCTCTTTTGCAAGAGCTTTATCAAAGAAAAATCTTTTTAAAGATTCCAAAAGAAGCTGCAGTGATAGAATAAAAATGATAGAGGCTGAACAAACGTGTCTACAGGTTCATGATAAATCTTGGGTGTGGCATGTATCAAGTAGGTCTCTCTTACTAAAAATTAGTTATATTTAGCTAAAAGAAAATCCAGCAATGTCTTAGTGTAAGCATAAAGGAAAACTAGAACACCTTTTCTTAATGCATGTTGACAATTTCTTGTGGAGAGGATCTGATAGCTAAAATTATGGAGGGCTTCAAAATTGGAAGCTGGGCTTTAGGTGATTTTAAATACATAAATTTGATTATTGGATGGACTCTGTTAGAAATAACCCTGAATCTACAGTCCTGCGATTGATGCTCGAGTCCCAATAAATAAGACAGGTCCTCACAAATAGGGAGAGTTTACAATCAAGGAAGAAGCAGATCACTGCACATAAACTAGATTGGATGTTTGCCATGATGTATTAGAATTAAGTACCATGTTAAAATATGTAACTGTTGTGCAAGTACTGAAAAACAATAAGACTTTGATAAAATTAAATTTAGTACAGTGTAAACTTGGTTTCCTAGCCTTGGGTGACCCCGAAAGAATGAAATTAGTCATTTTTAGTGAGACCTTGTATGCTAATCATCCTAATGGTTATTCAAGTAGAGCAGAATTTATTATAATTTTAGTGGGAAGAAATTATTTAGTAGAAGTGGTACAAATGACAAATATGGCCATTAATTTATTGAGGATTTAAAAGGGCATTCAAGAAAACACATACCTATAGAATGATTTAATGAAAAAAATGTGCTTTGTGACACTGCATCTAGTTGACAAAAAGTAACATCAAAAAGTGATTGAAAGTGAATCCCACAAGTATGAAAAAGATGTTGGAAAGAAAGAAAATGTATAAAATAAATTAAGTTAATGTATTTCATCGGCTATTGGATTGTTTTTCAAAGGTAACTGCTTTTGAAAAGAAATCATTGGACTTTCTTGCACGGGGCACTTGTGGGATGGTAAATAGTAAGAGCGTGAAAATATTCAAGTTGTAACCTTATTTAAATTTCTTTTCATTTTCAAAATGTGGGAATATGAAACATGCTCAAGATGAATTGTATATTAATATATGTATTATCAATTCATATCTTTTCTTATGAATATTTTTTGTTTGGATATTAACTTAACCTAAAGGGAAAAAAGGAGGAGAATCTGCCAGAATCTATACCTAATAGTTGAAGATAAGTAGGTGAACATGTTTTTGGGTATTGTTTAGTTAATTGTAGGCTGCTGAGCATAGGGTCTTATGATGCAGTGGTAATGTCCCTGCCTCTGAGCAAGCAGGTCTAGACTAAATTCCCACCTCCCTGGAGGTGTATCACAAAGTGTTTGAACAAGTTGATTAAAATACCGATAGAGGTTTGCATTATGTCAAAGTGACCTTTTTGAGGCACTTTTCATTTGACTTCACTAATTTTAAAGAGCACGTGTATATGTATAGACAGAAAAGCCAGAGAGCACTAAGGGCATTGTTTTGAGTGAAGCTGCAAGCTCTGGTGTAAGTAACAAAGCATTTTGTCTCTTTGTGTTCTTCACTAATAGACTTGGAAGTTCTCTGAGGTTTTAGAGTAGATTTGTAGCTCGGGTTGTGGATGTTGTAGTTGGTGGGCTCGCCGAACTGGTTCGTTGTTTTGCAGATGTTTCTTTACCATGCTGGGTAACATCATCAGTGCAGCCTCCAATGAAGCACCGTTGTGTTTTCCTGCCTGTTATTTACACTTGGGAGTCCGTTGAGCTGGATTACATCACTTCCAGTTTACCTTCGCAGTGGAGTATGTATGGGGTCAAGCTCTATGCGTTTGTTGATGGCTTTCTTCCTGGAGTACCAGGCTTCTAGGAATTTCCGTACTTGTCTCTGCTTTGCTTGTCCAGGATCGTGTTGTCCCAGTCGAATTGGTGGTTCTCCTTATCCATGTGGATAGAGATGGCATACTCACTCATCCCCATCTGTCTTCTCTCCCACCTATCCGCTCCTTCGACCTCATTGACCAATCCTCACCACTGCCTACCTGCGCTCACCTATCACCATCCCACCTATCTTCCTTATCCCCACCCGTCCTCTCTCCCTTCCCCCTCCTCCATTTCTGAAGGGTCCCGACCCGAAATGTTTCCTTTCCTGCTCCTCTGATGTTGCCTCCAGCTCCACACTGTGTTACCCTGAGGAACTGCTGCAGTAATGTCCTGGAGCTGAGATGACTGACTTTGAGCAACCACAACCATCTTAGTATGACTCTGACCAACAGAGTTTGGAATAAAAAACAACCATCAGGATAGATATAGTACAGATTGCCTACTCGTTTTCAAAATTACCCTCCAATATTTTGAAGATCTAGCCTTCTTAAGTGAAGAAAGCACAGACTCTCCTATTTGTTCTTCCTACCTCAGTGTCTCTCTTTCTCTCTGTCTCTCTCTCAAACCACACTTTCACCTCTTTACAGCTTAAGAAGTTACAATGCTATCGGGAAAAATCTTACAAAGGTATCTAAAGTCCCCCAGCTCTCATTTTTTTTTTGCCTAACAATGCAGGCGTGCATCAATAGATACTTTTACTGCTTGAAAAGAAGTAAGCTCTTGTCAGATCAATGTTTTATAGTTGTCAGAAAGGTTTCACATGATAACTAGATGCTCACAAATACCTAAAAGATTGTGAAGTAAAATATTATTTATTGTTGTTGTAATGATTAAATATTAAATATTGGAAGACTAAACTTCTGAAATGTGTAATGTCTGTGAATCTGATTTGCTACTGGCAATAATAAAAGCAATTTACAATCATAATACTTATGCATTTCTCAAACAACTGATGAACCACTTAACTGGTACACAAGTTCATTAATTTAACTGTGAACTGCATAATTATATTGCTCTACAGTAGCGAAGAATGTCTAATTTTAGCAATTCAAGCTGCGAGTTCCTGTAGGTTCTGTTGTTAGATAATGAGGAAATTAATAATGGACCAATATGGCCCCAAAATATATAGAAGAAGGAGCTTAATGGATCAATGAGAAGTGGAAAGATGGAAGGAAGGAAGAGTGCCACAGCCAAATAGACTGTGGAAAATATAACCGAATCCCTCCAACAGAAATATGATTGTGCCTAATTATCTGTTTTGTGATATTATTTGGGACGAGCAAAGAACAAAAAACAGTACAGCACAAGAACAGGCCCTTCAGCCAACCAAGGCAGGACCGACCAAATTGCCTCTAAAACATTATTATTGTATCCACCTTCACCAGGCTCTCTGGCAGCATATTCCAGGCACTTACCACAGTCTGCATAAAAAAACCTTGCATTTCACATGTCTTTTAAATGTACCTTCCTTTATCTTAAACCTATGTCTAATTGACATTTCTTAACAGGGAAAAAAAATCTCCAATAATCAATTCAATCCGTGCCTTTCACAATTTTGTGAATTTCTGTTACCTCTCTTCCTTCTATGTTCAAGTGAACACAAACAAAGTTTGTCCAATCTCTCCTCATAGATAATAATCTCCAAACCAGGCAGATCCTGGTAAATCATTTTTTCACCTTCTCCATAGCTTCCACATCCTTCTTGTAGTTTAACAACCAGAATTGCATATTGGTAGACCATTGTAAAGAAAAAATTGACTGCATATTACCGTAGGGATCTTTTACATCCAGCTGAAAGGACTGGCAGGGACCACGTATTAGCCTTGTTGGTGGGGCTAGGAGTGGGCTTAGCTCAGTTGGCTGATCAGTTGGTTTACAAAGCAGTGTAATGCCGATAGTGTGGTTTCAATTCCCATCACCAGCTAAGGTTACCATGAAGGACTCTCCTTCCCACCTTTTCCCATCACCTGAGGTATGGTGACCCACAGGTTAAATCGCCACCAGTCATCTCTGTCTGAGCCCTATTGTCTGGTAAGACTATGGTGACTTGACCTTGACCTTATTGACAGGACCATATTTTCCCATGACAAGTGACTACTCTGAGGGCAGAGAAAATGCTTCTAAGACCATCCTCAAAGCCTCCCTGAAAAATTGCATCATTCCCACCACGTCATGGGAATTGCTTGCTCAGGACATGTCAAACAGGAGGAAAAAGCATCTGCCAATTGCCTCAGGCATCTCCAACACACCCAGTTGAAGGTTAAGTGCAAATAGTGTGTGAAATCTGAACATTCCACTCTGTCTCTCTTTAAACAACACCTTCCCCCCCACCTGTGGCAGAGATTGTACTGGTCAAGCATTGGATCATGTAGTCACTTCAAGTCTCATAACCCTACAGTGAATGGAAATGATCCTCAATTCCAAGGGACTGTCTGAGAAAGTGAAGGAGGAGGAAGAAGTATTCTGATTTCAGTCTTGGGTTAAATATGCTTCATGACCACTCTGCCAATTTTCCAGGTAATGCATTTTGCATCTTGTGAATGAGTAACTCTTCAATGAAGCACTGAGGACACTTTTTAGATGAAGCATTAAACTGAGACCCTGTTGTCCTTACTGAACTTGAAACGTTATCTCAGTGTCTCTCTCTGCGGATGTTGGCCTGACAAGAACATTGATATTGGAGTGACGATCCTGTAGTACGTCTGCAGGATTTTGTGAAGGCACTGTTGGTAATATTTTTCTAGGGAATTGATGTATATTGTCCATGTCTCAGTGACTAACAAAGAATAGGTAACTGTGTTGTAATGTAGATCCTGAGTTTGGTGCTGGATTGAAATCTTCCTCATCAAATACTTTGCCTCTGGAGCACCACCTGAGGACCACGTTGAACTTCATTGTTGATGACTACATTTGCCGTAAGGAGGTGTCCAATGTACACAGATTGATTGTGTGCTGTCCAATGGCAAGCCATGGATCTTGATAGTTGGTGGGGTGGGGTTGGTAGAAAAAGGAGGGCCACAGTGTTACTAGGTTAGACCAGGCAGCTACAGCATCAAATCTTCCAGATGTGTAGGCATAAATGCCCGTTCTCTCATGCACTGCTGAGAATTTATTGATGATAGTTTGGAGCTCAGACTTTAAACATGTTCAGACACAGACATCGCTTGCATACTGCAGCTCAATAACTGAGGCCAGGGTGATCTTGGTTCTAGGCTGTAGGTAGAGATAGTTGAACAGCTCCTCATGCATCCCACACAGCTGGACACTTCCTGTATGTGGGGTAGTGAGTAAGGTGCAGAAGAGATGTGATGTGATGATATAGCCTTGCTTGACCCCAATTTGCACAGATATAGGATCTTTGGTGAATTTGTTGTTTAGGATCACAGCTTGCTTGTTGTTCTGTGGCAGGCAGAAAATGGCCACATATTCCTGCACACAGCCATATCAATGGTCCATAATCCACCCTTGTTGACAGTACTGAAGGCCTTTATGAGGTTGAAGAAAGCCATGAATAGAGATTGTTTCTGCTCTCTGCATTTTTCTTGGACTTGCCTTACAATAAAGATCATGTTCATTGTTTCTTTTGATGGACAGAATCCACATGGTGTCTCCAGTAGGTGTTCTTCAGTGACAGGGAGAAAGAGATTGAGGATAATTGCAATAACCCTTCCTATGGAAGACTGCAGGGATCACTTTATACTTAATTGGTCTTATCTCCTTTCTTGAAAACGGTCACAATTATTGCATTTCAGAGATCAGTTGGCATGTTCTCCTCCTTCCAGATGAAGAAGATGAGTTCATGCATCTATAGCAAGAGTGTTTCAAAGATTCACAGAAGTGTTATAGCACAGAAAAAGGCCATTAAGTCCATCACGTCTGTACCAACTCCTTAAACAATTGGTTACCTGGTTTACCCCCCACACTTAAATATTCCTACAGGGATTCCACCTGCACCAATCGCCTTCTCAGCCATCAAATGGTCTTTTCAACATCTTGACAGGCTGGCGATAAGCTGAAATGGTGGCAAGTAATACACAAACATAGAAACGTACAAATCAGAAGCAGGTGTAACCCATTCAGTCCCTCAAACTGGCTCCCCAATTCAATATGATCATAGATGATCATCCAGCTCTGCACTCTATTCCCACTTTCATCCCATACCCTTTGATTCCTTGAAGCCTAAGGACTATATCTAATTTCTTTTTGAAAATGTTCAATGTTTCGACTTCAATCACTTTCAATGGCAGAGAATGCCACAGGCTCACCACTCTGTAGCTGAAGAATTTTCTCCTTATCTCAGCTCTCAATTACCTGTCTCGTATCCTTAAACTGTGACCCTCAGTTTTGGATTCTCCGTTCATTGGGAACATTCTTTCTGCTTTTACCTTATCTAGTCCTGTTAGAATTTTATAGATGTCTATGAAATCCCCTTTCATTCTTCAAAACTCCAGTGCAGTTTTAAGACAGCCAGTTTCTCTGTTGTAACTCAGTTACAGTTTTCTGCATTTTCTATACCACAGTGAATGATGAACTGGTAGCAAGGAGCACTGGCTCCAGGTTGGAAGGAGCTGAATGCATAAAGATTTTATAACGACACTAATAATGTTGTCCTCACTCTGCTCTTCAGGCTGTAATTCTGGCTGTAATAGGTCACAATTTTTAGTGAACATCTCCTTAGTGATACTAAAGCCTTTGACGCATTGTTTCTTGCCTAGGTTGAGATTTGAGAATTGCTCCTTGAAAACCTTGGTGTGTATGGCCTCCTCCTGGAACTTTTCTCACCCACCTCCTTGTCCTACCTCATCAATAAGCTCTGCATCACTTTTGCACAACATTTTGGTCATATTGCATAAATATACAACCTAACGTTTCGATGTGTGGCCAATGCTTTGAGTAGAATCTATGAAATCGGGATCAAGTCCTTCAGTATTTGTCACACCATTTGCCATAGTCTCAGTTAAATTTAAATCACAGTACAAGCTTCCACTAGCTTAGCTATAGCCTGCAGAAATCAATCAGCGGTTAATTTGAAAGCAGTTAAAAATCTCCTTAGAATGCTTTGGTCACGGTCCTACCAGCTTCTGGACTCTTCTTCACCTGACTATATTAAGAGAGGGCACATTTGGACTGTTGGGTTCAAAAATACTATCAAAAATCAGCAGAAAATATCTGAATTCTACTATAGGAGGATTCTGGTGCACCATGGATATCACTTTAAATAAAAATAATTCCTGTAGTACCAAAAATAAAAACACCACAAACAAATATTGCGTCCACATACTTAATGACACAAAGGTGGGAATGCTACCACTGCCATGTTATAATGGTTAATAGACATGAAATTTTACAGATTGCAAATCAGTAACATTGTTGTCAATGGCTATATTTCTGAGAAAGGTCACATGCTGGCTGTTCTCAGTCTCAATTTGTTTCATCATCTCCATTTGATAAAACAGAGAAACAATTAAAATAGTTTAAGGTTCTTGTGAAGATTTGTGGCTCAGTTGTGGATGACATTGTTAGCTTGCTCGCCGAGCTGGCTGGATATTGTACAGACATTTCGTCATCATGCTAGGTAACATCATCAGTGTGGCCTCTGATGAAGCAATGTTGTTCTACTCCACTTGGAATTTATAAGATCCGGTCTGTTAAGTTGGAATCTGTCATTTCCGGTTCTTTTTTGCACGGGTTTGTATACGGGGTCTAATTCCACATGTTTGTTGATTGCATTACGGGTTGAAAACCAGGTCTCTAGGAATTCCCATGCATATCTGACACAAACAGGAATTCCTAGAGGTCTGGTTTTCAACCCGTAATGCAATCAACAAGCATGTGGAATTAGACCTCATTTACAAACCCGTGCAAAAAAAACTGGAAATGACACAATCCAACTTAACAGACCGGATCATATAAATTCCAAGCGGAGTAGAACAACAGCGCTTCATCGGAGGCCGCACTGATGATGTTAACTAGCATGGTGATGAAATGTCTGTACGATAACCAGCCAGCTCCACAAGCAAGCCAACAACCTCAATTAAAGTAGTTAATTTTTGCATTGTTTTTATGCACATATGCAAGACCACTTAGAAACTTTAACCATTATAAAGTCCTAAGAACTGAAAGATTTTACCAGCTGTGAATGATCATGTCTTGAACTGTGATTTTTGTTCTCTCAATGCAATATGACACTGTTTGAATTGGAATGTACTGTTTATTGCCAAGATAAAAATAACAGTCTGGAATCTTGCGGCATGTATGGAAGTCCTCTTGGCTCTGATCTCCCCAAAAGTAAAATTGAATTCTTAATGATTGATGGGTCTCTTCCACTGTCATATTTTGCTGAGTACAATAGCGTTAGGGTTAGGGTTAGGGTTAGGGCTAGGGTAGATGTTTGCTAAGGGTCTCTCTTTATTTTAGCAACTGATGCTTCAAACAGATTCAAGCAGACAAGAAGACCATGGGTAAAATCTCAGTGGAACTGAGAAGGGACAGATAGTCTATCATTATGACCAGGTCCCAGGAAGTGAGGGATGGAGATGCAGAGGAGTTTTGCCAACAGTGGGACTGGATGCAGAACTGTTGCTGGCCAAAAGAGGGTGGGCAGCTGATTTATGATTTTAAAGGCTAAATTTGGTTTTGCCACAATAGAGGCTGTTTGTTACATGGAGGTAGCTGTCCTGTCATGTTCCAGGTGATAAGGTTCCGTGGGCCATAAACAAAAGGCTGAAGAAAAGTAAGGTAGCATCTGTTGCTACCAGAGGAGTCAACCTTCCAATTCATCCCTTAGACTATATATTTTTTAACTTAACTCATTGATTATCTCACGCCCTCTCCGAGTGGCACTATTGAGGTTTGAGAGATGTCAGCCTCTGATTGGACCACCAGCAGTAGGGGACAGTGCTTAGTTGAAGATGAAGCCCACAGGCAATCAATTAGAAGACTGTCTGGGCTAAGTCGATCACACCACTGGTAAATGAGGACTACAGACTCATTTTGTATCTCGATGCTGGTGTCCTAAACCCCCTTGTGAAATTCAACCCTTTAACTCCGCTATCCCTGCTGGTCCTACCCCTACATTTCTACCTGGTAGAGGGTATCAAAGTCTGCCATTAGCGCACATACAGTTTTGTTTGCTCCAAATGCATTTTTTGTTTCACCAATGTTTTGATTATGTGTTTCAATTTTCATAATTTATGACAATTATGTTTGCATCGCAAGATGTCACTCCTGTGAATAAATACTTCATAAATATGTAGGATACCCCAAATTTTTGAAAACCTTTTGCAGCATGAACTACTTGTGAGCATATAGATTCAGTCTTACATTCACATGCTTTTCAGTTTGGATGAGACTATTAGCCACAAAGTCACACTTTGTCAAATTGCTTCATCAGAGCCTTCACGCATTGAAATCACATTGTTAATTTTTTAAAAAATGGTTTGATTGTAAACTTCCAAATAGAAAGGGTGTCATTACAGCAAGCATGAAGACAAATGTAAGTAAAGGTGGCCTAAAGAGATGCACTGTGCATCATCTCAGGAATGATTTATCATGTCAGATGCCCTTATAGACTAGGCAATGGGTTCATTTGGAAAGAAAAGTAATCCAATTTAATATTACTGTATGTGAATAGATGCTGCTGGCTTTTCTTGGGAAGTCATTTTGTTACTTGCTATTTTGCAACTGCATGCTCTTAACCACATTGACATGGATTAATTATTTAAGATAGAACTTGAACAAGATTCTGGTGAAGCACAAAGCAGAAAGATTTTCCACATTCAATAACCTGATAAGCTTATTCCTTTACAAGTGGATACACAATTTTGCAATCCCTATTACACAGGTGTAATCTTCTTCTGAATTGTAATATTATAGTAAGATTTTAAAAGAAATCCCATTTTGAATATAAAAATCATGAAACTTAATCCCTCTTGCATAACCCAACATAAAGTAACATTGATATAGCCCATTTATGCTCTTCATTTTCCCTTAGTACCCAACCAGTCAAACTGGAGGGAAGCTGGAAGTAAAGATGGTGTTGATTGAACAATCTTTTTCCCAGGACAATAGAAATTCTTGCCATAATCATCCCTGAGTGTTTTAAAACTCTTCTACGAATGGTTAGATGCAATATGTCACAACTAAAACACATTATTTACAGATGGCATTACTAAGGATCATAAGTATTGAATTAATGTCAGGTATTTTACTCCATCTTATATGTACATCTGAGCTCAGATTGTACAAAGGCTAACTGTTAACAAGTTCACTCGACCTCAAGAGTCAGTTACACATATGGGTGTTATTTCTGCATATGTCTACGAAGAAAATCCTTTCTGAAATCCACTTCAAGATTGTCCATGACGATTGTGACATAATAACAGATTTTACTGACTGCTGCTCACAGTTCAAAACCCAACATTCTGCTGGGTTCAATCGACAACCAGGCCTAATCAGTTTGTTAGGTCCCATCTGTGTTATAATGGAATACTCTTGTAAAATTGGCTGCTGTAGGCTTGGTAGCCTAAGGCTGATGTCCTGCTGGGCCACATGTTGGTAGTTCCATTTGTTATTACAAGGTTATAACTGACAGTATGTTACTTTAGGGAGTGCCTGGGTGGCTAAAAGAGACACACGTTTGAATTTTCATAACAAGCCTGTAGGAACAACTCTCTGTAGATATTTTGTAACTTGCAAACAATTGACATGACAAAGTAAGAGATCTGATGGAGCTGCTATCAAGGATGAATTGGTTCTGCACTAAAGATGATTGCACTGTTAATGTCAAAGTCATTCTATCAGTCAATCAACGAACACATTTCTTATATCTGAGAAAACTATAGTTTCTCAATTAAGTAGTGCTTTTTATCTGAAAAATCTTGAAATTGTGCAGCAAATAGTTTTGTAAAGAAAATCCTTGCATTTCCAATATGAAGAATAATAAATTACCTGGCACTATACTATCTTCCTAATTGTTGTCCTGACAAGGCACTTTCTGACCTTAACTGTATTAAATGGCTTATGTAATATTAAATAAAATATGCTTCAAGCAACTTTTCACAACCTACAGTACAACACTGACCTCACTTCGAAAATGATTTCAAACAAAACTAAACTACTGCGGATGCAGAAAATCTGAAATAGAAACAGGGAATTTTGGAGAAACATGGCACGTCTTACAACATCTATGGAGACTGCAGATTTTTATCTTTTTTGACAAAGTGCAAATAGTGTTGAGCTTGATGGAGGGGCTCTCGCCACGAGGATGAGTGTGATTTTTCACCGTGTCTTACAGAGCTTGACACATTAATTGTCATTTGAGCCTCATCTTGCAACATGCTATTCACAGAGAAACTCACCACTTGGGTAAAGTTTTCCATAAGACCAGCATCCCTTGTGGCCACGTATTTTTCAAAGCTCACTGAGCACCTTCAAGTATTCTGCCACCTGGAAGTTGCCCTGATAGACTGTGTTAGGCAAGAGGAGGGATGGCAGTGAAAGGCTCAGCACATGGATATGACCAGAAAAATATAAGACCATAAGATATAGGAGCAGAATTAGACTGTTCAGCAACTGAGTTTTTTCCATCACTTGATCATGACTGATTTGTTTCTCAACCCTAACTCCTGTTTTCTGCACATAATCTATGATCCCCATATTTTTCAAGAACCTATCCATCTCTGTCTTAAATGCACTCAATGGCTTGGCCTCCACACCTTCTGCAGCAAGACATCCAGAGTCACCGCATACTGGCTGAGGAAATTTGTTCTCATCTCAGTTATAAAGGGGCATCCCTCTACTCCGAGGCTGTGTCCTCCAGTCCTAGTCTATCCTACCAGTGGAAACATCTTCTCCATGTCCATTCTATCCAGGCCTCTCAGTATTCTGCTAGTTTCAATGAGATCTCCCCTCATCCTTCTAAACTCCATTGAGCACAGAGCCATAGTCCTCAACCGCTCCTCATATGGCAAACCCTTCATCCCCAAGATCATTCTTGTAAACCTCATCAGGAACCCCTCCAACGCCAGCACAATCTTCCTTAGCTAAGATGCCGAAAACTGTTCACAATATTCCAAATCCAGTGTGACCAGAGCCTCAACAACATATATCTGCTCTTGTTATTCTAGTCCTCTTGAAATGAATGCTAACATTGCATTTGCCTTCCTAACGGCCAACTGAAACAATAGGTTAACCTGAAGAGAATCCTGAGCCAGGACCTCTAAGTCGCTTTCTGCTTCAGATTTCTGAAGCTTCTCCCGGTTTAAAAATAGTCTATTTTCTCTATTCTTCCGGCCATAGTGCATAACCTCACAAATTTCTCACATTATATTCCATCTTCCACTTCTTTGCCTACTCTCCTAACCTGTCCAAATCACTCTTCAGCCTTCCCTTCTCCTCAATAATACTTGTTACTTCATCTATCTTTGTATTATCTGCAAATGTAGCAACAATGCCCTCAGTTCCTTCATCCAGATCATTCATGTATAATGCGAATACTCCCAAGACCGACCCCACAGAACTCCATTACTCATCAGCTGCCATCCTGAAAAAGACACACTCTCCCCACTCTCTGCTTCTGCCAGTCAACTAATCCTCCATTCATGCCAGTACCTTGTCCCTAACACCATGGGCTCTTATCATATTTAGCAGCCTCCCGTGTGGCACCTTGTCAAAGGCCTCCAAATGGTTCATGTCCACTGACACTCCTTTGTCTAACTTGCTTATTACCTCCTCAAAGGATTCTAACAAATTTGTCAGGCATGGCCTCCCATGATGAAGCTGTGCTGACTCAGCCCTATTTTATTATACATTTCCAAGTACTCCACGAACTCATCCTAAATAATGATTCTAAAATTTTAGCAATGACTGAGGTCAGGCTAACCATCCTATAGTTTCCAGTCTTCTGTCTCCTCTCTTATTAAGCAGGAGTATTACGTCAGCCATTTTCCAGTCCTCCCTAACTCCCCACCTTCAGTGATTCCTGAAAGATCACCACCAATACTTCCACAACCTCCTCAATTATCTGCTTCAGAACCCTGGGTGTAGTCCTTCCAGTTCAGGTGTTTAATTCACCTTCAAAACTTCCACCATGAAGACTGATGCAAATTACCCGTTTAAAGCCTCCGTCATTTCTTTGCTCCCTGTTATTACTTCTCCAGCCTCTTTTCTCGAGAAGTCCAAAGTCCACTCTTGCCTCCCTCTTACATTTTATATACAAGTGGAGCCTGTCCCATTAGAACAGCTCCCTCCTTCCCCATTACTAATAATAATGTCCTATGAATTCTTATCTGCTTCTCCCTCATCAATATTTGAGCCATGCTTTTACCCTGTTGACCTTGTGCCAATTTGTACGTGCCTTAGTTAGTATACTGGAGATTATTGCCTGTTGCTCATATTCCATCAGCAGAACCTCTTTCCACTTTCTACATATATTTTGGTACCTACATTGACTACGACAACTTATCTTTCCCCACCTATTCCAAGTTCTTCTACAGGTCAGATAAGATGTCCTAAACCCGGGAACCAGACAGGCAATGAAGCCTTTCAGACTCTCGATCTTGGCCATATAGATCCGGGTCTATTTCCCTGACTATACTATCCCCAATTACAATGACATTTCTCTTCTCCCCCTCACCCCCGCTCCCCCCCCCACCCAATTGAATGACTTACTGTACCATGACATTATGATCAGTTTGCTCATCCTCTCCACAGCCCCCAATCTGAGCCACACAGAGAGCAAAAATCTCAATGCCTTCTGGAAATCAGTATGTCTGCAGGTTCCCCTTTATGCAGAGTGTATGATATTCCTTCAAAAGAAGTCTAACAAATTGATTAAACAGGATTTCCCATCGACAAAATGAAGCTGATTCTTCCATTTTCTAAAATATGAAATTGTAATTTGTATAGTAATTGATTGTAATACTTTCCCCAAAACTGATATCAAGCTAACTGACTTCTAGCTTCCTGTTTTCTGCCTCCCTCTGTTCTTGAATAGAAGGGTTATATTTGCTATTTTTCAGTCTGATGGAATCTTTCCTGAATCATCACAAACACATTTAATGCCTCATTAGGCACTTCTTTTAAAACACTGGGATGAAGCCCATGAATAAACCAATAGCCAATCTAATGTGGGCAAGTGTTCAATTTTCACCATGTCAGCTGGTAGATTTTCAATTTAATTAAAAATCTGAAATATAAAGTTAGTCTCGGTGATGTTCAGTATGTGATAAACACCATTGATTGTTGTAAAAACCCATCTAGTTCATGAATGTCTTTTAGGGAAGAAAAACCGCCATCTTACCCGGCCTGACCAACATGTGAATCCAGACTCATAGCACTGTGGTTGACTCTTACTGCCCTATCAAACCATTCAGTTCAAGATCAATGAGGGTGGGCAACAAATGCTGGTGATGCCTACAACCCAGGAAAAAAAATTAAAATGTTTTGGTGGGCTGGCTCGAAGTCTTTACTTTAAAAGGAAAACCTATTGTCACAATCAAGTATCTCAAAACTAGCACAGCTAAATGTATGATAACACGGTGTAGAGCTGAATGAACACAGCAGGCCAAGCAGCATCAGAGGAGCAGGAAAGCTGATGTTTCGGGCCTAGTCCCTTCTTCATTTCTTCATCCAGCTCTATACTTTGTTATCACAGATTCTCCAGCATCTGCAGTTCCTACTATCTCTCCACAGCCAAATGTATCTCCACTTCTCAAAACCAATATGTATCATGAGTTGGAAGAGAACACCTTAGCACAGAAGTTTGAGTTTTTCCATATGCTACATTAATCATTCTTAAAACTTCCAACTGTGGAAATATTGGATTAATGCCAATTTGTTATGCCTTGGGTCAGATTTGGGCCTTGAGCCCATATCCACTAATAATTAAGATGAGACTGATTTCACACGTAAGCCTCAAACCTCTTTGACATAAGTAATCTTCCATACCATCATTGTAAGCTGGTCTGAAATTTGAGCCTCAAGTTGTAATAAGTTATCACTGCTGATATGTATTCATCATCTTCCAAAATAATATTTTCTTTTCAGTCCATCAATGCCCACCACACACATACAGACTCATTACTCTGTTTAAAATCTCTGAATCACTCTGAGAAGCAGTGTTGCTTGCCTCTCCACAGAGACACAGCTCACTGACACAATTATAGGTTGACAAGTTTGCTGAAGACCAATGTTGTATAAGATAATGTTTCTTAAGGGTTAATGTTCATGTTGTATTGATTCTACCATTCCACTGATGCCACGCAGTGTACCAGTGAAGACAAGAGTTCTCCTCTAGCTTTCAAAAGCGCAAATGTATTTGTAATGAAACAATAAAAATGTCTAACTGAATGTAGTTTTACTTCTGTCCATCATGCAATAAGCCTTCTTGTTATCTCAGAACGGTGCTCCTTATGTAGATATTTTATTGTGGTAAAAGCAAAGTTGCCACAGTCGTAAAAGTGCACAGGGCTGCTCTTTCATTAAAGAGATCCAACTATTGGGGGTTTAACCTGAGGGTCAAAATGCGTCAGGCAAGGGGTGAGGTTGAGAAGGCAGGACCTTCATGGTAACCTCAGCCTCTACAGTGATTGAATCCATGCTACTGATATCACTTTGCATCACAAACCAGTTATTCAGCATCAAAGCTAACCAACACCAAAAATGCTATATCCTCTACTATTATATATTGCGTTATATCAAAAGGTCAGTATAAGAACATGCTTTTAAGAAACTTTTTCATGACGTGACTATTGGACGACAACTTTTAAACTAATGGTACAAAGGTCTTATTCTTCCTCTTACCCCAAATTACTTGAAACATGACATTCTACATGAAGAATGCTGCTCTAATGCATTTTAATGACTTAATATTACGTGAGTTTACATGCCTGAGGAATGTCATGTTTGTACACAATAGTCAGTTGTAATAAATGTCTATTAGCTTTTTCAATACCGTGACATCCAGCCCGACTTCTGATGTTATGGGAGATAACATAACATTGCCACATTTACCTTGTGGGTATTTTGTGGTACACACACCACGTATCGGTAGATAGGACCTACTCAGATCAAAGGTGAAGTGGGGTCAGAGGCAGTGAATTACCTCATACAAAACTTAGACAGTTCCACAAACTGATAGAGATAGCAATGGCACAAGGAACCAGATGTGGTCATCTGGGAACAACTAAAACCATGCATTTTACTAACATGAAGATTGCACATGACCCCAGCAACACTCAGGAAACATGTTACTGTTCAAGGCAAAACTTTCCATATGAATTCAAGCTTTAGCATCTACTCTTAACAGTGGATAGGATATTATAGCTGCAGTGTGTGCTATCTACAGAATGTTCTGTGAGATGCTTCATTATCAGCACTTCCCATACATTCCAGCACCTAGAGAGACAATGGACAAGGATGATGGGAACATCATCGATGGTTAATTTCCCTCCAAGTCACGTAACACACTGACTTGGAAATATATTGGCAGCTGTGCCTGCAAGATCACTGGGTCAAAAACGCCCTACGAATAACATTGAATGATTTGAGTTACTCCGTGCAGTATTCCTAGGCTCTGGCCTGCTTTTGTAGCCACTGTGTCTGTGTGGTGAGTCCAGTTGAGTTTCTGGTCAATGGTAAACCTCAGGCTGTTGATTGAGGGGGGTTCAGTGATAGTAACACCATTGAATGTCAATGGGAAGTGGTTAGATTGTCTGTTTTTGGTGATGGTCATAGCCTGGCATTTGTGTGGCACAAATGTAACTTGCCACTTGTCAGCCCAAGTCTGGATATTGTCCAAATCTTGTTGCATTTGAGCATGGACTGCTTCAGTATCTGAGGTCTCACAAATGGTAGTGAACCTCTGCGAACAACGTCACTCTGACCATATGATGGAGGGAAGGTCTTTGATGAAGCAGCTGAACATGGTTGGGCCTACGACTCCACCCTGAGGAACTCCTGCAGAGATGTCCTGGAGTTCAGGTGACTGACCAACACTGCAATTATGTTCCTATGTGCCAGGTATGACTCCATCCAGCAGAGATTTTCCCTCAGATATCTATTAATTCCAGTTTTGCTAGGGTTCCTTGATGCCACACTTGGTCGAATGCAGCCTTGATGTCACTCTCACCTCACCTTTGAAATTTAGCTCTTTCGTCCTTGTCTGAACCAAGGCTGTAACGAAATCAGGAGCTCAGTGGCTCTGGTGGAGTCCAAGCTGGGTGTCACTGTGCAAGTCGGTGCTGAGCAGGAACTGCTTGATAGCACTGTTGATGATACCATCCATCACTTTATTGATGATCGACAGTAGACTGATGGGGTGGTAATTGCCCGGGTTGGATTTGTCATGCTTTTAAATGTATGGGACATACCGGGGCAATCTTTCACATTGTTGGGTAGATGCCAGTGTTGTAACTGTACCGGAAGATTTTGACTAGGGAAGCGGCATGTTGGGAGGGCCCATAACATTTACAGTATCCAGTGTCTCCAATTGTTTCTTGATATCATGTGGGGTGAACTGAATTGACTGCTGACTGGTGTCTGTGATGCTGGGGACCACTGGAGGAAATTGAGATGGAGCATCCACTCTTCACTTCTGCCTGAAGATCGCTGTGAATGCTTCAGCCTTATCGTTTGCACTGATGCCTTAACCTCTTCTATCAAGGAAAATGGGGATATTTATGGTGTCGCCTCCTCCAGAGAGTTGTTTAATTGTCCACTACCATTCACAACTGGATGTGGCATGTATCTAAGGATATCCTCCTTTATTTACCACCCCACCAATTTTTGTATCATCTGCAAACTTGCTGATCAACTCTGCTACTTTCGCTCTAATTCATTTATATTAACCACGAAAAGCAAAGGCCCTAACACTGATTCCTGTGGAACACCACTGGACACAGACTTCCATTTGGAAAAACGTCCATCAACCAACACCCTCTGCTTCCTGCCATTCAACTAATTCTGGATCCAAATTGTCAAATTTCCTTGGATCACATATATTCTTACCTTGCTATCAGTCTCCCATGCGGGACCTTATCAAAAACCTCCCTGCAATACAAGTAGACTATGTCAAAAGCATTGCCCTGGTCTATACACCTGGTCACATCTTCAAAAAGTTCAATCAACTTTGTCAGACATGACTCCCCTTAACAAAACCATGCAGACCATTCTTCATTGATCATTGCCTCTCGAAATACTGATTAATTTTGTTCTTCAGAATTGCTTCTATTAGCTTCCCCACCACCAAGGTTAGAGCAACTGGCTGATAGTTATCTGCAGGTCCTCTTCCTGGGCTACGGCAGCAGCTGGTCCTCCAATCAAACTTGCCCATCCTGGCTTCAGGCAGCTTCAAGGGTCAGTACCAGCGGACCTCACCAGTGAACACAGGTACACTGCCAGAAGCAAATCTGTTACATTCCACAAGGGTAAGTGGCACTATCTTCTCTCAGTTAGGTCACGCTCACTGGGGCATTGTTCAATTGAAGTCTGCGTCTTGCACTGTTCAAGTATCTATTGTAGTCTTAATATACCAACAGAAGCCAAGAAAATTCTTGCAAGTGAAAGTTGTGGAGCATCTTTCACCATTAAATGAATACAGTTCTTTTCACTGGCACACATCTCTCCTAATAAGTAAAATGAGTGACTAGAGATCTCTCTCTTCCAGACATAAGCACACACACGTATACACAGCCACACTCACATACATATATAGACCCATTCAGTCACATACAGAAACTTACTCACTTTTACTTACATGTACATATTCACACACACAAGGAAAGTCTGTCCTGGAGCCAATCCGATTAATTGGTCAGCAGCTCTCTCTATTCTCAGCAACTCCAGAAGAGAGGCCACTGCTGGGACTACAGATTGTCCCCAAGAAGTGGCAGGCATAACTGAGAGACCTGAGGGAGGGAAGGAAAGGGGGTTGTTGAGTTAGAGAGTCCAGGTGGGGGAAGGATGGCAGTGGGGAACTATCAGCCAGAGCTGTCAAGACTACTTGGCTGTTCCACCCTACCACATGGATGGGAAATGACTGCTGTTAATTATTTGATGGAGAGTCCCAATAGGCCCTGCGACAGCTGGATTGCCTTATTACCTTACCTACTCTTCTACCCACCTCCCGAACTGGCCCATATAATCTGGAAGACTGGTGAGATTGAACAAGACTTTGGTCAAAGGTGGCCTGTCAGTTAATTTTATATGACCTCTCCTTCCAAGATGCCATTAGGCTGAGAAGAGGTGGTGTGGAGGTAATCCATAGTATAGAGTCCATGCTTATCGCCACCCACTTTCTCCGAACTCAAAAATCATTGTTGAATATAAAATAATTCTATTCAATGACAAAAATTCAATTGATTAAAATAATTGTTTAAAAACATTGTTAACAATACTGCATCACTGTATTAATTCCATGGATACATCTCAACTGTTATTTCAAATTTTATGAAAATAAGTGCTTTTAATTTCTGGCTTGCTATCAGTTAAAATCCTTTAGAATAATCAGCACTTTAACCTATTTATTATGTCCCTATTGCTGGAATTCAGAGATCTCCCAAAACTGGAGTTAAAGTGAAGTTAACATTAGGGAAAGTCAAAATCTATGCCACACAGCTCAATGGATCTTTGGGTACAATTTCCTTTGAAGGTAATGGCAAATGTTATTTCATGACTGTTTGAAATCGGGTCCTCTTTAAAACTAAATCATTCTAATATTTACTGTGCAGCATGAGACTTCATTTAACTGCTATTACAGCAGCAACTATCTTTATAAACTTCTCGTACATGAAAATAAAGATCAGAAGAATCACCAAGGCCGTAACAGAAGTCAAAGAGTTATTGGGAACTGCAGTGCACTACAATCAGTATATTGTTTGGGATAATGAGAAGGTTTTGTTCTTAGAAAGAATGGTAAGCTAGCCCCCACATGAAGGTAGATAAGTGGACTTGGTCATGCTGGCATCATGATTAGCTGCCTGTGATCATCAGCTGAGAGAGTTCAGACAGATAATTGATGCGGCAGATAGCCAACTGCCAACATAAGAAATAACAACAGAGGTGAAAAGAGACAGGTACACATGAAGGACCCCGAGGAGTGTATCGACACTTTCCTGAGAGAAGATCAGAATTCCCCTACATCAGCTTGAGGGAAGAACAATTCTGTTATTACCCAAGATTACCATGAAAGAGTGCAGGACATCAGGGATGAACACTCCAGCAATCCAAACCCTCTGCCCCCTCTCCTCCAAAGCACTGAAAAGCACCAAGACCCATGAGGCATTCTGGTTTATCATGATTTGTTTATTTCCTTTCTTTGACAAATTAACTAATGTATTATGCTTGAACTGCTTCCTCTTAACAAACTCAGTTAGTTTTCTGAAAATGATTTATAAATGGTCAATGGCCTGTGTTAGGTAGCTGTGATCATGAACGCTTCAAAATCAACAACACTAATCACAGACTGGTCTCTCCTGTGAAAATATTGGAGAGAATTTTATTGTAAATAAAGGAGTGCACCCAATGAAGTGTTTGTTTTGTACATTAGTCTACAATGTTTTTTGAGTTTGCAACATTAAGTTTCAGAACAAAACATACCTTTGCCAGCATCCTTTTAAAATATTCATTCTTTCCAAAGGTATGGGGCAGAAAATGATGACAATACACAACCAGTGGTTATCCATAAAACTGTTGCCTATATGTACATATTGTCACATGAAATGTGAGTTTGAATCTAACTACAACAGTTTCAGAACTTATATTCAGTGTAATAGCTCTAGAAATGAAAGTGACTGATATCAATATAAGCAACCATAAGGTCAGGCAGGTTATCAGAAAAATCCAATTGACTCATTTTCCCTTAGGGAACAACATCTTTACCTGTTCTGGCCTTAATGTGAATCCAGTCATATATTGATGTGATTGAAGACTAATTCCCCATGAAGTTTGTTCTCAAACTACTCTGTAATGAATCAAAGGAACCACCTCTCCATCCCACACCATTTCAAGATAACTAGAGACTGGCAAGATTCAAATTATTGTCAAAATAATCCACACTGAAAATTGAATTTGCCTTTTTTCTTTGCTGCATTGGGTTTCATGCAGTCTGTCTCATACTCTGAAAGATTTGGATGCTCACCAATGATAACTCAGGTACCATATTCCGAGCTGACTCTAAAATGGATTGGAGCCAAGAATGTATATAAATCCATTCTGGTATAAAGTTACATTTTGAAAGTGCACAGATGGCCCATTGAATTGGCAAGAAACTTTTAAAACTTTGTATTGAATCTTTCTGAATGTTTCATGAGAATGGATCCTACCACCCATGCTCTCCTAACATTAGAAATTAGTAACCGAGTGATCCAAGATTTCCCAAAGTCCACAGACAGACATATAGAGCCTTTCTGTAATAACTAATCTTTGCAAGGATTGGAGGAAAGTGTAACTTATTGAATAATTTCTTTGTTAACCAGGCACTGTAATTCATACTGATGGCTGAAAAGATCAATTAGTCTATCAAATCATGGTAGCTGGAACATTGTGATGAAAAATGCCTTCCTTCCAACTTTCTAACCCCTCCTCACAGCTGTGGAATCACTCAGGGGAGGGAAAAGAACTCCAGCTCGATTAAAAAATACTATTTCAAAGAAATTCTCTTCCACTGGAGCATCAGGAGGTCACATGAGGTAAGTACTATCTATAAAAACACGCCCATTCCATACAATGAAAAGATAGCCCCAGTCAGAAAATCTCCAGCAGGGCTGTTGAAAGGTAACACCAGCCTCATAAAGAAGACAGTGCATGAGGTTATTGACTTGCTCGCTGAGCTGGCTTGTCTTTGTTCAGACATTTCATCACCATGCTAGATGGCATCATCAGTGGAGCCTCTGGAGAAGTGATGTTATTCTACTCTGCTTGGAATTTATACCCTCCGGTCCATTATGGTGAGTACTGTCATTTCTGGTTTTGATCTGTATGGGTTTATATATGGGGTCCAATTCTATGTTTGTGGATTGAAGTATGAGTGAAGATCCATGCCTCTACATCCCAAATGATATTAAAATACAATAAATCGATAATACATAGTGAACGGTGAGAGAGCACCTTAAGAGGTTTAAACTAGTAGGTCACGTCAGGGCAACTTTATATTGCAGATGATTAAAGCTAATGAATAATTGGGAAACCCACGCAGGCATGGGGAGAACATGCAAACTCTCCATACAGCTTTCTGAGGGTGGATTTGAACCCAGGTCCCTGGTGCTACAAGGCAGCAGTGCTGACCAGTGAGTTCCACCCTTAATTACAGCAGGACACCAATTGGCTACTTAGATTTATGCTAACTCTCTATAAGGCAATCCACACATTGCCCAGCTCTTAACCATTACCTTGTTATGTCTCAATCAACAAAACACACCTCTTAAATAATTTCTATGGCAAGAATATTGTCTTTAAAATCAACAATCATTTCAATGATTTGGACTGTGAGGATTTTGATACTCTGGAGAAGCAGGGAATCACTGACAGTAACTTCTGAAGATTCCATTTTATTCTAACTGCACATCTGAAGGCATCAAAAGTTGCTTTCAGTCTCACTGGGTCATACTGGCAAGCACCAGCTGCTTTTCCAGTGCTTACAGAGTACACATAATTACCATTGATGTAACTAAACAAAGGGATGCAGACCTGAAAGCTAAATATAGGATGTTAGGAGATAAATGAAAATATGGGACCACAAATCTTGGGATTTCTCCCAAATCCACATGCTTGCGAGAGCAGGAGCAAGAGGATAGATCAGAAGAATGCTTGGCTGGAAAAATGGAGTAGTTGGGAAGGGTTTAGCTTCTTGAGGCACTGGCACCAGTTCTGGGGAAAGTGATGCCAGTTCAAGTCTGACAGGTTGCACCTGGGCAGAGCTGGAACAAATATCCTCACAGAGGCTTTTGCTAATCCATTGGTGAGGTTTCAAATTAGTACTGCAAGGGATTGGAAATCAAAGTATAGGCTTAGATGTGTCAGATTCAGATCAGAAAACAGAAGGTCAAACATTAGTTAGTGATATAGTTAGCGACTTAGAAAGACAAAAGAAACAAGGATTAAAAAGCATCCAGCAATAGAAATTGATGGGCTTGAGCTGCTTATTATTCAATGCAAGGTGAATTACAAACAAGACAGATAAACTAAGGGCATAGATAGACACATGGCAGCACAATGTCATTGCTGTAATGGAAACCTGGCTAAAGGTGGGGGGCACAAAATTGGCAGTTCAATATCCCGAGATATAGAGTTTTCAAGCAGGATAGAATGAGTAACAAAAAAGGAGGGTGTAGCAGTATTGGGTAAAGAAGCAATTACAGTTGTGAGAACGTAAGATATAGTAAACAGGTTAACAAATAAGGCTTTAAGTTTTGAACTTAGGAATAAAAAAAGCAGTCACACTATGAGGTATATACTATAGACCCTCAAATAGTGAGAGACAAAGATAGAAGAACATATATGTCAAAAATTTCTGCCTGAAGGAATAAGAGAGCAATATTAGTAGTAGATTTTAACTATCTCAATATCAACTGGGTTTCAAACAATATGAGGGGCAAAGAGCATGAAAATTAATCTACTGTGACCAGGATTATTTGAAGCAATATGTGACAAGCCCAATGAGAGGAGATGCAATTCTAGATTTCGTTTTGGAAAATGAAGATGGGCAATTGGGTAACAAGGCAGTGGGCAGTACAGTGGTTCAGTGGTTAGCACTGTGGCTTCATAACACAAAATACCTATGTTCATTTCCACCCTCAGGCAACTGTCTGTGTAGAATTTGTACATTCTCCCTGTGTTTTGTCTACCAGGCTGAAGATGAGCAGGTTGTGAGAAGACACGGAGGACATAGGAAGAATTTTCAATGTATTTTCTGTCTCCATATTCATCAAAGAAAGGGATGATGTAGTAATCCAAGAGGAGCAGTGTAAAATGTTGGACAAAATAATCTTAACAAGAGAGGAAATTTTAGAGGAGTTGGAACGCTTGAAAGCGGGTAAGTCACCAGGTCCAGATGGATTATTACCTAGGATGTGAAGGAGGTTAGGGAGGAAATAGCAGGATTATTTTGTAATGTTCACAAGACACAGGTGAGGTGCTAGAGGACTGGAAGAATGCAAATGTGTTTCTGTTGTTTAAAAAGATTACAGAGGAAATGCTAAGCAATTATAGACCTGTCGGTCATACTTTATTGGTTGACACATTGTTAGAATCAAGCCTGAGCGATCAGATAAACCGTTACTTAGAAAGGCATAGACTAGTCAGGGATAGTCAGCATGACTTTGTTAAGGGAAGGAAATGCCTTACAAATTTGATTGAATTCTTTGAGTAGTGACAAGCAGGGTTGATGAGGGTAGTGCAGTGGATTATAGCTACTTTTTGTTTAATTTGTGAGTGGGAACAGATGACACAAAACTTTGAAGAATTGTAAACTGTGAGGACTGTGTGAAAGGGCATTGACAAGGTGGTAGGTTGGTCAGATAGGTTGCAGAAGAGTTTTAATGCAGAGATGTTTGAAGTGATGCATTTTGGTTGCAAGAATATTGAAAGGCAATGTAAAATAGGACATACAATTCTAAAGAATATATGTATGTACAGATCATTGAATGTGGTAGGACAGATAGACAGTATCCTTAGCTTTATTAATGCATCCATAGAGCACAAGACCAAGGAGGTGATTTTGAATTTGTATAACTGGAGGTGACAACCTAGTGATATTATTGCTAGACTGTTAGTCTAGAGACCTGGGTAATGTTCTGGGCACCTGGGTTCCAATCCTGCCACAGCAGATGGTGGAATTTTAACTCCATTGAAATGCAAAATTAACAGTTTAATGATGACCATGAATCCATTGCCAACTGTTGGAAACAAAATCATGTGGTATAGTGATACTACATAATCATGTGGTATACTAGTGTCCTTTAGGGAAGGAAACTGCCATCTTTATCTGGTCTGGCCTGCTTGTGACTCCAGACCCACAGCAATGTAGTTGACTCTTAACTGCCCTCTGTGCAATTAGGGATGGGCAATAAATGCTTGTCCACCCCGGCAATATCCTCATCCTGTGAAAAAAAATTAACAGAAGATAATTGTTTGATCTCAGCTGGACTACTGTGCGCAATTCTGTGTATTACATTATGGAAGGATTTCAATACATTACAGAAGGCACAGAACAGTTTACGAGTTGCAGAGTTGAGGAACTTCAGTCGTGAGAATAGATTGAAGAAGTTGAGATTTTCTTTTCAGATGAAGCTTAGAAGGCGATCTAATAGAAATTTTTTCAAAATCACGAGCCAGCTGGATACACTAGAGAGGAGAAACTGTGCCCGCTCACAAAATAAACAAGAGTGACAGGACTTAAATTCAAACTGATCTGCTAAAGAAGAAAAGGTGAAGTGAAAAAAAAAACACTCAGGGAGTAGTTAGGGTATGGAAATCACTGTCAGGAAGTTTGATGGGGTCAGGTTCAATTGAGGCATTGGATGATCATTTGTATAGAAGTAGTATACGGGGCTATGGGAAACTCCAGGAGATTGGCATTAGGCAATGATGTTTGTTCCTTTAAGGAATGATGCAGGTACGATGGAATCGCAGTAACAATTCAGATCATTTCTGAAGAAGTGTCTAGGCCCGAAACGTCAGCCTTCCTGCTCCTCGGCCTGCTGTGTTCATCCAGCTCTACACCTCGTTATCTCAGATTCTCCAACATCTGCAATTCCTACTAACTCTGAAACAATTCAGACCTTGTGGGTGATCATTGAGAAGTTCAACATTTAGCCACATGATGGCGGTAGTGTCTGCCGCCGAGGCAGAGCTGGGGTCGGAACGTATCTGGTAATTACAACCTGCCAGATTGGAGTTTATTGCACTTGAGAAAGCTTTGATGTTCCTAATCAAGTGAACCCAAACCCCCATCACCCGCACCGTTTCATTTTAAAAATCGGTCCCGTGATTGTAAGTGTCAGCAGTTTACATCAGCATACACAAAAAGACAGACGTTGAAAATGTGTTTGGAATTAGATGTTTTAAACAAAAACTTGAGCCCTTCCTTCATTTTGGCTTGATTTTTCAACTGCGCGTTTAAATATACAACTACCTGGATGTCTGCTTTATATGTGTTCATCTGTGCACAAGATAGTGTGTATGTGTATGAATACATGTGTGTATCTACATTGGATCTGTGTGCATACACATGCACACACTATCATCACATATAGTCAGATTACGTTGTATCTGCATACCTTGCTGATCTAGAACAAGCTTTCGGGAATCTTGGATAATTATCTGGAAATCATAAAGGAAGGGAAAGGTGCGAGTACAGTGATGGATACAGCTGTGGGACGACATGTTCACAATTTGACAATGAGCCGGGGAACGGGGCGGGAGAGGGTTTATTTAAAAGGCAGCTGCGTATTGCCCCTTAATCTGACTCGGTGACTGATAATAGTTGAGATCCGGTCGATGTGTGTATGTGTGCGTGTGGCTGGCGGCGTGTCTGCCTGTCTATCTGTCTGTGGTGTGTGTGTGTTTGAGAATGAGCTCTTGGCGGGGTGGGTGTAGGGAGTGGGAGAGGGCGACTCTCTGCTGCCTTTGCTGCCAACAGATTCCCGGCTCATTACCCTAACACCACAGCTTGAGAGAGGGATAGTGTGATCACACTGTCAATGCTACCATGGATTTGCCAGGTAACACTATCACCAGCGTGGGCATCTAGCTCACGGTGTAAAGCGTGATGTTAAAGCGTATCAAAGTAGTACGCGGGTTTAGTGCTGGGGGACAAGGAGCTGGGAGCTATCAGCAAACATTTTATCTAAGTTGGAGATCGGTTCGCAATTAGAAACGGTAAGAAGAGCTTTGGCCGCGGCTAATCTTTTAATATGAAGACATGTCTCCAGTTTATTTGATCTCAGGTTATCTGGGGTAATAAATCATCTACTTTTTTCTGTTTGTTTGCTTTCTGAATGGGGTCAAATGGTATGCATCAGGCTTTCTCTGGGAAGGGACTCTGTAAAGGGGCAGGATGGGGGAGGGATACTGATGATGTGCTGAGCCGGGACGAGGGACAACGCCAGACCAAGGTTCAGTTATAGAATTCGTTTCTCAGAAAGGGTGCCAGCGCGGTGGAAGCTGACAATTTAAAAAAAAAACTAAGAGTGGTGGGGGTGGCGGAAATAAATCTGGAAAGTGACAGGGCAGCAAGTGCTTTTCATTCAGAGTACGCGCCGTCAGTAAGATGTACTGAACCTGCATTGGGTTGTCTGCCTGTGTCTATGTTTTTTGTTCTTTGCACTGATCCTGTCTTGTTACAGGCGATGACATCCGAAGAAACTGAAGGACGTTATTTCACCCTGTAGCAAGCAGCAATTGCAAGGAAACTGGTCAAGGAAAGAAAGCGGTGATTTTTTAAGAAAGACAATCAGGATCGGGGTCTTTTTTTGAGTGGAAGAGGGGGTTTCTGCACAGGATTTTAAGCGAGAAGGGGGTGGGGGGTCTCGTATGGATCTGCCCCCAGGCCGCCCCGGCTTTCCCAACATGCTGACCGCCCTGAGAGACTCCCTGCTGCTGTTGCTGGTCCTCGCCTGCACCGGCCTGGCGCTCGCCCAGAACGACACCGAGCCCATCGTCTTGGAGGGCAAGTGCCTGGTGGTGTGCGACTCGAACCCGTCGTCGGACGGGGCGGTCACCTCTTCGCTGGGGATCTCCGTGCGCTCCGGGAGCGCTAAGGTAGCTTTCTCCGCCGTCCGCAGCACCAATCACGAACCCTCCGAGATGAGCAACCGGACCATGACGATCTACTTCGACCATGTAAGTGTGCCCATTCTCCTACCCATCCAGCCAGTCTCAAAATGCTGAGTGGTTCTCTCTCTCACCCCTAACAGCCGTCCTAGCAAATCTGCCACTCACCCCTCACCCTGCCTCATCTCCCTCTGACAACTCGCCACCTCCCATTTATTGAGTTCTGAAAGCTATGGTCGAAACAGAGACACAGACACAAGTGCAACACTTTCCCTGTCAATGGCTCCAGCCACTTTTGTCAATGCTCCGAAGTTGCTGATCACAGGCTTGGGCAACCTTGAGAGTTCCCTTCCCTACCCGGTTCATAGATATAAAAACAGTCGTATTCAAGTCGTAAACTTTGTTTGTGTATGTGTCGGCAGCCAGGACATTTTTTTTTTGCAGAACGACCTTCTGACCAGTTTGCCTGTTATGTGACTTCTGTTATTGTGAACTTTAGAACAAAACAAAATAAAAGCGTTTTGTTTCGTCTACTCGCGTTATAAGCGCAGCTTCCAAACCTTCCGAGTGGTTTTATTATCGGGTCCTGTCAATTCCCAATGGGAATCCCCTGCTGACACTTGCCGAGGTACCCTTCTCTCTCCCTTGCGTGTTATTATCATGTCAAACCAAGCCGAATCTCAGGGATTCAACAATCCGGTCTCTAGGCACACCATTCATTGACTTAAATAATGCATCTACGTCTCCCTCCCTCGCTAAGCCCCTCAAGTGTTGGTGTGAAGCCAATCTCAGATGGCCCGGTGCTTTGTGCTCTCTTGCAGGTCTTAGTTAACATTGGGAACCATTTCGACACGAGGTCCGGCACTTTCGTGGCGCCGAGAAAGGGCATTTACAGTTTCAGCTTTCACGTGGTCAAGGTGTACAACCGACAGACGATCCAGGTAGACACGGGCTCTTTGTCCGCTGGACTGTCGTTGCCACTGGGCAACTGATGTAGTCCAATTGTAAACTGTAAAAACGAGCCACTGGGAGATGGGCGGCACAAGAGTGGAGTCGATAGGCTGCGGAATGGGAGGGAGATTGTTCCCGTATCTCTGCAGATAGTGCAGCTAGACTGTCTCTCTCTAATGTGGGAGCAGCCCTCTGGTCGTCTGGGACTGTGGCGATTTTACCTTGCCTTTAATGCGGGAAAGAAACCAATTATGCATTTATTTGTGCGGACATAATCTGAAAGGTTCCGTTACAATAAGAAAACGCAGCGAGGCAGCTAACGACCTCTAACGTGTCACTGGCTCGCCAGTAACTTGAAAGCGCTGTCCCCGGTACTGTCCGTGCTAAAGTCAAAGTTGTAAAGGCATTCTTTCTTCCCTTCTATCTCTGTCTTTCTTCACTCCCTTCACCCTGTCCAGGTCAGTTTAATGCAAAACGGCTGGGCTGTCATTTCTGCTTTTGCCGGGGACCAGGACGTGACCCGGGAGGCCGCCAGTAACGGAGTGCTGCTGAACATGGAGAGAGAGGACAAAGTCTATTTAAAGCTCGAGAGAGGCAACTTAATGGGAGGATGGAAGTATTCGACGTTTTCTGGCTTTTTGGTATTCCCTCTATAAAAGGGAGACGCCAATCCATTTTTTTTCCTCCCTGAGGACCAACTCTCCCGTGTACATGACCGCTATTTGCAACGGAACCAGATTATTAGACCAAAAACAAAGCGTCCAAACTGCTAAGTAGGGGCAGATTAACCTACCGATTAGAATGATTTCTTTGAATGCTGACAATCGCCTTGGCCAGCGTGGTTCGAAGTAGTTCTGGCGACAGTGCTTTCTATAGGAATATCAAGTGAATTTATTGACAGCGACAGACTACTGGCTAGACAAATCAAGCTGGATTTTCTCACGGGCGGATATCACTGACCTAAAGGAACCGAACCGTGGCGGACTTTGATCGGTTGAAACAGCCGTAATTTAAACACACACAAAAAAAAGTTAGAGATTTTTTGTTTGATTTCAATGTTCTAGCAATGCTTTCTTTCGTGTTCGTATTTAGCCTTAAGTAAAGAACAAGTCCAAATTTAGTGGCGTGTTTTTTTAAAAAAAAATCTGGGGCAAATCATGTGCCGTTTCTGTGTGGGGTGAGCTGGTGCTTTCTCGAAAACAAAATAGGTTTCTTTGCACGAATTGAACGCAGATCTTGTTCCTTTGTGTTGTGGTTGGTGTTCTTCGACCTCTTGGGTACAAAACAGAGTTACGTATAGACTAATATCACGGGACGTACCACGAATGATTGTAATAAATGGACCCAATTATTTAATGATGTGCTTTTTATGATTTGTCGACTGCTCCTCTAACGCGCGGACAAATACTGACTTAAAAGCCTCTCTACTTTAAAAAAGGGAATTGAAAGTTTTTGCATTTTTTCTTTGCTCTTAGTCGCAGTAAATCGGGAGTTCTCTTTAAATATTTTAAATAAACACGTTCCCGCAAGATAACATATATGACCTGCCTAAAATTGACGTTATCAATTGGTTCAAATCAAACTGGTAGTCCGGATACAAAATATGACAGAACTAATTCTTTGTGTAAGTTGTCCAAATTTTAATTGCTAAAGGTAGGTCCTTCACACTGCTGATTATTTTAAGTTTCACTCTCGTTAATCTATTACTCATATTGAGATGAAGCTTTTATTTTTCCATTTTCCGTTGACGTTAGGCTGCACGCTCAGGGTTGTTAAAGTATCAATTCATTCCTGCACAGAAATTAACTATCAAACTTAAATATGTAATTAACAAAATCACCCCCTTAGCCACCTACCAGAATGTTTGCTGAAATCGTAGGCACATCCCATCTATATGTACAGCACTGATTTTCTGTTTACTGTGAATACAATTTATGACTACCTTACCATTAATCTAATAAATATTCATTTTCAAGCGAACGAGAGTTAAAAATACCCTGGATGATAACCCGCTATCTGGTATACGGCGTTTAAATTAATAATGCTATATCACAGGCCAAATCCATCCGCAATTCTTAGACTGAAGCTCTGAATCTGAATCTGATCAGCTTTCACTGCACGGTTCAATCATTGAAAATTGTATGGCCCTACTAGCGGTGAACTGGTTACTTTTGCAGCATTAGGCAACCGTAAGAAATCCTAAGCAATTTTTGGTTCTCTGCGTGTTACGACAAATGCCATTTCTTGGGTTGAAGATCTCTGTGCAGTCCTTAGGGAATTGAGTTGTTTTGCAGATCACCAAGATAGACTGGTAAGATGGTTATTTTTATTTTTCATCGAAATGTAACTTGCGACTATGTAATATCACCTTCTTCCCTCACATCCATGGAGCAGCTTAAGTCATTGCCTGACCAAATTCGTTAGGAATTTATATCTCTGAACACTCTCATTCAGATCCATGCACTCATTAACCATGGGTGTCATTTGAGCGGAAAGGTAAGGAGTTAGTGCATGATATATGTACATAAACATAAGAAAGTGTCAGGTTAACATGGACACAAGAATACAGCATGCTTGTCACATTTATGTGATATTATTCTTATATGTCTTCACAAGCAGGGTACCTTGTAGAGACATGCCAACTTACTGTAGCATATAATCAGCGTGCAGTGGAGTGAACTGACATATTCACTTGAATTTACGTGTGTGTGATTGTGTGTGTGTTGCAATGTTAGTTAATAGGAAATGGGTTTAATTTTTCTTCAAATTACTGCCCAATATAACTGAAAGAGCCATTTTGAAGGTCATCTGTTATTTGGCTCCATTAGAACTTTATAGTTATAATTTATATCAGAGATATACAGAGATGGCATTTTCGAAGATGGCATATGGGATGGCAAAGCTATCTCCAGAAATATTGTTCCATTAAGTGATACAGTACAGAATCAGTCTTTGTGACTGATTTTGATCAATTTTAGTGTCTTATCTCTGGGAGTCTCTTGTGCTCACTATTTTCTGTCTCTGCCTCCTTTCCTACTTGGCATTTGACAGAAAAAGAGATTTGAAATGTGGATTTTTATTCAAATACAAAATAAATTGATGAAAAAGAATTACCATTATTCACATCATCCAGTGTACAGGTATGACAGATAACATCATTGTCATGTTTAAACATAACTCAAAAAGCAAATGTTAAAAAAGTTTGTTCTTTTTATTTATACTAATTAAAAAACATTTTCTGTATTTTATCATAGAACTCTATCCTGTGATCCAAGTATTGATTAGCTCTGTAGTGTATAAATGGGATGTGTCTATATTTGAATGCATGCATGCTGCACCAAGTAAGGTTCCCATATTCAGAATTTGACTAATGTTTTTGATTTACAATGTAACCCAGTCAAATATCTCTCACTCTTGAAAAATAGACAGTTCTCTATCTTCCATTTGGGTTCCAATGTATGACAGTTGAGGGTATAATCTAATGCATAATAATCCTTTTGTGTGTTTATTAGATGTGTATTCAGATATGTACTCAGAGTCTGTTAGAGAATAGCATACTCAGTGTCAAACAGAACCCACAGACCAAAACACATTAACATTTATCTTAATGTATTTCTATTAATAGTTTATTACATCACTATTATTTTAACTCTTTAAGTTGGACAAATGCGTTCTCTGTGTTGTACTTAGCACAGAATTCACCTCTAGGTTGCAGGTCTTGTAAAATTATTGCATGGAAGTAAAGGATTGGTTTTGTACAATAATCTTTACAAAACAGAATTTTTCAATATTTATTGTTTCAATAATCTGCCAATTATATAACATGATTTATCTTACAAATTTACTATTTATTGCTCTGGGAGTGCAGTTGAGAGACTTCAGTCTAGCGGCTTCAGGATATTTGCTCATTTCTCTGACCAGATTGATACAATTAAGGTCTACATTTATATGATGTCCAGGCAGCAAGTCAATCAGTGGCATTTCACTCGTGCAGCCAAGGTCCTAGCAGTTCTTGAAGATTTCACATTGTTTGCAATTACTGTGGGCACGCTTTACAAGACCTTTATTTCAGAAACAAATTGGTGACTTTTCAGAGATTCTCCATTTGACAACAAAGATAAATCATAATAATTAGATACCATTCTAATAGAGCTATCACAACCACTCATTGTAATCTCAAAATCAAATTTTTACTTTAATTAGCTGGTATCATGCTTATGGTAGTGTTTTGTTTGTCGTTCGTTAGCGAGTTTCTATGTGAAAAGTCTGTCGGGCACACAGTTATTTTAGGCGCACAGTACACTGTTGAAGTAGTACTAATCAGCATAGCCACATATCTCATTATGGTCTGCTTCAAGAATTCAGCAGGTCATCACTTACTGCACATGCAGCACTAATGTGCTGTGAGCTCACTAGAAACCAAGTTGGAACAACTCAGATTTATTTCACATAGGACACTGAGGACCTTCTGCACATAATTGGAACAAAGGTCCTAACTTGGAAAAGACAATATATAGGCAAATGCATCTCACAATTCCAAGTTTTTCTGTTCTAAGTGAACCTGCAGTTATATCTTTTATTCATCTGTTACGTGGTACTTGTTTTTAATGTACACTGCCAATTGTCCTCTGAGGATCTTTTTTGTGAGTTTCGATGTTCATACTTAGAATTTGAGAGAATATGTTATTTTCCAATTCATGGAAGAGTTGCTTAATACAAATTTTATGACAATAGATTTGATTAGAAATGTTAAATAAAGTTAGACACCAGTTCGACAGTCTCACATCTTATTAACACAGACTTTTTTATAAACCTCAGATGATCGTGTTGAATGGAACACATCACTTTTTAGTCTGAACTTTCCTTGAATATGATGTTTAAATACTCCATTGGAATGCATCCTTGTTTTGCACTTTCTCCTGATGATCCTCATCCAGCTATCATTCTTCTGGTGTGTCTTTTTTTTGTTTTTGCGGAATGACTGCATCTGCTGTTAAGGAATCTGCAAGATTTTACATAATGTAGTCATGAAAGTATACTTCATCCACATCAAGTATTCCCAGATAGTTAGTCCCCACATCTGCTCGCTCCCATGCCAAATTGCCTTTTCCTCTCTCTCTTGAACATTTTATTTGTGAAAAATGACACACAATAACTGGACAACTAGAAACTCTGTATGTGATCTGTATGTACACTATATCATAGTGTAAGGATCTGATGAACTTTATGAGATACTGTTACAGCAGTCAGGCTAATTAACAGCTTTTTAGAAAAAAATGGTTGTTCATATAGTGTATATAATCAATTGTATCTGGATAATCAAAGGCTTCTGAAGTGTTATTTTTAAGATGATACTTATATTTTCCCCAGCCAAAAAATGGCCGAAATTCTGAAATAAATGATATCCAAAACTTAAATGGGTTAAGACTTTGAATTAATGTGGACTAATTTAAGCCGTTCTTGAGATGTTAACAAGGCCTATATTTATCGTGCATCCTTAATTGCTCTGAGAATATGTTAGGCTATTCTTTTGGAGCTTCTGCAGTCTATGCTGTGAAGATAACCCCAACATGTGAGTTCCAATTTGTTTTATTCCCTGTAGAAGTTTTAGTCAACTATGCAGCTTGTTGGCCACTTCTCTTGACAATTAACGATAAACTAAATTACCACTATAGTCACACAGGAACCAGATTGATAATGGTCACAGATTTCCTTCTCTAAGGATACTAGTGAACGAGTTGCTTATTTTGTCTAACGATCTGACAGCTTTAAGGTATCTGTTACCGACAGCAACTTTGAAAATATAGATATTTATAGACATAATAAAATATGTTCTGGATTATCAGTCCAGTAAGAAAACCACTACAATGATATATGTGGCATTCAAGCAATTAACTTAGCTGTTTTAAGCATTTTGGTATACTTTAGCTCATTATTCATTTTCAGTCATTTTAAACAGGCTTCCCATATTTTAATGTAAAATGCTCTAAATTTCTCCTTCTAATGCCCATCTAACGAAAGTGAGTAGATACACAGGTTAACAAGAAATTTATTGTGTATCACAATCATTAAGTCACTGATTCTTGTTGTTTAACTCTTTCATTCTCTTTTTTTTCTCAAAGTGGGCTAAAGGGTCAGTTGTCATGTGAAACACATCTTGGTAGGACGTTTTTTGAGGCATTTGTCTTCTTCACTCACTGACGTCAACTGCAGGGCCATCTGAATATTCTGACTGAGCTGAATTTAAGTAAAAAAGGTGAGTCATCATCCTGCTGTTTACAGGAGGCTCAGTGTGAAGCTCTACTGTGAGAAATACCATTCTTACCCCAGAAAAGGGAAGAGCTGGCAATGTTCAAGGTTAAAAGAACCATCAAATTTCCTCAACAGGGAAATGTTATTAGTACAGAAAATATGAATGAGATAAACTAATGGAAACTCATCAGGGTCCAACTATCTAACAGACTGAAGCATCAAATGCTCTTCGCTCAATGTCCAGTCTTCTTGATGCTTTCCTTTAAATGCAATAGTAGAAATAATTATTTCCAAACCCACACCACTCAGGGCTATTGAGTGAGTTGAGAATGTAGAAATTCAGCATTGTATGATAAAATAATAACTTTGAAGGCTTTGGTACATTGACTGACATCATTGAAATATGTTAAATCAATCCCTCTGTATCTGATGGGAAAGTTGGATGCTTAAATCAATGTCCACCTAAAAATCAGAATGGGTAACTTGAATTTTACATAAATTATTACATTTTTCATCCTAATTGTAGTTCCATTGTCTTTTAACATAGTTGTAGCTCTCTTCAATTGAAGTTTTCCTTTGATTTCAACAGTGATTTTGTGATCCAGCTGGCCTCACCTCAGGCTTTTAGGAGGTTAGGACCAATCGAGGTAATATATTGTTTTCCCTCTGGACGAAGGAATCTACATTTTCTTCTTTTAATATTCCTTGGAGTTTTTGCCGCAAATATGAAAAATGTAGGTTAGAGTTACAAATTGATTTTGTTTTCTGATTCAATTTGGAACTGCAAGTTATATTATTTAATTTATTACATCTCTTATGAATTTAAAAGTATGCATTTCTATTTATGCGTGTGTGTGTGTTTGTTAACCACCGAACTGAAATAGCACACAACATTTGTTTAAAAGGGGAGTGGGGAAATAGGTTTCATCATTACCCACTGACAGCAATTACGAATGAATGATCGTGTGTCAGTGAATTATAACATTACGTTATAAAATGTAGACCACATTTTAAGGTACACAATGAAAAGCTCATCCCACTTTTATATTTAAAAGTACAAAACTAAGCACACAATTTTCTTTTCAGTCCATGTGGTCAATTATTACTTTTCAGGTTAAACCACCATCAGTCGTCTTTCTAATGAGAGAGTAGGACAATGTATCCAATAGCACAATGGTTACTTTACGTTGCTCAACCATGTTAATTATTGTTGTTTGGCTCATTTAGATAGACCATCCTGACTTAAGAAGCAAGGGAGTCAGCCAGGAATGAGAGGATATCACGAGGCCCATCCAACCAATAAATTTACACTGTAGATTTGCAAGCTTTAAAGCAGTAGAAATAGATGTTTGTTCTCCTTTTGAAACAAGAAACCTCCCAACTCTCCAATGATTCAACAGGTTGTGGATTCGATGAACTTGGAGAAATGATATGTTTGGTTCAAGTTGCAAATCTGCCGCAATTAAGTACAATACTTTCTATCTGAGCTTGTTTTGTGCTTTACAATATACGCACAATATACTATTCTCTTACCATACACAAAAAGTGTAACCTAATATTGCTGTAGCTTACTCCTCCCAGGGAATACACAGTTCCGAGCACTTATGTCAGGTGCACTTTAAATGTTGCCCAGTAAAACCAATCTCCTGTCCTTTAGGCTGCATTTTGCCTGGAACTTGAGGTGTGGGAGTCAGGTGGTGGTGGTGAAGTGTAGTGGAGGTTGGAGTGGTTGTGGTGGAGGGGTTAGTGTATCGGGGATGTGTGGGGTGGTGTTTTGCTGTCATTTTCTCTCAGATACTGACTGTAAGTTCAGAAAGTCTCGCATGGGCATATTGGTCCTGAAATTTGGAAGTTGCTACCGGTACACCCTTCCATAACTGGCAATCACTGAGTTCTGTGAGATCTTCAAATTATCTGCAACCACATCACTGTTTCAAAATTTGTCTTCTTTGAACAGGTCAGGCTGGGTTTTTAATTACAGCAAGATTAATAAAATTCGATATGCAACAGAACTAACCGTAAAAATGCACATTTAGTATGGAATGCTGCTATGACAAATAAGTAGATTTAACCTAAATGTTTTAATTTAAAAATAAACAACATTTTAAAAGAACGTTTTAGCTTCAACCCTTACCTCGTGCCTTTTTCCCAGACTTTAATTTGTTAGATCTGAACCTTTTTAGAAGTGACTTTTTATTTTAGTGTTCTAAATTTTCTGGTCAAGTTGGTGGGAAGTGCCTGTGAAACTGCTTGGACATCACCTGCTGCCATTCCTGCAGCTCTTTATTCACGTCATGGCCAACTGCGAGCATCCTTGCTTCACCATCAACTCTCAATTTCAGAAAAGCTAATCTCTCTTGCCTCACGCTTGAGTTCGACAACAGAACATGTGTAGACTAAACCAAGGAAACTTAAAACACTCGCATATTTGCATTCATCTTCTGTCACAACTGTATCAAGTAAATTCAGGACACACAGTCCTGTTTATAATAAGGTCTGGCTCTTGTAACATGCAAGGCCCCGGGTGATTCTTTTAAATATTTTAAGTTCCAATTTCTTTATGACTACACATGTCCAATTTAGTTTATAATGATTTGGCATTGCATTGCACAAATAGAAGTGATGTGAAATTTAACACATAAATTAAGGAGGTACAGAGAATTGACTAAATTGCCAATGGCTTAACTCAAATGTTTGTAATTGGTTTCAATGTACTCATATTTGGTTAGCACAATTTGTCTGGAATGATTTCCTGGGATAAACATGGAAGTTTAAAATGATGAGAACCAAAGTCCTGAAACCTTGGTCCAAGACTGAATTTACTGGTAACACCGAAAAGGACAAATATGCCTATATGCTTTAGCGTTTAGATGATTGAGAGATGATCACATTAAAGCATACAAAACTCTTACAGGACTTGAAGGATAGACACAGAAAGGATGTTTTCTTTGGCTAGAAGCTTCTTGAACTAGGGGACATTTTGGGACTGAGATGAGGAGGAATTTCTTCTCTCAAAGGGTGATGAATCTTTGGGGGCGTGGATAATTAATCATTCAGCTTGCTCAAGACAGAGATGTATTAAATTCTGGATACTAAAAGTATCAGTGGATATGGGGATAGTGTTGGCAATGGGGGTGAAAGATCAGCATTGATCTAATTAATGATAGAGCAAACTTGAAGTGCAAAGTGATTGACATCCACTCTTATTTTCTATGTTCATATTTTCATATTTATTTTGGAGAAGCTTACAGTTACATATTTTATATTAAATTAATACAGCAATGATACCCTTTAGGGAAAAATGATAGCTTTATGAAAGGTAAATCTGTTCTATACTCTGTATAGCTTGATTGGTTATCAACCGTGATTATAATGGCGTTAAACAGCTTTAAGCATAATTGAAAGTAAAAAAAAAATAATTGAAACAAGAAATCCAAAGTTGCATTTTTAATTTTCTGTAAACGATGCTTAAAATCTATCAACATGATTGAAATATATTTGAGGTACTCTGTTTAGCAATCAACAATCAACAATCGAGGATGGGAACATGGAAGGTCCTTCTCTGATTAGTTTTAATCGTCGACTACCATTCATGGTAAAGTCCCAAATGCAAAGTAAAGGATCCAGTAGATTTCATAACGGCTCCAAAATGACATCAATATGAACTAAAAATCATAAAATTGTACCATTGGCTAATTGTTGCAGACATTACAGCCATCAATTATTCTGAAGGCAACTTCAATCCAAAAATGCAAAATTTTTATGATGTACAAAAAGCAGTGATTTTCTTCGCTGTCTTAAGGGGAAGACATGTGCTGAAAAACGCCTGGGAGCTCCATTATGGAAGGTGACAAATTGAAAAGCAAGTAATGAAATATTGTTGATTGTTGATTGTTTGTAAATTGCACCATCCAATTCACTTCTTTTTTCAGTAAGGTTGATACAACAGGTCATCTTCCACGTTTCCCACATTTAAACAAAAGTAATGTTGAGATGACCTTCGGTTCTGGTGGTTTCATTGGCAAGTCAATAGACAAAGCCTCTTAATCATTATTTTTCTTTCATCAACAGAACATGGAAGTACAATTGTGGCTATTAGCCGATAGATGTTTAATGCAGATTGACTACGATTCATTTGTTCTGCTATTTGTGAGGAGATAGTTACCTGTTTCAAACAAATCAGTCAAAACTGTTTTAAAACAGCAGACAGAAGAATGAATCCGTTAGGAACTTAACCATGAAGGCAACAGAAATTTTGAGGTGGGAATGCCAAGCAAGTTGCCGGTGAATTGTTTTTGGCCCATAACTGGTTAGTTGCTGTGAAGGCACTACTTGTGAAAACAGTCCAGCCAAACTGCAAGTGGCCAGAATGAACATCCAGCTCCCTAGATGAGAATAACTCCCACTTTAATCCATTGATGAGACTTATACCATTTTCAGAGCCGGAAACAATGGCAGATAAAAGCCTGAATCTGTCAAATAGACAAGGAATAAGTCTCACTGCCCTTTGAACTGTGTTAGTGTCCTTCAGCATGTTTTCTTGGAAGAACCTTCCCACAAAATGAATCACAACCAATGGACTTGGTTTCATCTAGAAATGCATATGTAAATACTTGCCCCTAGCCACTATCACTTTGCATCATGCAAATCTTTTACACTTTTTCTTGCATTTGATACTATATCTTATATGAAGGCAAGTCAGACTGTGATGTATGTAGTACTTGGAAAAATATTTCATTACTTGCTTTTCAACTTGTCACCTTCCATAATGGAGCTCCCAGGCATTTTTCAGCACATGTCTTCCCATTAAGATAGCAAAGAAAATCACTGCTTTTTGTACATCATAAAAACTTTGCATTTTTGGATTGAAGTTGCCTTCAGAATAATGATGGCTGTAATGTCTGCAACAATTAGCCAATGGTACAATTTTATGATTTTTAATACATATTGATGTCATTTTGGAGCCGTTGTGAAATCTACTGGATCCTTTACTTTGCACTTGGGACTTTGCCATGAATGGTAGTCGACGATTAAAACTAATCAGAGAAGGACCTTCCACGTTCCCAGCCTCGATAACAGAAAAGCTCCTGACATCAATGAAACAAACAACGCTGAAGCAACTGCACGCATCTTCAACCAGAAGTGCAGAGGAGATGATTCATCTTGGCCTCCTCCTAAGGTGCCTATATCACATGTATCAATTTTTAGCCAATTCCATTGACTTCACATGACATCAATAAATGGGTGAAGGCACAGGATACTGTAATGGCTATGGGCTCTGACAACTTTCTAGCAATGGTAGTTAAGACTTGTGCTCCAGAAACAGCCTTACCTTGAGCCATGCTGTTCCAATACAGCTACAACACTGGCAACCAGCTATTAGAATGAAAATTACTCAGTATGCCCTGTACATAAAACCAGATCATCAGCAGAATGAAAGAAAGTTTTGTAGACAATACAATCATAAAATTGCTCAGCAACAACTGGCTCATTTATGCTCCGATTGGGTTCCATGGTGGGCACTGAAATCCTGACCTTATTACAGTCTTGGTTTAAACACAGACAATTGGGCTAAACTCCACAGGTGGAAGGAGAGTGACTGCCCTTGACACCAAGGCTGCAGTTGACCAAGTGTGGCTACAAGGACCCCGAACAAAACTGGAGGCTATAAAAATCAGGGATAATCTCTCCAACCATAGAATCTCTAGACTGTGAAAGCAGGCCATTTTGCCCTTCAAGTCCACACTGACCCTTTGAAGATCACCTCACCCAGACTCATCCCCCTACCCTATAATCCTACAATTCCCATGGTTAATGCACCTAGCCTGCACATGCTTGGACACTATGGGCAATATAGCATGGCCAATCCACCTAACCTGCACAAATTTGGACTGTAGGAGGAAAACCTAATCTAGACATGTGGAGATAACAAGGTGTAAAGCTGGATGAACACAGCAGGCCAAGCAGCATCAGAAGAGCAGGAAGGCTGATGTTTCGGGCCTAGACCTTCTTCAGAAATGGGGGAGGGGAAGGGGGTTTCTGAAATAAATAGGGAGAGAGGGGGAGGTGGATAGAAAATGGATAGAGAAGAGGATAGGTGGAGAGGAGACAGACAGGTCAAAGGGTCGGGGATGGAGCCGTAAAGGTGAGTGTAGGTGGGGAGGTAAGGAGGAGATAGGTCAGTCCAGGGAGGACGGACAGGCCAAGGGGGCAGGATGAGGTTAGTAAGTAGGAGATGGGGTGGAGCTTGAGGTGGGAGGAGGGGATAGGTGGGAGGTAGGCGGGGACGAGCTGGGCTTGTTTTGGGATGCGGTAGGGGGAGGGGAGATTTTGAAGCTTGTGAAGTCCACATTGATACCATTGGGCTGCAGGTTCCCAAGTGGAATATGAGTTGCTGTTCCTGCAACCTTCGGGTAGCATCGTTGTGGCACTGCAGGAAGCCCAGGATGGACATGTCGTCTGAGGAATGGGAGGGGGAGTTGAAATGGTTTGTGACTCCATTCTATCTTGACCCCATTTTCTCCCCCTTGGTCCAGGAACTCCCTACCTACACCCGTGACCCCACCAACACCCTCCAATTTCTCCAAAACATCCAATTCCCCAGTCCCCAACACCTCAACTTTACCATGGACGTCCAGTCCCTATACACCTGCATTCCCCATACAGATAGCCTAAAGGCCCTCCACTTCTTCCTGTCCGGCAGGCCTGACCACTGCCTCCACTGACACCCTCATCTGCTTAGCCGAACTCATCCTCACCCTTAAAAACTTCTCTTTCAATTCCTCCCACTTCCTACAGACAAAGGGGTTGGCCATGGGTACCCACATTGGCCCAAGCTATGCCTGCCTCTTTGTAGGTTACGTGGAACATTCCCTCTTCCGTACCTACACTGGCCCTAAACCCCACCTCTTCCTCCATTGCATTGATGACTGTATCGGCGCCGCCTCGTGCTCCCACGAGGAGCTCGAACAGTCCATCCACTCCACCATCACCTTCCACCCCAGCCTTAAGCTCTACTGGACCATCTCTCATACCTCTCTCTCCTTCCTGGACCTCTCTGTCTCCATCTCTGGCAACCATCTAGAAACCAATATCCACTTCAAGCCCACCAACTCCCACAGCTACCTAGAATACACCTCCTCCCACCCCACTTCCTGCAAAAATGCCTTCCCCTATTCCCAATTTCTTCACCTCCGCCACATCTGCTCCCAGGATGAAGCATTCCACCCCCCTACATCTCAGATGACCTCGTTTTTCAAGGACCACAACTTGCCCCCGTCAGTGGTCGAGAATGCCCTCGGCCGTGTCTCCCGCATTTCCCGCTACTCATCCCTCACACCCATTCCCCGCAATAACAACCAAAACAGAATCCCCCTCGTCCTCACGTATCACCCCACCAACCTTCGGATCCAAAGCATCATCCTCCGACACTTCTGCCACCTGCAATCTGACCCCACCACCAAAGACATTTTTCCCTCCCCACCCTTATCTGCTTTCCAGAGGGACCACTCTCTCCGTGACTCCTTTGTCCGCTCCACGCTCCCCTCCAGCCCCACCACACCCGGCACTTTTCTCTGTAACCACAGGAAGTGCTGTACCTGCCCCTACACCTCCCCTCTAACCCCCATCCCAGGCCCCAAGAAGACTTTCCACATCAAGCAGATGTTCACCTGCACATCTGCCAATGTAGTATACCGCATCTGCTGTTCCCGTTGTGACTTCCTCTACATCGGGGAAACCAAGCAGAGGCTTGGGGATCGCTTTGCAGAACACCTGTGCTCAATTTGCAACAAACAACTGCACCTCCCAGCCGCGAACCATTTCAACTCCCCCTCCCATTTCTCAGATGACATGTCCATCCTGGGCCTCTTGCAGTGCCACAACGATGCTACCCGAAGGTTGCAGGAACAGCAACTCATATTCCACTTGGGAACCCTGCAGCTCAATGGTATCAATGTGGACTTCACAAGCTTCAAAATCTCCCCTACCCCTACCGCATCCCAAAACCAGCCCAGCTCATCCCCACCTCCCTAACATGTCCTTCCTCCCACCTATCCCCTCCTCCCACCTCAAGCCCCACCTCCATCTCCTACCTACTAACCTCATCCCGCCCCCTTGACCTGTCCGTCCTCCCTGGACTGACCTACTCCCTACTTCCCCACCTACACTCATCTTTACTGGCTCCATCCCCACCCCTTTGACTGGTCTATCTCCTGTCCACCTATCTTCTCCTCTATCCATCTTCTATCTGCCTTCCCCTCTCTTCCTATTTATTTCAGAACCCCCTTCCCCTCCCCCATTTCTGAAGAAGGGTCTCAGCCTGAAATGTCAGCCTTCCTGCTCCTCTGATGCTGCTTGGCCTGCTGTGTTCATCCAGCTTTACACCTTGTTATCTCAGATTCTCCAGCATCTGCAGTTCCTATTATCTCTAGACATGGGGAGAATGTGCAAACTCCACATAAACAATGGCCCAAGGGTGGAATCGAACCCAGATCACTGGTGTTGTGAGGCAGCAGTCCTAACCAGCACTAGGTCACCATGCCACCCCGTTATAGCATAAAATGGCTGTGATTCTGAACCATCTGAGTCCAGAAACTTCACTGAAGGAGTTATTTAGGCTAGGGTCCATGGCCCAAACATCATCAGCTGAATCATCAATGACCTTTCCTCCACCATAATGCCAGAAGGGAGGATGCTTGCTGATGATCATACAATGTTCAGCACCAGACATGAATTCTCAGATAATGCAGCCGTCCACCTTCAATATGCAGCAAGACCGAGAATAAAAAAAAACAAGGCTTGGGCTGACTTGCAGTAATTAACAGTTCCAGTATACAAGTGCCAGGAAATGACCATCTCCAACAAGAAAGACTATAACCATGTCACATTCAGTGGCTGCATCTTGGGGAGACAATCGCCCAGTGGTATTATTTCTGGACTGTTAATCTCAAGAACCAGGCAACGTTCTGGGGACCTGGGTTCAGATCCCACCACAGCAGATGGTGGAATCTGAATTCAATAAATATCTAGAAAAAAGAACCTAACAATTGCTGGAAATACCCACCTAGTTCACTAATGTCCTTTAGGGAAGCAAACTGCCATCCTAAATAAAAACCAAAAGAACTGCAGATGCTGTAAATCAGGAGCAAAAACAAATTTGCTGGAAAAGCTCAGCAGGTTTGGCAGCATCTGTGGAGGAGAAAACAGAGTTAACATTTTGGGTCCGGTGACCCTACCTATCTGCTGAGCTTTTCTAGCAACTTTGTTTTTGAAACTGCCATCCTTACCTGGTCTGGCCTCCATGTGACTCTAGACGCTCAGCAATACTAACTGCCCTCTGGATAATTGGGGATGGGCAATATATGCTGCCTAGACAGAGATGCCCTCATTCCGTGAACAAATATATAAAAAAAAATCACTGAATCCTTCACTATCAACATTGGTGGGGGTTACCATTGACTAGAAACTGAACTAGATCAGCCATATAAATACAGCTGCCAACAAGAAGGTGAGAGACTGGGAATTTTGCTTTGAGTAACTCACTTCCTTTCTCCTTAAGACTTGTCCACTATCTACAAGGCACAAGTCAGCAAGGTGATAGAATATTCCCCACTTGCGTGGATAGGTGTAGATCCAATCGCACTCAAGAAGCTCAACACCATCCACAACAAAGCAGCCTGCTTGCTTTGCAACCCAAAACACAAACTTCAACTTTCACTTCTTTCACCAACAATATACAGTATCATCTACAAGATGCACTGCAATAACTCACCAAGGCTGATTAGACAGCACTTTTCAAACACATAAACCTTATCGTCTCGAAAGACAAAGGTTGCAGATACATGGGAACACCACCACCCGTATGTCCCCCGTTAGTGCATGTATCATACTGACTTGGAACAAAACTGTGATTCCTTCTTTGTTGCTGGGTCAAAATATTAGAACTCACTTCCAAACAGCACTGTAGACATCCGACTACTTCAAGGACCACAACTGTTCAAGAAGGAAGCTCATCACCACCTCCTCCAGAGCAATTAAAGATAGTCAATAATGTTGGTGTATCCAGTGATGACTATATCCATGAATAACGACAGGAAAAAAAAATTGAAAAACTAGAAAGTTATGTTAAAAATTTAAAATCATTAGTTAGATCAAAACAACAGAATTTTCTCTGATCCTGGACAATGCACTTCAGGAAGAGAACCGGGACCTCAGAGATGTTACAATGAAGATTTATCAGAATTGCTAGCAAGACTTATACTCTAAATCCAAAGACATATAATTCAAACACTATTCCATTATTTTAAAATATTTTCTCTTTAAACCAAGAAGACGGGGAGCCCATTTTACAGAGGTGTACGAATAGAAAAGGTGTCTTGATAGGGCAAATAAAGTGCCACGGTTTCCTCTGTCAGGAGGATTGTTAACCAGTGGTCACAGATTTAAGGCCATTGACAAAGGAATCTGAAGATGCCTGAAGTGATGAAAAATCAACATACTAAACAGCATTTATATCGATAGGAATCTTTACTTTTTCATGGGATCCCATATGAACCATTCCAATGTCTCACTCAATGCAGGTTGACCTCCTTCTGTTAAGGGCCCTTCCTAATGCTTTTTCAAGTCCTTCCAGATTACTCAAAATTTATAATTTCTAGCTACTGTTTGGCTTCTGGGCAATTTATTGCATTCTAACACTTTTGAAAGTTAACATTATCTACATTTTGACTTTTCTGCTTTTCCGCTGTGACTGCTCGTTGCAAATATTTTGGCTCTGGACATATGTGATCTGATGCAATAATGATTGGGAATAATGAACAAGGAGACAAAGGTAAGTAAGGCACCACTGAACAATAAAACTGTTAGAAAAAGCTAAATGAAGCAAGTGGGAATTGGCCAAGACTCCATAACAACAGAGGGTCTTCAGAGAGAACTTCTCCTTTATCAACATAACTGAGGGGCAATGTGTAAAGTGCTGTCCCTTTACCAAGGAGATTTATATTGAGCTACATCAGCTTCTGCAGCCACAACTAACTGTCAAACTAGGAGATAGACGGTACTATCTGCTGCTGTCAAGGCCACCGTTTCTCTAAATTTTTATTTTACAGGAATGATGAAGATCCATGTTATGCTCATGTGACTGACTTTTCCATGGGATAAACTGCCATTAATTTCACACATTTTCTTGAGTGGTCCTGATAATCAATGTGCAAATGTATTAATTAAAAGGCCTTCCACTCCCTCAAAGTATAATTGGTGCACTGGTGATGTAGCTACCTCAAGACCAGAATGGTTGAAGTCAATGTTCCATCTGCCCTGGAAGTATGACATAACAAAGCAAATGTGGTTGATTAAAAATATATATTTGACAATTGGTTTGTCATAATAGCAGCAGAGCATTCTCCAGTGAAATTCAAACCGTGCCATTCAAAACGCCTTCCCTGGCTCTTGTGCACTTATTCCCATTGAGGCAGCATATACAGACATCTCCTTTAATAGAGCCTGAACTCTGTAATAATGTTATGAGCTATGATTACTTGTTTTATTAACAGATATTTTTAATCAACCTGCTCAGAGAGGTTATTACACACTTCTGGAGCAGTTGGGACTTAAGATCAGACCTTCTGGCTCAGAGATAGGGATGCAACCACAAGAACTCACATTTTTCATCTGTATCATCATAGTTCAGTAGCTGCTACCTGATGGTCATCACCCACACATCTATCTATCTACCTTTGTATTAGTGGCTGAGTGTTCCAATCTTTCTACAACTGAAATGCTCTTGATGCTGTCATAAGCTATTTTCTTATACTTTCCCATGTCTTACTTGACAATTTTTTGTTGTCAGAGTTGAATCTTCAAAGAATTGTGGAGGCTAAATGCTCTTTGGCCCATGGTTTTTGATGCAGGCAAGAGATATATTGAAATTTGAAGCCTCTAACTTCAAGATCAATATTCCTCTTGCATCTTCTGATTTTTATTGGTAAAGATGTAAAATAACAATTTACTAGGGTAGAGAAAGATCTTCCTTTATCAGTAGGAAATCTGCAGGGCTCATCTGTCTTCAGTTTCCTTTGAACATGCTCCTGTTATCAATCTCTGTCTTTGTTATATTCAGATTAACAGATTTGGCTAGGCAATAGTGTTATCGCTAGGTTACTGATCGAGCGAACCAGGTACTATGCTGGGGACCTGGGTTAAAACCCCTCCGTGACAAATGTTTGAATTTGAATTCAATATTTTTTAAAAATCTGGAATTAAGAGCTTTATGACGACCACGAAGCCATTGTTGATTGCCAGAAAAAGACATTGGTTCACTAATGTCCTTTCATGAAGGAAACCAACATGCTTACCTGGTCTGGCCTAGACTCCAGATCCTCAGCAATGTGCTTGGCTCTTATCTCCCATTGGGTAGTTAGGAATGGGCAATAAATGCTGGCCTATCACTTGATGCACTCATCCTGCGAATGATTTATTTTAAAACAGATCAAGGGTCTAGGCCCGAAACGTCAGCCTTCCTGCTCCTCTGATGCTGCTTGGCCTGCTGTGTTCATCCAGCTCTACACCTTGTTATCTCATTTAATCAAAATTCCAGCTCTCATAAAACAAAACAGCACTTCATTACAGATAACAAGGCGTGGGGCTGGATGAACACAGCAGGCCAAGCAGCATCATAGGAGCAGGAAAATTTGACGTTTCGGGCCTAGACCCTTCATTGTAATCATTGTCTCCTACCAACAGTACAGTGCTTCAGTGCTCTTCTTCACACAATTACACATGTTATTGTTTGAAGAACTACCCTTTATTTTGTTGCACAATTGCAGTAACATGAAAGGTGACAATGTTTCTTAGCTATCTTACTCAACTTCTGTTAAGGTTGCTGTTGCTTGCAGCGACACCATAGCCAAATAAACTGTTATAATAGCAATTGTTTGAACTGAAATGTATTAAGCTTGGAACCAGATATGTGCCATCTGAGGGATGGAGCAAGGAAAGTTAAATTCCCACCAATGTATTTACATAAGGAATTTACATGATGGGCACCACATTTCAAATTAGTCTGATTTGCTAAATCAAGTGGTATGAAAGAAGGGCGGTATTCCTGACACAATCAAATTGATTTTCTATGAAAGCTTTGCAAGACAAAGACTTGTAAAGTCTGAAACACATTTTTATATTTCTCTTGTGACTTTCCAGTTTTTTGTCTCCCTCACATAGCTGAGGCACAGGCGTATGGATTCAAAATATGTTAACCTATCCATGGCAACAGATTTCCTTATAGATCAGTTTTCGTTTATACTTAGATTTTCCATTACAGCATTATGCTCAGTATGTCTTTCTTTGTGGACACATTATGATCTGTTTTTATTTATTCTTTCATAAGATACGATATCTGTCAGTGGAAGGTCTAGTATTTGTTGCCCATTCTCAAATTTCCCCTGACCTTGATGGCTCATTAGATCATTTGAAAGGGTAGTAAAGAATCAATATTGTTGAGGTGTGCAGACACACGTATGTAGGGCAGTAAATTTAATGATAGAAAAGAACAATGTAGGCTGCTAAAGAGGGTGGTAGGGATAAACAAGTGAACTATAGGCCAGTGAGTCTAACATCACTGGAAGGTAAACTATTGGAAAAATTCTGAGGTACAGAGTTAACTTCCACTTCTGGAAGTAAGGATTCATTAAGGGTAGTCAACAAGCTTCATCTAAAAATTGACTTAGTGCTAGGAGGTGAACGGTAATGGTCGAAGGTTGTTTTTGCTCATGAAAAGCCGCTGTCAATGGCACACCATAAGATTTGGTGCTGGGTCCCTTGTTGTTTTTACCTACGTTAATTGTCTAAACATGAATGTAGGTGCTTTGGTTAGCAACATTTTAGATAATATGAAAATTAGTGGTCTGGTAAATAGCAATGAGGAAAATCTTAGACTACAGGATGACATGGAGATGTTAGTCAGATGGGCTGAATACTGGAAAATAAAACTTAAGCCTGAAAAGTGTGGGGGGATGCATTTTGGGAGGACAGCATTGCAAAGGAGTACATAATGAACGGTAAAGACCCTAAGAAGTACAGAGAGTCGGAGGGACATTGGTACGCATGTCTACAGATTCTTTGAAGGCAATTGAGCGGATAGGTAAGGTGGTTAAGAAGGTATGTGGGAATTAGCTTTTATTAGTCAAGACATTAAATACAAGAACAAGTAGGTTATGATGAAGCTTTATATAATATGAGTTAGGCCACAGGTGGAGTACTATATGCAGTTCTGGTCACTACCCTATTGGGAGAATGTTATTGCACAAAAAAAAGGGTGCAGAAGAGATTCATTAAGATGTTGGCCAGATTGAAGCTATTCAGCTTTGAAGAGAGACTAGATAGACTGAGGTTGTGTTGAGGTTGATAGACTGAGAAGGCTGAGGGGTCTCTGTTTGAGGTGTACAAAATTCTGAAGGACGGTATAGATAGTAGAATGAGAGGCTACATGTTAAGATAAATGATAGAAGGTTTAGAAGAGATTTAAGGAAGTATTATTTTCATCAAGGCGTATTAGGTATAGGGGACTCACTGTCTCTCAGGGTGGAAGAGGTGCAATACAACACAACATTTAAAAAATGTTTGGATGAGTACTTGAAATACAATAGCGCATGGTACTATGGGCTAAGTAGCAGAAAATAAGACTAGAGTAGATAGGTGGTTGATGACCGGCGCAGATATGATGGGCTGAAGGGCTTCTTAAGATGCTATAAAATCTATGAATCTGTTTCATTCCCCAAAGAGCAGTGGTGAACTAGATGAGCTTTTTATCAATGTTAGTTTCATGATCATAATCACTAACAATGGCTACAAATTTCCAGGTTTATTAATTCCACCAGCTGCCATGGTGGGATTTCAATACAGTCCTCAGAGCCTGGGCCTATGGCTAACTAGTCCAGTGACATATCTGTAGTCTCCCCAGCAAGAGCGATTAGGAAATGTCAAAGATGAATTTTTCAACTTTAAGCCAATATCTTGTAATGCCAAAACATCCAGATGGCGGTATAATTTTGAGTCTTGACATCTTTTAGGGAAGTACCACGGTTAAATAATCTTCTGTGAAAATCAAACAGGATTTAGCTGTGATAATGTGCTTTGGAAAAGCTGACCAAGACTACATCTCATTAAAACGTAAAACTGAAAAGGCAAATTATTTACATCAACCATACAATAATTCCTTAATAAAAGCAATGATCTATCTACTGGGATATTCATAGCAACTAATTTTAGAATATTAAATTATTCAACAATGAACAATTGTAAAATAGGTAAGATTCTTGTTTCATTGCAGGAACATTGTGCACATGTACACATGCACTTATTTGTACATCTGAGTCTGAAGGTCCTAAGTTTAAGTCCCACTTCAGAGACTTAAATATGTAATACTAGGCCGACATAAGAGTTGAATACCAAGGGAGTTGCTACACTGTCTAAGGTGCCGTTTCTTAAAATAAATGTTAAATTGAGGTCTTGTCTACTCTCTTTGGTGGATGTAAAAACCTGATATTATTTGCATGAAAATATCTCTGAATTAACGTTATTAAAAACAGGTGATCATATATTATCACACCACTTATTTTGAGAATTTGCCACACACAAATTGACTGGCATATTTGCTATGTTACAATAATGACAACAACTTCATTTCTTATTTAATACTTCAGATATACTGGATCCTGGCAGGCACTATATAAACATAAGTTCACTCTCATCCATGGACTAATACATTTCAGCTGATATCGATGACATTATTACACTTTAATTGATTATAGCTTCAACCAGATATAAAGCCCCACCCTATTTTCTACACAATAAACAACATTTTCATAACTACCGTCATTTCTGAGGAAGGGTCATTCGACGTGAAATGTTAGCTCTGATTTCTCCCCACAGATACTGCCAAACCTGCTGAGCTTTATCAGCAATTTCTGTTTTTGTTTCTGATTTCCAGCAACTGCCGTCCTTTCAATTTTTATTTGTTATGGATTAGAGTTTGTAAAGGAAGTGTGAGAAGTTACACCATCAGGACTGTCACAACCTGAGGAAGAAACATATGTAGTGTTGTGCCTTGCTTATGGCAATTGTACCCTTGAAAGTTAGAGGCGAAATCTTTCGTCAGAAAGGACTCCAGACCTACCCCGTGTGAATAAAGAGCAGCATATTATAGAACTGTGGAGCTCTACAGTGCTGAAGGGAAATATGGTTATGCAAGATGTATGTCTGTTCTGTTGATTATGTAGAATGAAAACACTTTTTTATTTAAAATCTCACTTGCCTGTTAATTCATGTTTAGTTTATAGTTGTGTTCATATTAAAATATAAGTTAGAGAAGGTGCAATTGACAATTCCTTCATTTTGGTGTTGTAGTGATTGGAACCAGGTAGATTTTATTGACTATGAGATCCTTGATTGTGGTTATTAATCTGGGCCAATCAGGGACCCCTGGGTGACAGATATAAACAGGAGATCCAGAGAGTCTCCTCACTTTAGGGGCTGACTTCGAGCTTGTTGGCTACAGTCAGTACACTGAGTACAAGTAAATAAAGGGTGAATGATGATAGGGTACCGGCCTCTGTGCAGTTATGTTAGGAGTTTTTTTTTGCAGTCTTGCTGCAGACATCATAACACTATTAAAAAAACCATATCGGAGGAGGCAAAAATATGATTGCTAGGAATGATTTCAAGTTAAGATGTCATAATTACCAAGGACAATTAAACAGCTCTGGCATCCTTCCTCAAAGTTGAGAAGTAACTTGCTAGAGGTGTTCAAGGTTATGAAAGATTGGGTTAAAACAGGCATAGACATATATTTTCATTTGTGACGAAGACCAAAACAAATCACTATGAATCTAATACTCGGGACTTCACAGTATATTGTCTAATGATACATAAGGAAGACAAAGCTCAAGCTTATGTCTCTTTCTATAGCTAGCCTTCCCATGTACAGGTCACTAGCTTATTACCTGAAGGGCAACACTCCATTTGAAACATAGCTGATCAAGAGACTCTTCCACTCTTGTCATTTGTCAAAGATATAGTAGAAGAATTATAGATAATCAGCCTGCTTGGCCATTTTATGAATGCACCTTCCTTGGCCAACAAGTCCTGAGTTCCACCCCAAACTGGAGCTTCTGGTTCAGAGGAAGGGATATTATTCAATGCACCACTAGTGCTCCCAAACTGAGGCAGATGCCATTAAATCCAACAGAAAATTAATGAGTAGTTTCTCTTGGCGTAAAGTGGTTAGAATGTGTAAGACACTATTAAAAAGATGTGTTGAGGCAACTGAAGAGGATTTTCTGGCAGAGCATTTAGAAAGTAGTGGCAGGATTAGACAGTGTCAGCATGGATTTATAAAGGGGAAATCATGATTGACAAATCTGTTGGAATTCTATGAAGATGTAACTGGTAGAGTTGATAAGAGGGAGCCAGTCGATGTAGGATATCTGTACTTTCAGAAACATTTGACAAAGTCCCACATAAAAGATTACTGTGCAAGATTAAGGTGCATGGGACTGGGGGAAGTGTATTGATAGGAAACCGGTTGGCAGAGAGGAAACAAAGAGTAGGAATTAATGGGTCCTTTTCAAATTGGCAGGCAGTAACTAATGGGGTGCCACAGAGATTGGTGCTGGGACCCCAGCTATTCACAATACATATTAATGATTTGGATGACTGAATAAAACATAACATCTCCAAGTTTGCAGATGAAACCAAGTTGTGCGGGAGGGTGAACTGTGACAAAGATACAGAGATCCTTCAGCATGATCTCGACAGGTTAGGTGAGTGGGCAAATCAATGGCAGATACAGTATAATTTTGATAAATCTGAGGTTAGTCACTTTGGAAGCAAAAATGAGAAGGCAGATTGCTATCTGAATGGCTGTAAATTGGGAGAGGTGAGTGTGCAGTGGGACCTGAGTGTCCTTGTGCACCAGGCACTGAAGGTAAGCATGCAGGTGCAGCAGGCAGTAAAGAAGACATATGGTATGTTAGCCTTCATTGTGAGAGGTTTTGAGTACAGGAGCAGGGATGTGGTGTTGCAGTTGTACAGGGCTTTGGTGAGACCACACCAAGAATATTGTGTGCAGTTTGGTCTCTTTTTCTGAGGAAGGATGCTCTTGCTCTTTAAGCGAGTTCAACAAAGGTTTACCAGGCTGATTCTGGGGATGGCGGTTCTGACGTATGAGGAGAGATTGATTGTGTTGGGATTGTTTTCGCTAGAGTTCAGACGAATGAGGCGGGGGGGGGGTGGAATCTCATGGAGATTTATAAAATTCTAACAGGGCTGGACAGGGTAGATGCAGGGAGGAAGTTCCCGATGGTGGGTGTGTCCAGTTCCAGGGATCACAGTATGTGGATTCAAGGTAGATGATTTAGGACGGAGATGAGGAGACATTTCTTCACTGAAAGAGTGGCGAGTCTGTGGAATTCATTTCCACCGGAAGTAGTTGATGCCAAAACATTGAATGTATTCAAGAGGCAACTAGCAATAGCATTTGGGGTGAATGGGATCAAAGGTTAAGTGGAGAAAGCAGGATTAGGCTATTGAGTTGGACGATCAGCCATGATCATCAAGAATGGTGGAGCAGGCTCAAAGGGCCAAATGACCTCCTCCTGCTCCTATCTTCTATGTTGCTATGACATAGATGTCCGTAAAAACAAGTTAGACAAATCCTCAAAGGGAAAAGGAGAAGAGGTTTACACAATCTAGTTAGTTGAGGAAGATTGAGGTTTACGTGAATTAGTTGGGATGAACGGACTATACTGTGATGCACATTCCAGGTAATTCTATTGCTTTGCTTATTATAACCAGCTTTCGAAATGTGAAATGATCATGTAAAACCTTGCCTTGCACATTATATGAAAACAGTTAGTTCACACCAATGTTTTATTATGTTTGATATTTGGCAGACATGCAGAAGGATTCCATTCGTCAGCACAAACTGCAAATAGTACCCTAACATTTCACCATATTAGCTATATAGTAAAATTTCTCATCTTAGCAAGAACGTCTTTGAGATTTCTTTGAAAATATCTTCACAGAATTTAAGAAAAATAAACAAATGGCATTTCCATCTGTGTTTTCTCTAATGAGAATTCCTAAGCTGGCATTTTATATTCTTATGTACATAATTAATGCACTTGAGATACTTACTAACCATTGCACTCCTGAAATGGTTGAAATGGATGTACTTCCCAGCAATGTGTGCTTGACAAGGCCGAACAATTATTCAGATTTTCAGTTGCACTTGTGGCAGCAAGTTGCCAAAATTAAACTTGCATAAAAGTCTGTTGACTGCTAAATTGTCCGAATTGAAAGTGCTTTTTGCAATGTGAATAAAGGCTGTTGGGGTTATTTTGGCAGAAAGTGTGAAAACAGGCGCTAAGTAGGTGATGCACTCATAAGTCTGCTTTAGCATGAATTCTGGGGTTAAATGGCAGGATTTAAATGTGTCTGGAGCTGCTAAACAGGAGGTTTGCTTATTTGGCACTCTGATCCTGATTAGGAGTAATTTCTGTGGACAGTATTTGTGGTCTCACTGCCACTGGAGGCATGGAATCCTCTCGCTGGCAGTTGGTTCCACTTGCAAAAAGGTTAATGACTTAATATGAAAACTTCAAATAATATCCAATCTCACAGATTCTCATCTCAGTCAGTGCATGACCATAATTTCAACCTTATCACCTGTTGATTCACCAGTTAACTATACAGGGAGGTAGAGGCAAAATGGTGATGTCCCTGGACCAGTAACCCAGAACATCAGGCAAATATTCTGGTGTTATGGGTTTAAGTCTTACTTCAGCAATTGGTGAAAGTTGTTAATTTAAAAAAAATGCATAATGGTAACCACAATTGATTGTTGATCTGGTTCACTAATATCCTTGGGGAAGAAAATCTGTTTTTTTTAAACTGTTCTGGCCCATATGTGGCTCCAGGTCCATAACAATGTGTTTGACACTTAATTGACCTCTGAGAAAAATTGTGAATTGGCAATAAATGCCGACAAATCAGTGATGCCCACCTCTCACATCTCAGCTGTTTCTGAAAGCTCTCCGACAGTGTGAGGCATCACACAGTCAAAAAGATGCCTGGTAGTTTCTCAAAAAGACACCTGCTAGTGTCATATCCCACTACATTCTGAACATTATCATAAGCTCTGAACATTAACATAAGTTCTATGTTTTTAAACTCACCATGTAAAGCTATAAATATATGGTAGCCCGAGGATCTGTGACGTTTTCGTGAACTGAAACCATTTCTCTGTGTCAAGGGACCAAAAAGGTATAACCATGCCACATAAATTGTCAACCAAATTGATTATATAAATGACAAACAACATGGGCCCTGCGGAACACTGCTGGTCAGAGGCATCCAATTCAAAAAACAACTCTCCACCACTACCATCGGTCTCCTACTGTCAAAACAAATTTGTGTCCACTTGGCAAGCTCTTCCTGAATCCCATGTGATCTAACTTTACTAATTAGTCTACCAGTGGAACTTTGTCAAAGACTTTACTAGAGTCCATATAGACAACGTCTAGTGCTTTGCCCTCGTCTGTCTTCTTAGTCACATCCTCAAAAAACTCAAACAAGTTTGTGAGACACAATTTCCCACACACAAAGCCATGATGACTATCCCTAATCAGTCCTTGCCTCTCCAAATGCATGTAAATCCTGTCCCTCAGAATCCCCTCCAGCAACATACCCACCACTGATGTCAAACTCACCGGTCTGTAGTTACTAGGCTTCTTCTGCAGCCTTTCTTAAATAAAAGCAAAACATTAACTATCCCGTAGTCTTCTGGTACCTCAGCCAGGACTGTACATTCAAAATTTTATAATTGTTGAAGCAAAATTATTTTTCTTGAAATCTCAGGTAATTTAATTGGTTTGTCAAAAGATCAATAAATTGTTAACACTTTTTTTATCAATTATAAATGTTTGTATACATCTTTTCATCTTTAAGACATAAAACCTACCTCAGGAAACAACATTTACAGTCAAAACATGTACGGCATATGCAGGATTTTTAAAAAGTAGTGATAGTCATATATGTTCCTTTTGAATGAATATCTTCAATTAATTTTCCACAAGCTTGTTTGTAAAATTAGTCACACCTTTTGGGTGCAATCTATTTCAGAAATAGCAGAATAGAAGTCAGTTAGTGCTTTCCATCACTGTCTCAAATGCAAGATATAGTATACCCACCACCACAGCTTCTGAACATGCTGTGTTCTCAAGAATTCTTTAGAAAGTTTAAGGTTAATTGCTGTACAGATAGCTCAGATACTTTTCTTTACAAGAATACTTGTGCTTTAGTATCAGCCTGAGAGGATAAGGAATGCCCTGTGGAGGTGCTTCAGTTGGAGATATTTGATTCAAAAGCATACTTGTCTTCCACAGTCTACAAATGATAGAGAAATAGACCTTGTGTCTCTGTCTCTTCATTATTGTGGGTCAAATGATGAAGAACATTTTAGCACCTCTCCTCCATTGTACTCAAGACACTCTGAATGGTTTGCTATCATCGTTATGAAGTTAGACAGTTCCAAATTAGTAAAAGTGGATTCTTTATTTGCAGGTAATTAATGATCATTTGCTGAGAGGCCGTGAAAAGGAACTAGTAATTTGTTGAAGTTATTTTTATGTTTAAGTATTTTCTCTTAGCAGAATTGTGCAACACTTTGCTATGGAAAGCATACATATGAGCTTTCTTTCAATGCAAACACCTAGAAAATTCAACAGTAGCAGCTAATGCAATGTTGCATCCAATTGCCACGCAGCTCTAAGGTCACAATAATGCCCAAATTGATTGGTGGCCACTGCCGGGACTGCAGACAGTCCCTGAAGAGTTAATACAGGCTGGAGATCGGTAAAGTCTGGCATGTCAGCGGGGTCTGACTGGCAGGCCTCACTGATGAGTGATAGAGTGCAGGTTTGAGTGTGAGAGACAGGGCAAGGCAAGGAAGGGTTGAAAGAGGAGCATGACTTTGCAAGGAGGCACCTCTGATGGGTATAGGATATTCCCTAAGTTAATGCTCGTCTACTCAATGCCATAACCATTACCTAGTAATGTTGCAAGGGTGGCTTCCCTTTGACATGGGCAAATAGTGGTCAAACTGACATGATCACACCCCATTCCCAAATGCATAAAATGGAAGAAAAGATCAAGTGGATATGTAGGAGACAGGTAGGCCACACACTGCATTTTATGAGTTCCACCACTCTACACCTTAAACCGGCTGTTGATGTACCATAAAACATTGCTCTGATTTCAAATTGCAAGTACAAGATGGAATGTATGATTCCTTCACTAGTAAAGGGGAAAAAGTTCCAAAAACACAAGCGTGTTCAGATCCAGAGATAGTAGGAACTGCAGATGCTGGAGAATCTGAGGTAACAAGGTGTGGAGCTGGATGAACACAGCAGACCAAGCAGCGTCAGAGGAGCAGGAAGGCTGACGTTTCAGGCCTAGACCCTTCATTTCTGAAGAAGGGTCTAGGCCCGAAATGTCAGCCTTCCTGCTCCTCTGATGCTGCTTGGCCTGTTGTGTTCATCCAGCGCTACACCTTGTTATCTGTGTTCAGATCCCTTGGGTACCACAAAGAAAATACAAGCCTTTGGCAACTTCGGTTTCTCTCTTTTACCATTCTTATAAAATTTGATTGTTTACATGAAGGTATTAACGGACATTTAACCATTTTTCCTTGTATTTTTTCCCTTGTATTCAGCTTGAAGAATGCTTGCATGGGAGCTTGAGTATTTCAGTGAGTAGCTCTCCTGCCTTTGAGTTGGTAGGTTATAGTGCAACTCCAGGACTTGTAGTCTATGAAAGATCTCAGCCATGAGAGCAGATCAATGAGCGTGCATATGTCTTAGACCTCAACATGAACAAATGTAGAGGATTGGCAAATGGAAGTGTGTCTAGCTATAAAACTGTCTTCCAAATCAAATCAAAAAGATGCTTGGCATGAAGGTGATAAACCAGCATTGCCATGACACCATATAACATGGATAAAGTCAACAGTAGGAAATAGAAGCCAGAGTAGGCTATACAGTCCTTAGAGCCTGCTCTGCGATTCAGTATGATCATAGCTGTTCATTGAATCAATGCCCTCTTCCTGCTTTCTTCCCATGTCAGTTGATCCCTTTAGCGCTAAGAACTATGCTTAACTCTTTCTTCAGACCAGTCAATGTTTTGACCTTGACTGCTTTCTAGAACAGAGAATTCCATAGGCTCATCGCACTTTGTGTGAAGAAATTTTTCCACATCTCACTCCTAGCCAGCCCTATATTCTTAGACTGTGACCCCTCATTTTGTACTCCCCGGTCATCAGTAACATCCTTCTTGCCTTTACCCTGTCCAGTCCTGTTCCAATTTCACTGATCAGTCTCTCTTTATTCATCAGATGTACCATCTCGGGAATCATTCCAGTAAACATTTGCTGCGCTCCCTCCTTAACCAGAATATCCTTCCTCAGATAAGGAGAGCAAAACTGTACAGCAGGGGAAATCCAACAAGAGGGTGCTGAGATATCACTCGTTCGCATTCTGGGAGTGGGCTTGGCAGTCAGCATGGGCATGAAGGGTATTGTGGAAGAACCTGCTGTTAAGGAACGGTTAGCTGCCAACGTTACATTACTGTAGCGTTTCTATCCCTCCTTCCTCCTCTAACTAAATAAAAAGGGAGAGGCAAGGTTCAGAAGAGGGGAGAAAGAACATTATGAGAGGAACTTTGGCAGCGAGAGTCCCAGCATGTAAAGGAGTGTGATCTTAAAAAGTTTCTGGAAACTGTTGTTGGTGAGTAATAGGTGAGCTTTGAGAAATTGTTATCAGAGCAGAGAGCATCATCAGATTCGATTTAGAATTAAAAGAATTTAACATTGTACGTGATTAATTAACTTAAAGGCATAAGACATGACAGGAGAGCTCCAAAATGTAGTCTGCTGCTCTTGCTCAATGTGGGAAGCAGGGCATGTGTCCATGGTCTGGGAGCTGAATGTGTGCAAGAAGTGTCACCAACTGCAGCTCCTGGAAGCCCAGGTTTCAGAATTGGTATGGCACTTGTGGACACTGTGCAGCATTCACGGGGTGGAGAGTATTGTGGATAGTACATATAGAGAGGTGGTCACACTACAGGCTCTGACTCCACAGGCAGGGAGGGAATGGATGACCACCAGGCAGAGCAGGAGGGCCAAGCAAACAGTGCAGGAATCTCCTGTGGCTATTCCCCTGCAAAACAGATATAATGTTTTGGATACTGTTGAGGGGAATGGCCTCTAAAGGGATAATTGCAGGAACCAAATTTGGGACGGCGCAGTGGCTCAGTGGTTAGCACTGCTGCCTCACAGCGCCAGGGACTCGGGTTTGATTCCACCCTCGGGCGACTGTCTGTGTGGTGTTGACACATTCTCCTCGTGTCTGCACCCAGTTTCCTCCAGGTGCTCCGGTTTCCCCCCACAGTCCAAAAATGTGCAGGCTAGGTGGATTGGTCATGCCAAATTGTCCATAGTGTTCAGGGATGTGTAACTTAGATGGGTTATAGGGGGATGGATCTGGGAAGGATGCTCCAAGGGTCGGTGTGAACTTGTTGGGCCAAAGGGCCTGTTTCCACACTGTAGAGATTCTATGAGTATTCTTCTATGAGTGTGACACTATGGTTGGCTCTGCTGCAGAGTCGAGGTGGGCTGGGAGCGGGGATGGGGGTGGAAGAAATAGGTATAGAAATGCCAGAGATAAAGGGGATTCAATTGTAGGGGGAATAGTTAGGCGTTTCTGTGGCTGCAAACAAGAGTCCTGGATGGTGTTTTCTGAAGACCATTTTCTGAAGAAGGGTCTAGGCCCGAAACGTCAGCCTTCCTGCTCCTCTGATGCTGTTTGGCCTGCTGTGTTCATCCAGCTCTACATCTTATTATCCCTTATCCTGGATGGTGTGTTGCCTCCCTGGTGCTAAGGTCCTGGATGTCTCGGAGCAGTTGCAGGAAATTCTGGAGGGGGAAAGCGAACAACCAGTGGTCGTGGTGTACATTGGTGCTAATGACATAGGTTAAAAAAAGGGATGAGGTCCTAAAAGCAAAGTATAGAGAACTAGGAAGAAAGTTGAAATGTAAGACCTCAAAGGTAGTTATCTCAGGATTGTTAACACTGCCACAAGCTAGTCATAGTAGAAACAACAGGATATATAGAATGAATACGTGGCTGAAAAGATGTTGTAAGGGGAAGGATTTCAGATTCGTAGGGCATTGGGACTGGTTCTGGCAGAGGTGGGTCTTGTAAATTCTAGATGGGTTATACCTGGGCAGGACTGGGTCTGATGTCCTTGGGGTGTACTTGGTAGCCTGCTTGGGAAGCATTTAAAATTAGTGTGGCAGGGGCATGGGAACCAGAGGAGTAGGGCAGTAGATGGAGAAATTGAGGGAGAGGTAGAAACCAAGGCAAACATTACTAAGTAAAAGAACAGGCAGGAAAACACTGCTGAAAAGATAAGGGGAAGTGGTGTGAAATGCATGAGTTTCAATTCAAAAAGCTTAATAGGCAAGGTAGATGAACTTGGATCTTTGGTTGGTCCTTGGAACTATGACATTTATGTGATTACAGAGACTTGGCGGAAAGAGGGACAGGGCTGGCAGTTGAATATCCCAGGATTTAGATGTTTCAGGTGTGAGAGAAAAGAATGTAAAATGGGTTGGGGAATTGCGGTACTGGTAAAGGACTATCTCACAGCTGTACTGAGGGAGGATTCATTGGAAGACTCATGCAGCGAGGCAATCTGGATAGAACTCAGGAATAGGAAAGGTGAAATCATAATGCTACAGGCCTCCCAACAGCCAGCAGGAGATAGAGGAGAGAATATGTAGACAGATTTTGAAAAGATGAACAAACAGCAGGGTTGTTCTGGTGGGTGATTTTAACTTCCCCTATATTGACTGGGACCCACATTGTGCTAGGAGTTTGGGTGGGGCAGAATTTGTAAGGACCATAGAGGACAGTTTCTTAACACAGTATGTAAACAGTCCAACCAGGGAACGTGTTATACTGGACCTGGTTTTGGGAAATGAGCATGGCCAGGTGAGTGAAGTTTCAGTGGGGGAGCATTTTGGGAGTAGTGACCACACAAATGTGAGTTTTAAGATATTTATGGAGATGGATAACAGCAGTTCTTGGGCGAAGGTGATAAATTAAGGGAAGGCAAACTACAAGAACATTAGGCAAGAACTGAAGAATTTTGATTGTAGGTGGCTGTTGACGGTAAATCCATAATGTAGGTGTGGGAATATTTCAAACAGCTGTTGACAATAGTTCAGGAGCGGCAAGTTTCTGCAAGAATGAAGGATAGATATGGCAACTTAAGTGAATCTTAGGTGACCAGGGATGTTATTACCTTGGTTAGAAAGAAAAAGAAAGCATGAGTACGGTCTAGGAGGATGGGAACTGACGAAGCCCTTGAAGTATATAAGGAAAGAATGAAAGAACTTAAACAAGGAATTAGAGGGTTTAAAAGGGGCCATGAAAAGTCATTAGTAAACAGGATTAAGGAGAATCCCAAAGCTTTTTAGTCATATGTAAGAACTAAGAAGATAGCCAGGGAAAGGTTTTGCCCACTCAAGGACAAAGAAGAGAATCCATGTGTGAAGACAGAAGATGTAGGTGAGGTCCTAAATGAATACTTTGTGTCTATATACACCTACAAGAAGGAATTGGTGGAGGAAGATCTCAGGGAGGGATTGTCGAGTTTCTAGGCCAAGTTGCTATTAAAAAGGAAGAGGTGTTGTTCTTTTTAAAAAGTATTAAGGTACATAAGTCCCTGGGATCCTGATGGGATCTATCCCAGAATATTGAGTGAGGCAAGAGAACAAATTGCTGGAACATTGACAGATATCTTTGTATCCTGTTTGGCCACAGGTGAGGTCCCAGAGGGCTAGAGAATTTCCAATGTTGTCCCATTGTTTAAGCAGGGATAAACCAGGAAATTACACGCCTATCAGTCTCACATTGGTGGTAGGGAAATTATTGGAAAAGAATCTCAAGGACAAGATCAATACGCATTTAGAAGCAAATGGACTTATTAGCAATATGCAGCATGGTTTTGCGCAGGGAAGTCATGCCTCACTAATTTGATCAAGTTTTTTAAGGAACTGACGAAGAGGATTGATGAGGGAAAAGCAGTTGATGTTGTCTATATGGACTTCAGTAAAGCCTTTCACAAGGTCCCTCATGTTAGACTGATACAAAAGGTGAAGTCACATGGTACCAGGGATGAGCTGCTAAGATGGATACAGAACTGGCTTAGTCATAGCGGTGAAAGGATGCTTTTCGGAATGAAGGGTTGTGACCACAGGAATCAGTGCTAGGAATTCTGCTGTTCGTGATCTACATGAATGATTTGGAGGAAAACATAGCTGGTCTAATTAGTAAATTTACAGATGATACAGGGATTGTTGGAGTTGCGGATAGTGGGGTGGATTGTCAAAGGATACAGCAGAATATAAATCTATTGGAGGTATAGGCAGAAAAATGGCAGATGGAGTTTAATCTGGACAAATGTGAGGCAATGCATTTTGGAAGGTGAAGTATAGGTGGAAATTATACAGTGAAAGGCAAAACCCTTAGGAGTATTGACATGCAGAGGGATCTGGGTGTACGGGTCCACAGATCACTGAAGGTGGCAGCACAGCTAGCTAAGATAATAAAAAAGGCTTATGGCATGCTTGCCCTCATTGGAAGGGGCATTGAGTATAATAATAGACAACTTATACTGCAGCTTTATAGAACTTCAGATAGGCCACACTTGGAATATTGCCTACAGTTCTGGATGCTTCGTAGAGGGTACAGAAAAAGCTTACCAGGAGGTAGCCTGGCTTGGGAGATTTTAACTCTGAAGAAAGGTAGGGTAGACTGGGATTGTTTTCACTGGAATGCAGGAGGTTGGGGGACAACCTGATGGAAGTTTGTATGATTGTGAATGGGTTGGATAGAATGGTAAAATGGAGGAATCAATTACTCGGGGACACAGGTTCAAGGTGCAAGGGGGTAAGTTTAAAAGAGATATATGAAGAAAGCTTTTCACACAAACAGTGGTGAGTGCCTGTAACATGTTGCCAGGCGAGGTGGTGGAAACAAACACAATTGCAGCATTCGAGAAACATCTGGACGAATACATGAATAGAAAGGGAATAGAAGGATATGGATCCTGTAAGTGAAAATTATTTTAGTATGGAAGAACAAAATTCAATGGCACAGGCTTGGAGGGCTGAAGGGCCTGTTCTTGTGCTGTATAGTTTTTTGCTCTAATACTTCAGATATAGTCTTACCAAAACCCTGTTTAACTTTGGCAAGACGCTCCTGCTCCTGTAAACAAGTCATCTCGATATGAAGGCCAGCATAGCATTTGCCTTAGGTTTTTGAGTAGATTTGTAATTCCAGTTGTTGATGCTGTGGTTGGTTCGTTCGCAGAGCTGGTTTGTTAGTTTGCAGACATTTCATTACCCTGTTGGGTAACATCATCAGTGCAGCCTCCAATGAAGCATTGTTGTGTTTTCCCACTTGTTAATTAAACTTTGGGGTCCATTTTTTCTTTGCAGTGGTGTGTATACAGGGCCTAATTCTACATGTTTATTGTTGGCCTTCTTGGTGGAGTACCAGGCCTCCAGAAATTCCCATGCTTGTCTCCGTTTGGCTTGTCCTAGGATCCTGATGCTGTCTCAATCGGACTGGTGGTTCTCTTTGTCTGTATGAATGGAGGCGAGTGTATATGGGTTGTGTCTTTTTGTTGCTAGTTAGTGTTCATGTATTCTCGTAGCCAATGTAATGTTTGTCACAGTCCATGGGTGGAATCTTGTTTATTGTGTTGGTTCTGTCCACAGCGGGTAAGGATTCTTGTTAGCTGTTGGCATAGCGTTGATGTAGGTTTGTGTGCTACTCTGATACCCAGTGGCCGTAGGAGTCTTGTGGTCAGTTCATTTTTGATGCACAGTAATATGACAAGTATCTTTACCACCTGCTACACTTGCCTGGTTAATTTCAGTGATTGATATACATTGCACCTCACTCCTTCCCAATTTATCACCAATCCATCCTCTTGTTTTTACTTCCAAAGTGGATAAACTCATATTTCTGCACATTATAGTTCATCTGCCATGCATTTACCCACTCAGTCAACTAGGGGAAAACAGCAGAAGTTGTCTACATAGACTTTAAAAAAGCCTTTGACAAGGGTTCACCTGGTAGACTAATTAGTAAATTTAGATTACTTGGCATTCAGGGAGAACTTGCCAATTGGATACAAAATTGGCTTGACGGTAGGAGACAGAGGTTGGTGGTGCAGGTTAGTTGTTTGGACTGGAGGCCTGCGACCAGCGGTGTTCCATAGAGATTGGTGCTGGGTCCACTGATGTTTGTCATTTATACGAATGATTTGGGTGAGAATTTAGGAGGCATGGTTAGTAACTTTGTGGATGACACCAAAATTGTGATATAGTGGACAATGAATAATGTTATCTAAGATTAAAAGCGGATCTTGAACAATTGGGCCAATGGGCTGACGAGTGCCAGATTTTATTTAATTTGGATCAATGCGAGGTATTGCATTTTGGTAAAGTGAACAAGGGCAGATCTTACACGATTAATGTAGGGCCATGGCTAGTGCTGTTGAATGGAGAGACCTAGGTGTTCAAATACATTGCTCTTTGGAATTTACATCACAGGTGGACGGGGTGACTAAGAAGGTATTTAATACAGTTACCTTTATTGTTCAGATCATTGAGTATAGGAGTTGGGATGTCACGTTGGGGTTCTCCAGGACTTCGGTGAGGCCAATTTTGGAACACTGTGCACAGTTCTGGTTGCTCTGCTATTGAAAGGATATTATGAAATTGGAGAGGGTTCAGAAAAGATTTATCAGGGTGTTGCCAGGACTGGAGGTAGATAGGTAGATAGGTAGATAGGCTGAGGCTGTTTTTACTGCAGCGTAGGAGGTTGAGGGGTGACCTTATAGAAGTTTATAAAATCAGCAGGAGCACATATAAGGTGAACAGCAAAAATCTTTTCCATAGGGTGAGGAAGTTCAAAACCAAGGGGTACACTTTTAAGGTAAATGGAGAAAGATTTAAGAGGTACTGGGGGGCAAGTCTTTCACAGAAGGTGGATAGTATGTGGAATGAACTGTGTGTATAGTTACATCGTTTAAAAGACATTTCGACTGACACATGAATAGGAAAGATTGACAGGGATATGAGCCAAATGCAGGCATGTGGGACTAGTTCAGTTTGGGAAATTTGGTGGGCATAGATGAGTTGGATCGAAGGGTTTGTTTCCATGTTCTATGACTCTATGACTCTGTGAACTTGTTAAAATCACTCAGAAGCACTTCTATATCCTCCTCACTGCTTAGCCTGCCGCCCAGCTTTGTGTCATCTGCAAACTTGGAGAGTTGCAAACCAACTGACATGTCTTTTTAATGACAGTTCTATTAGATTGCTTGAAGATTAATCCTTTTCATGTTAATTTCAAACCCTTTGCATTGCTTTTGCATGACTTCTGATTTCTGCTCATGGTGGATATTTTGTGACTGTTTATAGAGGGGTCATTGCAGGAGCACAAAGGGCATGGAGGAGGCACAGGGGAAGGCAGGGTTACAGTTATTGAGCTACTCCATAGGATTGAGATGGTAGTAGAGATAGCATACAGGATTAGTTGTGTGGGAGACAACAATGAGAATGTTGGGGCATGATTTTTATTGCAAAGTAGATGCAGTGGCAAAAGTAGAGTGAGTGTGAAGTGGCAGAGAGCCATGTGGCATCTACCTTGGTGGAGTGGAGAGGCTTATTGATCGTTCTGTGTTGTTGGTCATATGTTCTCACTGAGATGTTCTCACAGAGATGGCACTGACCCAGGTGATGACTGTGCACCAGGCTTCCAGGATCTGATCGCATAGCTTCCTCTGCCAGTCCTCCAGGTACCTAACTTCCCTTTGCACCATCCTGCCCACTAGAACCACTATATCCCTCCTTATGAATTGAGATGCTATCTTCATCTTCTCCAATACCTTGTGCATACATTCTTAAATGAGTGGGCAGCATCAGAATGCCAGTCCTTATGTGAGTGCACTATGGCATTTTAAAGATGGTGTGGATGCAAGAGACATTGGTGTTACTGTTGAATTCTGTTGAATGGTTTTGGAAACAAAGGTGGAAATCAGACACGAGATCTGCCATAGGAGCAGATAGGTAATTAATGAGATTAATGGAACTCTCTAGACTTCACAGTAAGAAACCCTCCAAAAGTAACCCAGAGTTAGCTAAAAGAACGCACGATTGAACCCAATGTTTAACTTAATGATGTAAATTGTATTCCATTGCCATCATGCAATACATTATAACTTGTTGAAGACAAGAACCTCTTCTCATTAAGACTCACTAGTGATTTTCCTCTAACTTTGTTAACAGAGATGATCCTGAGACCAAACCAAGGAAAAAGGATGGTGGCACCAGACTACCTGAACTACAAGCTGTTCGTGTTTGGCATCACGACATTTACAAACCTCACAGCAGCTGGGGAATGAAAACCTGACTTTCCAGCACTGACCTTATTCAAGAACATACAAAGTACAACTTTGATTTGCTCAGGCCAGCAGCTAGGAAAACCCAACATTTACAATTTTGGTAAGATTACTTAAAAGTGGTGTCTAGTTATGTTCAACATACTCATTGTCAGCTCTAACATTCCAGTTGAACCCAGTCAAAGAGCAGCTGGTATGTTTTGCACAGAAACTTGCAAAGTTAGATGAAAAGAAATTCAACAGCTTTCGGCATCTTGTATGGCCCAATTAGTTCCCATAAACTACAGAGGTTAAATTCTACTATTACGAAGTAGAAGGCTGGAAAATATGGCCACAATTGAAAAGAATGTAAGTTGAACAATACAGTAATTAAGGCATAAAGCAATAATTGGCTTCTCTTTTATGTCATATTCTATTTAGACTTGCTGTCTGCCCAAAACAGATTTTCTAATATTAGAACATAGAACAATACAGCGCAGAACAGGCCCTTCGGCCCTCGATGTTTCGCCGCCCTGTGAACTAATCTAAGCCCATCCCCCTACACTATCCCATCATCATCCATATGCTTATCCAAGGACTGTTTAATTGCCCCTAATGTGGCTGGGTTAACTACATTGGCAGGCAGGGCATTCCATGCCCTTACCACTCTCTGAGTAAAGAACCTGCCTCTGACATCTGTCTTAAATCTATCACCCCTCAATTTGCAGCTACGCCCCCTCGTACTAGCCGACGTCATCATCCTCGGAAAAAGACTCTCACTGTCCACCCTATCTAATCCTCTGATCATTTTGTATGTCTCTATTAAATCCCCTCTTAGCCTTCTTCTCTCCAATGAGAACAGACCCAAGTCCCTCAGCCTTTCCTCATAAGACCTTCGCTCCAGACCAGGCAACATCCTGGTAAATCTCCTCTGCACCTTTTCCAATGCTTCCACATCCTTCTGTAATGGGGCGACCAGAACTGTACACAATATTCCAAGTGAGGCCGCACTAGCGTTTTGCACAGTTGCAGCATGACATCACGGCTCCGGAACTCAATCCCTCTACCAATGAAACCTAACACACCGTATGCCTTCTTAACAGCACTATCAACCTGGGTGGCAACTTTCAGGGATCTATGTACCCGGACACCAAGATCCCTCTGCACATCCACACTACCAAGAATCTTTCCATTGACCCTGTATTCTGCCTTCCTATTATTCTTCCCAAAGTGCATCACCTCACATTTATCTGCATTGAACTCCATTTGCCACCTTTCAGCCCAATTCTGCAGTTTATCCAAGTCTCCCTGCAACCTGCAACATTCTTCCACACTGTCCACCACTCCACCAACTTTAGTGTCATCTGCAAACTTACTAACACATCCACCTATGTCTGTGTCCAAGTCATTTATAAACATGACAAACAGCAGTGGTCCCAAAACAGATCCCTGTGGCACACCACTAGTAACCGGACTCCAGGCTGAATATTTTCCATCAACCACCACACTTTGCCTTCTTTCAGAAAGCCAGTTTCTAATCCAAACTGCTAAATCTCCCTCAATCCCATGCCTCCGCATTTTCTCCAATTCATATTGTCAATGAAACCTTTGTATGTTAATTACATTTAAAGCCTTGATAAAGCCCAATTGTGTGAAAATCTTGTAGAATTAATTGGAGGAAATGGGCAACTAACGTTAAAATATAAGCTCACACGAATGCTTTTGAATTGGTTATATGATGAGATATCTAAACTGGTATTTTCTATGAAATTAAGCTTTGTTTAACAAAAGCTTGCATTTATAAAACACATTTTCTGAGCACCAGATATCCCCAAGCACCTTACAAGAAATGAAGTACTTTTGAAATGTGAGCACTGTTGCAGAGTGTGATGCACAGTAACCAACCTGTTCACACCAAACACTTACAAACATTAATGTGATCATGACCAGGTAATTTAGTTTGGGATGCTGATGAAAGGATACGTAATATTAATCAAAATGCCATGTCTAACACCCTTCCTCTTCTTTGAAAGAGTTCTGTTTGATTTTCCCATATTTATTTGAGAAGGGAAACAGGGCCTTAGTTTAATCTTTCATTGGAGAGATATCACATCCATTAACATAACATATGTTCAGCTCTACATTGAACACCAGACTTGGTTTTGGAATTTTAAGATTGGGACTTCAGGACATACCCATCTGACTCCTAGGCAAGGGTGTTGTAAAAATGAAGCAATTCAATCTTCGGGCCCTGCTAGTAGAGATTATTGAATGATTGTAAATTATGTGCACGTCACAGTGCAGTAATGCATTTGACATTGTGACAGTTCTCTCAAGGTCTCCCTCTCATGTGATCTCTGTTGTCATCACAATGGGTGGTGTTACTCACATCCTTCCAGACATTGACTCTTTTGGAAGCCTTTCAGACCCTGATAGTATTATAACTAGGCCTTGGGTGACACACAATGCATTTCTTTTATATTTAAAGTATATCACTTGGGACTATGACATCTAGCCTCTGAGACAGAAGGTATTGGGTTCAAACCCTCCTGAGGAAACTTTAGGTCAAGTCTGGATTGATATTCTAACACAGCATCTGGCATATACTGACCTTGTGAAAGGCACTTCAATCAAGTCAGTTTCTTATTTGCTAAACATTGGCACAAATGTGAGGATCACTTCAAATCACTTAACAGTACCGAATGACTGAAAGATTTCCTCACGTGTTAGGTGACCTATCAATGAAGAGGTCGTGGGTGACAATTTGTACTCTGTTAGGTACCCAATTAAGCACCAGTAATAGGATCTAAGATGAATGCGTTCATTTGCCAACAGGAAGTGCTCCAGATATTACCTTGGTGAAAGTTTGCACATTCCCATTCAATGACACCAGCAACATGCACAGCAAGGGTGTTGTCAGATGCAGAATCGAATGCCATTCAGATATGGGAATTAGGCATGACTGAAAAAATGAAGACAGGTCACAAGGCAGAGCATACAGTGAGAAAAGGGAATGAGCTTTCAACCAGAGGCCAAATCCACTAGAACAAAGAAATAATTCTGTTACATCTCCTCAGTGAGAACCAATGTATGAAGCAGGGTTTGCTATGATCCTGCAGGACACAAGACAAGGTTTCCAATGAGTCTGCAGGTATGTTTCACATCTTCAGGAAAACACTAGCTCCACCCCACCCCATCCCACATCCCTTCCCTTGTTGTAAGGCTTACAACAAAGTTAAGTGTGACGGTGATGGGTGATGAAGACGATATGAATTTTCAGGTTGGATCTCAATTGATAGAGATCATTGGTTGGTGGGTGATGATAGAGAATTGAGGAATGAATGAAGCTATTTGGGAGGATTTGACAACAAGCGTAAAGTCATTCACCTACAGATGCTGTATCCAGATTCTTTCAGGTATACTTTGACAGTGAGATGCATTATTACCTCTTCCCATTGCCTCCTGATCATGGATCTGCCAGACATCCTGTCTTCCTGAGGACTCAGGACATGCTCCCCTGTATATGCATCTCATCAATGTCTGCAAAATCTGAAAATCTTTGTTCTCCTCTCCGAGATCTTTAGTGCTAATCAGATGGTCACAGGTCCACTTTCGAAAAGTTCCAACTGCTTTGTGCAATACCACAAGATAGGTGCTTGATGGACTAATGTAGACAGGATGAGCGGAAGGGCCTTTCCCCATGCTATAAAACTCAATGACTTTATGGTTAGGCAACATAGAAAGGTCAAATTTTTGTGCAGTCAAATAATATAGATGACTTTCTATTGATAAAACGTTATTGCATTTTATTCACTATCATGTACATACATATCATCAGTACTAGTAAAGTTCAAGAGTTCATTTGCTTCGTTTATCTCTTAGTTTTTGAATGTCTGATGAGGGGATACTATATAAGTCATCAAATAACATTCAATTACTATTAAAGATGTGTTTAAATATAGGTCATATTCCAATCTAACAAGACTATTCTATAAGGAGGTCTGTCTTCTTCATGTGATCAATGTTGTTCTTATTCAGAGTGTTAGGTGGAGGAATGTTCAGCTGCTTGCTTCATTGTATTTTCTGCCTTGGAAATGTCCAGTTTCTGTTATTCGCATTGGGCTAGATTTTCTGAGGACTGCCAACCCCATGCAGATTGTCACTCTGGCCCTGCTTTATACAAGTGGAGAAAGCTTCACATTCCTTTCTAGTGTACCTCGGAAACCTGGAGCCATACTTCCAGTCAGTAGTGCAGAACTATCATAGGAAGGCAAACACGCTCCCCTTTTCACAACAGCCACCTGCCAGGTACTGAACTGTAAAGCTTTGGACAGTTACTTTGACAGTGTGCTATGATGAGTTTGACATTAGGGTGTGGGAAGTTATGACATGAGTAAGGATGCCAGGTGGATAGGATTCTTAGGTGTCAGATAAAGAGAATACCAGCTGGGAATGGTGACAGCTGGGAAGGAGATAAGATGCTAGATGAGTAGGGGGTAGGGTGCCAGGTTAGTAGGGTGCCAGGTTAGTAGGATGACAGCTGCGTAAAGTGCCACATAAGCAGATTGCAAATTGGAAGGCAGTAGTGGGCCGAGAGAAGCATACTAGATGGGTTAGGGATCAGGTGTAAGGTGGTAGGGTGTTTACACACAGGTTATGTTTACAATGGATAGACATTCATGGTGATATTTTGTGGCTTAACTAGCTCAAGGAGTATAGGGTTCATTTAAAAGAAAGGAACTCGTTGGCCTTGCTACAGTAACAAAGTTTGTGGGTCTTTCTTGTCAATTTTCTGCAACTTGCGAGTAGAATTTGAATAAGACCCATATCTGAAATTGGTTTAAGTTTTCTAACAGTGGTCTTGAATAGACACCACGACTCATTGATGGCTTTGCATGCATTTAAGACCAATATTGAAAAACCATTGAGTAAAACACAAACTGGTGTGAGGGAGCATAACGACAAAGATTCGAACTCCAATTGTTTAAAGATTATAGATCCTGTGATGTGGAAATTTTGTTGTAAAATTGGAAAAGAACACAATATATCTCTAAACCACTAGTGGAACTATAACTTTGACACGAGCAAGTTTAATCTTGAATCATCCACAGCATATGACCATGTGATCATAAAATATTTGCAGCTCAGAATGTAATAAAGCCCACTGTGACTGTGCTGAATTTTCCAAAAGGCAATTCACTTACTTCCAATCCCACACCTCCTCCCCACATCTGTGTACATTTATTTGTATATTTCAAACCATTCTTCAAAACAACTGATCACAGAAGATATTTCCACTGGTATTTAGATCATACTCTATCATATATGATTTCTATCATAATCTGAGACTGTTCTTTGTGTGTAAGATGGATAATGATGTAATCACTTCAGTTGATACAATGGACAGCATAAATTAGGTTTCCTGCACATTATGTCTAACCAGGTGAACTATAGGAGATGCAGTTAACCTTCATCACTTCTCTATTGCGTTCTTCAACAAGTTACAACTTTCACTGCTATAATCTTAACTATAAAGAGGGAGAACAGAATATTCCCATTTCAACTCCCACTTACTTCTTATTTATTTAATCATTCATTATATCAAGGTTCCAGCCTTGGTCAGTGAAAGGATATCTACCATTGTTACCTGAGTAACAATGTTTCATCAATGGACTTCATTCAAGGTGAAATTTGATCAATATTGTAAGGAGACAACTGATTAACATATGCATTAGGCAAAATCTGTCTCCTTACCTAAGTGCATGGTCAACAATGGCAACAGCACAGCTGTAGTAACCTCAAATTAATGCAAAATATAAACCTATATATATTAAAGATTAGTTTAAAAGTTGTTACCATAAGATTTTTATAATGTGGAGATCTATTTAATGTACTCCAAGATGTACATACTTTTCTGTAGTACATGCTGACAAATATTTAAATTGAGGATGATTTCTGATATATTTGCAAACCACGCACACTAGATGATTATCAACGTACGGGCTGAAGCTAACAGGCTTTTTCTCAGTTATTTTACCAAACCTGCCTTGTTAACTACCTACCACACCCCAACAGTGTCCCTCATGTTCAATCCTGGGCCCATCTTATCACACTCCATTCCCAGAACAACTGCCTTTTAGTAGATATCTGCCAAAATACTGGTATATCCCTTGTACCCACACCATCTAATAAAAAAACATGCTGTGCTCTGGGCAAACACTGTCAGTCCAGAGACTCTTGACATTTGCCCTGAATATAGCAGACAAATGAAATTGGTGTCCTGCTTGATAGGCAGAAACCTAGAGTTCCTGATGGATGGGCTGGCGCATATGTAGGTCTACTTCCTCCCAAGGACCAGTAGTGGAGGCCATGATGCCAGGCCATAATAGTCTTGTTTGAGGTTGTCACCCAGGTTCAGTGCAGTCTCAGCCACCTGGAAAAATTCCCAGCATTGTAGGAAGGAGGTCAATGACCTTCTCCACTCTGTCACTATGAGTGTCATGATCTTCTCTCTTATCAGACACTCTATCTCTGTCACTGTACCCAGGTCCCACTAAGGTTCATGCTTTACCACTCTCACAATTGCCTGCAATATCTTCCCAACTCACTTTCACTCAATCCAACCTCCAACACCATTATCCCGGCATGCTTCCTGTGCTGCCTTTTCACTTGTTGGGACACTTTCCCGACTGCAACAAAAGTACCAGCCATGCCACCCACTTTTATCTCCTTTAGCACTTTTCTCTCTTTCTCAATCCTTGTTTCTGTCTCTCTCTATCTCTCAATCCAGGAGGAAAACAACCCCCAATAGTTGAAAAAGACTCAAGGCGTTGTGTTGGGCTGCCCGGTATTCAGCTCTTCACCCTTCATGCAGAGAGGGTCCTGAATGTGATGACCCAAGTGGCTGACTGACCTTTTCCAAACCCCTGGGCTGGTAACAGAGGCTTCTTTTGACTTGGTGTTCCAGGATCCCCTGACAGAAGGCTACCTCCCTTTGCTTGATTAAGACCCACTGACAACCATGGCAAGCTTCTTAGATTTGTGGCTGCTTTAAGTAGTACAGCAAGACAGGAGTTAAATGAGCCTAGCATCTCTGGCTGAGGGAGCAAAGTGCAAAAAAAAAAGACAAGGCAATGAAAGGCAAAATCCACAGACCTAACTGCCCCGGTTGACCCATTATCTCGGCCCTCTTTGACTCAGTTTCTTCCCCTCCGGTGCAGGAACTCCCCACCTATGTTCGGGACACCACCCAGGCTCTCCACCTTCTCCAAGACTTTTGATTTTCCAGCATACAATACCTCATCTTCACCATGGACATTCAGTCTCTCAACACCTGTATTACCTATGAGGAGGGCCTAAAAGCCCTCTATTTCTTCCTCTCTTGCAGGTCCCACCAGTCCCCCACAACTGACACTCTCGTGCATTTGATGGAACTGGTCCTCATCCTCAACAAATTTTCCTTTAACTCCTCCCACTTCCTACTAATTAAGGTGGTGGCTGGGGGCATTAACATGGTCTCAAGCTACGCCTGCCTTTTTGTAGGATACATAGAACTGTCCCTCTTCCGCAGCTACATCTCTAATCTCATCCCTAATCTCTTCCTCTGCTACATCGATGACTGTATTGCTACTGCCTCATGCTCCCATGAGGAACTCAAACAGTTCATTCATTTCACCAACACCTTTCACCCCAACCTCAAATTTATCTGGACTATCTCTGACGCCTCCCTCCCCTTCCTGGACCTATCCATCTCCATCTTCAGCAACCGATTCAGCACCGCCATCTATTTCAAACCCACTAACTCCCATAGCTACATTGACTACACCTCAACTCAACCAACCTCTTGCAAAAATACAATCTCATACTGCCAATTTCTCTGCCTCTGCTGCATCTACTCCCGGGATGAAGCGTTCCACTCCTGAACATCCCAGATGTCTTCCAACTTTAAGGGCTGTAACATCCCCTCTCCCTCAACTGCATCTCCTGCATTTCCTGCACTTCTGCCCTCAAACCCCTTCCCCACAACAACAACAAGGGTAGAGTCCCCCTGGTCCTCACATGTCACCCCACCAACTTCCAAATCCAACGCATCATCTTTCACCACTTTCGTCACCTGCAATTAGACCCCACCAACAAAGAGATATTCCCCTCTCCACACCTATTTGCCTTTCATAGGGACCACTCTCACCGCAAATCCCTCGTCTGCTCCACACTCCCTCCCAACCCCACCATATCCAGCACCTTTCCCTGCAACTGCAGGAAGTGCTACACCTGCTCCTACACCTCCCCTCTCATCTCCATCCAAGGCCCCAAACAATCATTCCGTATCCGAAAGGGATTCACCTGTACATCTTCTAACCTGGTCTACTGCATCCATTGCTCCCGATGTGTTGTCATCAACATTGGAGAGACCAAGCTCAGACTCGATGACAGGTTCACGGAGCATCTGCGCTTTGTATGCTCCAATCAACAGCACCTCCTGGTTGCCAGCCATTTCAACTCCCCTTCCCACTCTCTTGGCAACATGTCCGTTCTGGGCCTCCTCCATTGTCATAATGAGGCCATATGAAAATTGGAGCAACAACACCTTAGATACCACCTCTGGAGCTTACTGCGCAATTGTCTCAACATAGAATTCATCAGTTTCAAAATGTCCCCATGTCTGGCCTCATCCCATGTCCAGCCCTCCCTCTCATCTCCATCTCCTTGACCTGACACAACATGCCTCACCTTCCTTTTGGTTAATCTTCACAAATCCCCACTGCCACCCCCCACCTGCATCTACCTGTCAACACCCCACTTACCTTCGCCCAGCCCCACTGCCCTACCCCATTTATTTCTGAGCTCCTTTCCCCTTCCTCAGTCCTGATGAAGAGTGCCAACCAGAAAATTTCACTTTCCTGCTCCTCTGATGTTGCCTGACCTGCTGTGTTCCTCCAGCTCACAATGTATTGACTCTGACTTCCAACATCTGCAGTTCTTGTTATTTCCGAAAGGCAGGAATGCTGTGAGATTTTTGGGATGCTCAGTAAGAGTGAGTGTTATGACAGTGAGACTGGAAATGCAGCCTGGTCCCAGTTCATGAGCTGGATACATTGCCCTGAGCAGAGAATGCCCTAGCTACAGTATTACATTAATAGTTCATGGTGTAGTTTGAGATGCACCATTGAAATTCAGGAGCATCATGTAAGTGGATTGGAGATGTGACTTGAGGGCTCAGATAGGCTGACACATATAAGATGCCAATGTTCACGAATGCATGTAGCTAATGTGTGTGGAACATGCCTGAGATGTCAATGCCTGGGATTCAATGTGGAATTCATTTGGAGTAAGTGCCAATTTAAGTTGCTAGGTACTTGCTTTGACTTCCATGTCAAGATTTTTCAAAAATGAGCTTGTTTGATGAGTGTGATAAGATAGATGACTGAGTATCAATGAGGAAGTTGGGCAGCCAACGAGGCTTTTAATGAACAATAATCCCCTTTAATAGACAACTTGCCACTGCCTAACAAGAAACTTGCTGCACTGCTGCTGAAAGTGTGAAAGATGGAATGAGACGCGTCAAGATCAGCTACATCAGACTTCTTGTCTGATTCTGTCAAAAATATAGCCATGGCCCACATCATTCAGGCCCCTATAAAATTCCAACTGTAACAGTCAAGCATTAGGCAATAAAATCCCAGTTGTCGTTATATTGTTAAAGTGTTCCTTTGTTTCTTTGCTCTATAACATCTAGACCTTTAACTAATTCTGGTTATTTGGGTTCATGGAGAACTGTAACATGCTTGGGCAAATCCAATCTCAGAAATTATATACCTTTCATTGGTGTGAATGGGTGAACGATCACCCTTTTAAAAGATCTCTCACAAAATGATAGCACAAGTTGCCAACCTTCTGACCTCTGCTTAAGCCAGAAAAATACATTTTCAAAATGTAATATTCCATCTTAATGTCCAAATTAAATGCATTTACAAGGAGTGAGATTGGGTTTAAAGTTAAAAATAACAGAACAATCAGAATAATCAGAAATAAAATGGTTAGACAGCTCAATAGCTGAAACTGGTTAAAAAGTGTGCAAAATTTTCTTTTCTTACAACTGGGCGTGGTTCTTTTCAATTCAGCAATTCTATCCTGCTTAAGTTTTAACAAGCAGGTTAGGACATTCAAAGGAAACTTATTACACAATGTATTTAACATATTTTCATTAGATTACACCCAGTGCAAACTGGCTACTTTTGATATTTAGGGTGATCCTATTGTCTTCTAGGATCTGATATGCATGTCTGATCGCTGCTTCTAGGGAACAACTGGCGCCCAGTCTGTATCTGGAGACTTTATGCAGAATCAATATTTCAGTGGTAGACAAAAAAGCACAAAGTAATAATATTTAATGATATCCCACAAGGAGGATAATTGTACGCTGCTGCTACTTATAGCTACTCCTGCCTGGAGATCTACTATCAATTGAATGTCATGCTCATCTGTCTTGCCTCATCCTCACAGACATTGTATTGCATCTGGAACTGCTCTGTGATATCCACCATTCAACACTCCGAGATCAAGCCTCTTTTTGCTGCTCTCCACTTTGCCTTCTAGAATAGCTAATCTATATGATAATGCACAGATGCCCAAAGCTATGTAATGCTCCAACTTATCTACCCCACATCCTTTGAAAAGTGACTAGTGGTTTTATTTTGAATTAAATATATTGATCTGGTTAAATTTTCAGATAGGGAAAAGTATAATTAAGATTTCAATTAAAAGCAAGTCCAAAGTTGAGTACATCACACTTGCACATGGATCAAAATCTTGATAAAAAGATTATTATGATACAATTAGTGTTACAGTATTAATAGCTGTGGCAATATGTTTCAATATCTTTAATCAAGTAGGCTGTTGCAACTGTTTTCTGTTTCAGTTACTTATCACTTCCTATGTTCCAAAATTACTTGGGGTGACAGCATTAAAGTTTATCAGTTTTCATAACTCTCATGCCCTGAGGCTCATTTGAAATAAAAATGCCAATTCTAAGTACCAGAAAAATGTGCCAGGTATATCACAGCACTTTATATTGAAACATTCATTGGAGTAATAAACATCATTGACAGTTACATACTGCTTTATTCATGAAGAATCCATATTGTGAACAATATTAAAGGATTATCCCTATCACAGATACAAACTTTTAAAAGCTTGTTTATCACTGTTTCTAAAGATTACAAAATTATGCATAACACAACGATTGTATGATTCAACTCTCTTTGAGAAGTGAATAATTCTGGTCTCAGCTACTACCTGCTAATCTCATGGAATTTCTTTTCATTAATATTGCAGACTAACTTTGGGTGAAGTAATTTCTCCTTAACCAGAATGATTAAGCAAAGGAAGACAGCAGCATTTAATGTCTATTAAATTAAATACTATTAATGTTAAGCTTTGTGTATTTTATATTTTAACGTAGCTGTGTGAAAGTTTAACTTTGCACTGAAGGAAAATAGTTACATTATTTTTCATAGCTAACCAATGATTAGAAATTTCAATAAACATCTTCCAAGGGAAATGCCAAGATTTGATGTATTTCAGAAGTCTTTAGACTTGCAACTTGACAGCATCCCAAAGCTGAACAGTTGGTACAGATGGTAAAATATTCTGAAGCAATGGTTCCAAAGTGCGGTACACACACTCCTGGGTGTGTTGTGTATATCTTTTGGGGATACTTCTCTCTAAAAGGCATAATGGCACATTTTCAGAGATGGAAACATTTTTCTGACATCATAGGTTCCCAAACACAAATGTTTCTGGTGCTTAAACAAGAATATTGCCACTCACCTTTCTGCTGCTCATTACCATTCCAATCGCAAGTTGTTTCTTTTGCAGACTTGCTGCTGATAGGCATGCAAGCGAGATGCAGTTGTGCAGTCCCAGTGAACTGCTGGGAAAACATGACCTGCTTGGATGACTCAATCAGCTTGGTGGAACGGCCATATAAAAGTACAAAGTGGTGTTAGTGAGTGTTTGGGAAGAGAGACTGTTGTGTGAATGAGTTGAGGGTTTTGAGATCTGATTTTCGCTCTTCCCATTTGAAAAGGGACTACAGAGCAAATGAGGGGAGTAATAAATGGTTGAATGAGTATAGAGAGTGAAGCATTAGCCGCAGGGCTCATTTATTGATCCTATTGGAGGTGCAGGAGAGTTCATATACTTCCTCCAAATTCAATCATTTTGCTCCAATAGAACAAACTCATCTGTCACAATATGGATAAGCCAAAAAAAAAAATTACATGAGCTATGTCTACTTAAAATGTGGAATTATAATGTATTACAAACATGGTCATGATAGGTGTAGCTGAAAAAGAAGTTGCCTGCTGGGGCAAACATAAAGTTAATACTTTGAGATCAGGTGTAGCAAAGTCTTCCTTCAATTGTGTAGGAGCTTCATTAGGCTGCACCTGAAGTACTGTGTGTTGTTTTTATTTCCTTATTTCAGGAAATATATTGTTCTCAAAGTGGGAGTACAATGAAGATTCATCAGATTGGTGTGGTGGGACTGTCCAATGAAGACTGGTTTGGCAGATTGAGCCTGTATTCTGTGGAGTTTTGAAGAATGAGAGATGACTTCAATGAAACTTACAAAATACAGAAAGACAGGATAGATTGATATAAGATGTTTCCCCTGGTTAGGAAGTCTAGAACCAAGGGCATAATATAAAAATGAAAGGGATGCCATTTAGGACTGTGAAAATTTAACTTTCATTGAAGGAAAAAAATTTACTTTTCGTAGCTAACAGTTACATTAAAATAGAAAATACACAAAGCTTAACATTAATAGTAGTGCACATCAAATGTTGCTCTTTCCTTTGCTTAACAATCTGTTTTTACTCAGTGGAGTGTGAACATTTGGAATTCTCTACCACAGAGTCTTTGAGCACATTTAAGGTAGAGATTGATAAATTTCTGATTACAAATGGTGTACAAGATTGTAGAAATGGGCTGATTAAAAGACATTGGATTATTCAAACAACCATGATCTTATTAATTATGAGCAGGCTCGATGGACTAAATGGTCTACTCCTTTTCCAATAATAAATCTAAGTAGGGTCAACATAGGCACCTAAAAAATGGTAAATAGATATTCTGGGTGAAAGGTGGATGTGATCATGACAAATACAGCAAAGTGTGGATTCAGCAAAAGGATACCACCTGCTCAGATAAGGGCAACATCGTGCAGGTGTAAGCTGTGAATCAAAATCACAGCAGAGCTGTCACAAAATATTTTTGTTAAAAAGATAAATATTGAAGAGTCTGAAAGAAAATTGTCAAGTGCCACATGGGTATAAATTAATTTGTGTATCGAAAGTTTGCTGCACTTCCAATTTTGGGATGGGATATGTGCCACTACTGCAAAAATTAATGATTACCATATTGAATAGGACTCTACATTGATTTTCACGGTAGCTCTCGGAATGAATGCTGACCTCACTGAAATATTTTAGTTGAAGCCCAGTGATTGCATTAGGATATATTTCTTGTACCTACCCAGAAAATAAAATATGACAATGTAACCATTCAGAAAGTGGGAAGGATTCAATTCAACTCAACTAAGTTTCACTTTAGTGTCCATATATGGAAAGTTGAGTCTGGTACATTACTGGTTCATTTAAAAAAAATACAAATAAATTAATAACAAATAATAAAATAAAATTATATTATGACAGATTGTTTAATTTTAATTGAAATATATCTTAAAATCCGTTCCAACACATCCAAATAGTTAACCAGTGAGAACCATATTTGACGCATGTCCTCAACCATAAATCAGACCCATATTTAAGGTTCTTATAAGAAAGGACCAAACAAATTCAGGAATTAACTTGTCCTGCATCTGAGGGATTGTAACCTTATGCCTGGACAAAGCCAGCAGCAGTACTGAGATAAGGGTAATTTTCATTATCTATGACTCTTTAATTCGGTCAAAATTTTTTCACTATTGAGATATTTAAATTGAGCTACATCTATTAAAGTAATTTTCATCGTTTTTTTGACAGCTAGAAATTTGGAGGTCCCACTTTACTTTGCCTGCTTTGGATGAGGTTTGGTAATTTAGATAGTTTCAAAACACATTTGATACAGAATCCCTATAGAGTGGAAGCAGGCCATTTGGCCAATGAGTCCATACTGACCCTCCGAAGAGCATCCCACCCAGACCCACCCTCCTACCCCTTAACCCTGAATTTACCAAGGCTAACAGACCCAACCTGCACATCCCTGGAATTTCCTATAGCCAATTTAAGACGGCCAATCCATCTAAACTGCACATCTTTGGACTGTCGGAGGAAACCAGAGCGCCTGGGGGAAACCCACACAGATATAGGGAGAATGTGCAAACTCCACAAAACAATTGCCTGAGGGTAGAATCAAACCCAAATCTCTGGCAGGGTGACGCAGCAGTGCTAACCACTGAACCAACGTACCGCCTAGGGCGACATAAAAATGTATTGCACACCTTAACATTTTATGGGTATGAGATAATATATTATTATGGATATATTCGTAAACAAGGAACAGAGAGCAAGATGATTGGGTTATTTTCAAGTTGTTCGGAGATAGCAAGAACTGCAAATGCTGGAGTCAGAGTCCATAAAGTGTGGAACTGGAGGAACACAGCAGGTCAGATAGCATCAGAGGAGCAGGAGAGTCGATGTTTTGGGCCCAAACCCTTCATCAGGACTATTTTCAAGTTATAACCAGTGAGATTCCACAGGGATCAGTGCTGGACGCTCAACTATTTTCTAGCTGTAACAAGGTTTGCGTGAAAGGATAGCCAAATTTTCTAATAATACAAAGAATGCAAGTTTCAAAAAGGGCACAAAGGACCGAATTTGACACAGGGGTGGGGGTGTGTGAGAGGGTAACAGGCTTACACTGGTGCCACTTTCCCACACTCGGCCATAGTCTTGAATGTTAGGACAATTCAAGTGTTCGTCCAAGAACTTTTGTGAGTTTTCCTGCCTGAACTATCCACCCAGGCAGTGCATTCCAAAAGGCTTTCCTTAAAGCCCTCTAAACCTCCTGTCATTCACTTTAAAATTATGCCCCCTTGTTGTTAACCTTCAACCAAGGTAAAACAGCTGCTTTCTACTCACCCTGTCCGTATTCCTCATAACCTTATACATAATCTTATAGATGTTACCTGGATGAAGAACCTGTTTCTTTCTTTACCTGGAAAAATTCATAAACGGTCCCTAGAAATGATGGGTCCCTTGGTTCAGAGTTCCACATTGACATTCGCAAGTTAATACAATGGCGTCTTGTGTACCCTTTTATCTGTAAAAGTGTCAAGTGATGGCCAGCAAATAGTCCTTGGCTTGAGGCAGACTAAATCATGCTTAAAATCATAGACAGGAGCAAGTGACCATCCTGACACTTTGGATCTCCATCCAGTGGTCATTGGTTAGAAAGATCCATGCAAATTATTGACGAGGATAAACTACCAGCGCCTACAAATAAATTACACAAACAACTGATCGGAGACAAGGTACCATCTGCATTGGCCAACTACCATTTTCAGATGGAAGATGGACTTGGAAAGAGCAAAGAGAACCAGGGAAAGAGCTTCCTAATACTTTAATCAGAGAACAAGATGCTGCCACCATAAGCTACGGAGATCAACACACATTGTCTCCCAACCATGTGTTCATTCTCTGGGATCAGGGGAACCACACAATGTCATAAACTTTATTCTTTCCATGTCTATTTAATGAATACATAATTTCTAAATTGTTGCTATCTAGTAAGCTTCTAAAAAAAAAGCAAAAAGTTACTTATAGGTTTTCAACAATCTGCTTTAGGTTGTCAGTGATTCTTGAACTCTAAATCTAATGAAACCCCCCAGTTGTCTGTGTGAGCCAATGACATAAATTTCCTGCCAACACTGGGCCATCTCACTAATTTAGAAAATTTGGCAGATTGGGAAAATAAGGAGCATCTTGACTAACTGGTGAGTCTAATAAATGTTCAGCTTCTTTAAAATTTGGGTAAAAATCATCAGCTTATACTTATTCTTTTCTTTATCTCTATTTGAATTTAAAGGATAGCTGTGGAGTAGATGAAATATTCAGGCATGTGTTATTTAAATTCAAGGATCTCACCATGGTCTTCATATTCTGTAGTACTTTATATCTGAGAAACACCCGAAATCTGTTCTCTGTGCATGAAAGAGAAAAATGAGTGTGAAGGAAGCCATGCAATTTTGTGTTAATTAAAGGCTTACTTCCCACTGTATAGCATGCATTGCTTTGACATAAATGTTCTTTTAGCACCAAATGATTTAACCTATCCTCAGACAGATATTAACCATTGTGACTGACCTCTCATTATTACCATGCCCTGTGACACCTTAGTAAAGCAAACAGCTCCTGTGATGCATAGATCATTTTGACTGTTCATTAGATAATTTGTCATTACTGAACACTTGCCTACCAAGAATATTTGTGGAAAGCACATAAATTCTTTGCACTTTAAATAGGGTGTTAAAGACACTTCTACCAGCTGAATGATCGTACATCAGCTTTTTATCATGTGCTGTGAGATAAGGTTGAAAATTGCCTCACTAAAATGTTAAAAGCAGGCCATTTTGGGAAATGAGTGGGATGGCCCCACGATGTATGAACAAAATTGTTGTAATAGAGGTTTGCTGGGGGTGAGGGGAATGTGCAGGAAGAAAGTACAAAATTATGATGGTTTCTGATAATCTGGAATGCACTGCTATTAATGGCTGTGGTCAGAAATGCAATGGATTAAAGCAGGGTTGTTTGAATTATAAAAATCACTTCAAACTAGGTCTGATGAACAGTTACCGGACCCAAAACTTTAACTTTGTTTTCTTTCCATAGATGCTGCCTGACCTGCTGAGTTTCTCCAGCAATTTCTGTTTTTGTTCCAGAAGTTTAGAGTCATAATGTCATACAGCACAGAAATAGACCTGGCACAGTGGTTGGCACTGCTGCCTCACAGCACCAGGGACACAGGTTCGATTCCAGCCACAGGCGTCTGTCTGTGTGGAGTTTGCACATTCTCCCCGTGTCTGCATGGGTTTCCTCCAGGTACTCTGGTTTCCTCCCACACTCTAAAGATGTGTAGGTTAGGTGGATTGGCCATGCTAAATTGCCCTGTAGTGTTCAGGGAGGTGTAGGTTGGGGGAGGTGGGTCTGGGTGGGATGCCCTGAGGTTTGGTGTGGACTTGTTGGGCTGAAGGGTCTGTTTCTGCACTGTAGGGATTCTATGAGACCCTTTGATTCAACTAGTCCATGTCAACCATAATCCCAAACTAAACTAGTCTCACCTTCCTGTGCTTGGCTCCTCCAAAATTTTCCTATCCATGTATTTATCCAAATATATTTTAGAAGTTGTAACCACACCCACATCCACCACTTCCTCCAGAAGTTCAATCCACACATGCACAACTTGCTGCTTGGTTAGAGGCCTGGCTGACTCGGAGAAGGTAGAGAGTGAGGATAAAGGGAACCTTTTCAGGATGGCAGCTGGTGACTGGCGTATTTCCGTAGCAGTTAATGTTGGGACCACAACTATTCACAGTATGCATTAATGAGCTGGACGAAGGAACTGAGGACATTCTTGCTAAGTTTGCAGATGACTCAAAGGTGGGTGAGGGACAGGTGGTGTTTAGGAAGGGGTGAGGTTGCAGAAGGACATGGACAGGTTAGGAGAGTGGGTAAAGAAGTGGCAAATGGAAAATACTATGGAAATGTTTTGGGATTTGCATTTTGGTTGGAAGAATAGCGGTGTAGACCACTTGTTAAATGGAGAAAGACTTTGGAAATCTGAAACACAATAACAAGCAGGTTCAGTTGACAGTTAGGAAGGCAAATACAATGTTAGCATTAATTTCAATAGGGCTGGAAATAGATGCAGACATGTCCTGCTGAGGCTGTGTAAGGGTCTGGTCAGATCACATTTTGAATATTTTGGACTCTGTATCTGAGGAAGAATGTGCTGATGTTGGAGGACGTCCAGGGTAGGTTTACAAGATTGATCGCGGAATGAAGGATTTGTCAGATGAGGAGCAGTTGAGGACTCTGGATCTGTACTCAATGGAGTTCTGAAGGATGAAGGGAGATCTCATTGAAACTTGTAGAATACTGAGAGGCCTGAATAGAGTGGATGTGAAAAAAGATGTTTCTGAGAGTAGGAGACACTGGGACCTGAGGGTATGACCTCAGAGTGAAAGGATGACCCTGTAGGAATGAGATGAGCATGATTTTTTACGGCCATAGCATGGTTAATCTATGGAACTTATTACTATAGAAGGCTGTGTCAGGCCAATTCTTTGAGTGTCCTTAAGACGGAGATCGATTGGTTATTGATTAGTAAGGGGATAAAGGGTTCTGGGGAGAATAGCATTGATAAACATATTAACCATAATTGAATGGCAGAACAGAATGATTGAGCTTTTCTCATATATGTTATAGTGAGTCTTGACCACATTTTACATTGAGACAGGTTTAGATCAGACTTTACAATTAAGAGTATAAAAGGGAGGGTGCAAATGCAACCCACCCACAACTTTTGTGGCACCCTATATGGGGTCTGATAGGGGAAAATGAGAGGGCAGGGCAGTACTTACGTAACAAATTATCTTCAGAAGAAGAAAGTTATATTGGCTGCATTCAACGCTCCAAAACAAGCTAAGGACGGCATGAAGTTCAGGAAGCCAAGAGCAAACCAAAATGGGTGGCTGTTGGATTAAAGGCAAAAGACTAAACAGTTTGAACAGAAACATTAGTGATATGTCGAAGTGTATGAATTGAAGAGAATTTGTCTCTAAGAAAGTGTTGTTATGGGTTCCCAGGCACAATTACTCCACACATTCAGAAGGAATGCAACAAGATGATGCCTCTGAAAGATAATTTGTCATTGTGATATGCATCAAACACCACTGCCAGTGATTTCTGGCCTGAGTGCTGCCCTATTTTTAAAGTTTTAGCAAAGATTTGTAGCTTGGGTTGTGAGTGAGGTTGTTGACTTGCTCGCCAAGCTGGCTTGCTTGCATTCAGACGTTTCGTCACCATGCTAGGTAACCTCATCAGTGAGGCCTCTGATGAACTGATGTTGTTCTACTCTGCTTGGAATTTATACTGTCTGGTCCGCTTTGGTGAGTAGTGTCAATCTATATCGGCTTGTATATGGGGTACAATTCTATATGTTTGTTGATTGCATTACGTTTTGAGAACCATGTCTCTAGGAATTTCCATGCGTGTCTATGTTTGGCTTGGGCTACTATAGTTATATTGTCCCAATTAAACTGATGGCCTTCATTCTCTGAGTGTACTGATATTCAAGACAATTTGTCATGTCATTTTGCTGCTAGCTGATGTTCATGTATTCTGTTGGCTAGTTTCCTTCCTGTCTTTCTGGTGTAATGTTTGTGGCAGTCGTTGCATGGTATCTTGTAAACCACATCGATTGACATCCCACTAGCCAAAGAAACAGTGGCCACATTACTAGAGGAAGCAGCAATGCAGTTCAGCAGCTCCATCAGCAATGGCAACATACTCAAACTACCAGACTTGTGCATCACTGGACACTTTGTCTTTAATGGTCAAATATACAAACAGATCAATGGCACACCAATGGGGTCATCCATCTCAGGACTCATTGCAGAAGCAGTCATGAAAAGACTAGAACACACCACCATCCCCAGCATTCAACCTAAACTGTGGATCCAAATCATAGGCAACACATATGTCATGATTAAACGCAATAAATTAGGAGAAACCCACCACCTCATCAGCAGCATGTTTACAGGGAGTAAATTCACAACAGAAGAAGAAAACAACAATCAACTTCTATTCTGAATGTTAAAATTGAGCGTATGACCAAAGGGGAGTTCCAAAAGTCAGTATACAGAAGACCAAACCACACTGATCAAATGTTCAACTTCCACAGCAACACCCAACATCCACAAATAAAGCTGCATTAGGACATTATTTAAACAGGCCACAACTCACTGCAACACTCCAGAACTATGCAGGAAAGAGGAAGAGCACAATACAAAATCTATGAACAGATATCCCCGCAACTTCATCCACAGGTACCTACTAAACAGACAACAGGAGGACACAGTATGCCCTAACACACTGGCCACATGCCCTACATCAAGAACATATCAGAACTGACAACATGACTTCTAAGACCACTAGGAATCAAGGTAGCACACAAGCCCACTGCCACTCTACAAAAAACACTCACAAGGATTAAAGACCCCATTCCCACAATTTACAGAACCAATGTGGTTTATGAAATACCATGCAACTACTGCCACAAACATTACATCAGACAGACAGGAAGGAAACTAGCCATCACAATGCATGGACATCAGTTAGCAGCAAAACAACATGACAAACTTTCCTTAGTATCAATGATGGACAATGAAGGCCATCAGTTAACTGGGATAACGTAACAATAGTAGCCCAGGCCAAACATAGACACACACGGGAATTCCTAAAGGCATGGTTTTCAACCCATAATGCAATCAACAAAGACATAGAATTCGACCCCATATACAAACCCATACAGATCAAAACTGGAAATGACATTACTCACCATAATGGACCAGATAGTATAAATTCCAAGCAGAGTAGAACAACGTCAGTTCATCAGAGGCCTCACTAATGACATTACCTAGCTTGGTGATGAAACATCTGAACAAAAACAAGCCAGCTCAGCAAGCAAATCAGCAACCTGCTGCCCTATGTGTTAGCTCACCTAATATTCACCACAAAGTCTGGGTTCTTGTTGAGATAGATATCTTGAAGTTTATGAACAGTAGTAATTTTTCGATTGCTATAATGTCACAGACTCATGCATTTTCCAGATTATGTTCTTCCTGATGTAGCTGTATATTGAGTGAGCAATAGATATTGGATATCCTTCATCCAAAAACATCAGGATCAAGCACAACAAAACACAGATAATTTTGGTTTTCAGATAAAGGATAGCCAAGGTAATTTTTTTCACTAGGTTACATCGAAAAATATATTACAAGATCAACTGTGGCTTTCAACAGATCCAAAATTTCACACAGAAGTTTCACATGGAGAGAAGCTTCTGAGAACTTATTTATTTTTACTTTGAAACTCAGCCTACACAGAAGAAGATCACCATTGAAACCTCAACTAACTCTCCCCAAAGCTGACGGTGATCACCCCGTCTCCATTCCCTTGGCAGCGGTCAGTCCTAAATACTTAACAGTGATCACCCCGCAACTCAATAATGATGAACATCTTTACTTTGACTAAAGGAAAATTCAAACCATTTTTGCACTGAAAAGCACCAAAATCCCAAGCCAAACCAAACACTTATGACCGTCAACAATGTGGCAAAACAGCTGAATTTGACAGACTCAGGTCATTGCTGAAATGTCGGAACTGAAAACAAGTGACCCAATGCCCCTGATGCTGACCCTGGCAGGTTTTTCAAGACTACTAATGATTTGATTTGCAGGGTCCCAATTAAATTTGAGTAAATCTTCTTAGGGAGAATGAGCAATGAGGTTTTGCTCGAAGGAGAACTTACCATCAGAAACAGGCCAGAGCTGATTGACATGATTCCGGGTGTTCAGGTCTCAGATTTCCCACAGAAATCTACATGATGATGTATTTGATTTTTTAAAAAAACTTTGCTTTTTAGATCATTTGGCTTTTGGACATTAAAGGATAACCGGCATGTATATTGATTCTATTGAAACAGTGACTGAAGACAAAGTCGGCATTTTTATGCTGGAACATCACATGCTACTGTCTCAAATGCACAGGCCTGTCTGACTTTAAATCTATGCATAATACATATGCATGAGACATGAATGCATTAATTGAAGAAATTAAAGAATGTATGGAAGCAATAATAGACTCAGAAGCGGCTGGGAGTAGCTTAATCAAAGAAGTGGAGAAGAAATGAGAAAAACTCAAAAAGTGAAAAGAAAAATAGTGCATGAAAGAACAGACTTTTAAGCCAGCAGGAAAAGTTAAGAATGGTTGAGAGAAATGACGAGGACTTACAAGCAGCAATCAGATTTGGGGTGAAAGAAAAACAAATTCCTATGCATCTCAGCAAGGGCTTGTCATCATCTAGCTAATGAAACAGTTTAAAAGCAAAGGAAAAATATCAAAGGAAACCAAAGCAAAATGAGGAAGGAAAAGATAACTGCAGCATAGTTGAGGAGGCTTCCTAATTTGTGAATGAAAGACTCATTTTTCAGTTTGCGTGTGATTCTTCAGTTAGGTATTTTTTATACATGTGTCTCAGCTTTGCTATGCACTGAACTAAAGCTGCTTTACCATTTTCTGATCTGGCCTTACATATTTTGAATTGTTTGTTTAATGTGTGTAAAAAATCTGTGTTATATCTGAGATTTTAAAACCATTCAAAATCCCAAGTCTCTTTGCCGAGAGATTGAGATCTGGGAATAATAAATTTGGCAGTTTGAATTTATAATTCATTTTCAGCATTTACCGTTCTAAAGTGTATATAAATGTGAAAGTGTGACTTTAACCATTGAGTGTGTACATGTCAATTTAAGAGTGTGCACTCAAAATTCAGATTTTAAAAGAAAAATTTTGAATAAGGTTTACTTATAGATCTGTGCAAAGTCAATAAAAAGTTAAATGGAAGAAAATTGAGCATTGCCTAAGAGGTTGGGTGTGGAATCACAGGATGTTGAAATGTTGAGTCTTCAGGTGCTCCCTTCACATTTTTTCATTTCATTATTGCATCTGTCCCAGATAAAAGTATCAAGAATTTTGAATGAGGTGATTGGGTGAAGATACAAGCATTGAGTTTGAATTAGTGGAAAATAGAATAATATATGGAATTGGGAATTCAGTGATGAAAATGATAATTAATCTATGATGGAATAAAATATAAAATATAATGGGTGACACGGTGGCTCAATGGTTAGCATTGCTGCCTCACAGCAGTGAGGATCCTGACGTTGTCCCAATCAAACTGGTGGCTCTCCTTATCCATTGTATGGAGACAAGTGAGCATTGTTGTGTTGTTTTGGTGCTAGTTGGAGTTCATGAATTCTTGTGGCCAGTTTCCTTCCTGTCTGTCCAATGTAATGTTTGTCGCAGGTCTTGCATGGAATCTTGTATATCACGTTGGTTCTGTCCATATTGGGTAAGGAGCCTTTGGTTTGAGTTAGCAGCTGGCATAGAGTTGACATAAGTTTGTGTGTCACTCTGATGCCCAATTGTCATCGGTGTCCTGTGGTCAGTTTTGGATAAATTCTTGATGTATGATAACATGACGAGTGTATCAGGGCATACTGTGTATTCCTGATATAACAAGCATGGGGCTGGATGAACACAGCAGGTCAAGCAGCATCATAGGAGCAGGAAACTTGACGTTTCGGGCCTAAACCCTTCATCAGAAATCTCTGATACTGTGTATTCCTGTTGTTGTTTGTGTGATAGGCATCATCGGACCCAGCTTTTTACAAGAAAACTCACCAAAATGACAACCAAAGATCAGGCACTTGGTTAAGAAACCTTTCAGACAGGAAACGAACAGACTCAGAGAAAGCTGTTCTAATACGTGGACCCAATTACAACCACAGAGATGCTAAGAGGACAGAGTTCCTAGCCACACTAGAATCCACACTGAAGACAACGGAATCAATGAGGATACACAAGAAGCCATAAGACAGACAGTGGACTCGACAATGACTGGAAGAAACAAACTTAACGCATCAGAAAAGAAGGCCCTAGAAGGACTGAAAAAAGACGAAAACATCATAATCCTACCAGCAGGCAAAGGGTGCATGACAGTAATACTAAACAAACGGGACTACCTCGCCAAAGTACAGATGCTACTAGCAGACATGAATACAACTGGCAAGTGCAAATAGACCCAACACTACAACTAGGTAATAAAATAATCAACAAACTAAAGAGACTCAAACAGACCAGACAAATCAACAAAGCAGACTATCTAAAAATGAAACCTGTAGGGACAAACGCACCCCCCCACCGCCTCCCCGATTCTATGGCTTCCCAAAGGTACACAAACCGGAAATACCCCTCAGACCCATAGCCTCTCTCCCAAGCACAGCAACACACAGGTTTGCCAAGGAATTACGACGAAGACTGAAGCACCTCATCAACAACTCAACCCACTCAATCCACTCAGCCCAGTAGTTCCTCAAAACCCTCAAAGACATAAGAATACATGAGGATGAGACCATGGTGTCCTTTGACGTTACCGCCCTATTCACATCAATCAACATATCACTAGCAAGAGAAACACTTTCAATGCCACTAAAAGAACGAATACCGAGTGACACCATCTCCACAGACAACAAGCTGAAATTACCAGACCTGTGTCTCACTTTACCTTTAACGACCCACTTTACCTTTAACGGCCAAATAGAAGAACAAATCAACTAGACACCCATGGGGTCACCTATCTCCAGACTAATAGCAGAAGCAGTGATGCAAAGACTTGAAAGCATGGCCTTTCTGCAGATCCAACCTAAACTATGGATCCAATACTTGGGCGACACTTTCATCATCATCAAGCGGACTAAACTAGAAGAGACACACTAACTAATAAATACTCTCACTGGCATTAAATTCACCAGGGAAGAAGAAAAGAACAAGCAGCTCCCATTCCTGGATGTCATGGCAGAACGCAGGGCCAATGGGGAATTTCTGATAAAGGTACACAGAAAGGCCACACACATGGATCAATTCCTAAATTTCGACAGTAACCACCCCACACCCATGAACAAAATTGCATGAAAACACTATTTAAATGAGTGACAACACACTGCAGCTACCCGAAATGAAGAAGAATACCTCTACCAAATATTTAAGGACAATGGATACCCAAAAAGCTGGGTCTGACGATGTCTATCACACAAACAACAACAGGAAGATACAGTATGACCTGACACACTCGTCACAATACTGGACATCAAGAACATATCTGAAACTAACCACAAGACTCCTACGACCATAGGGCATCAGGGTGGCTCATAAACCTGTGTCCACCCTACACCAACTGCTAACTCGAACCAAAGATGCCTTACCCACGACGGACAGAACCACTGTGACATACAAGATTCCATGCAAGACCTACGATGAGCACTACATCGGACAGACAGGAAGGAAACTGGCCACAACAGTTCATGGACACCAACTAGCAACAAAAAGACATGACCAGTACTCACTCGTCTCCATTCACATGGATAAGGAGAACCATCAGTTCAATTGGGCCAACATCAGGCCAAACAGAGACAAGCACAGGAATATCTAGAGGCCTGGTTCTCCATCAAGAAGGCCATCAATAAACACATAGAATTAGACATGATATATATACCATGGCGAAGAAATAACGGAAATGAGGTAATCGACTCCAACGGGCCCCAGAGTTTAAATACCAGGCGGGAAAACACAACAGCGCTTCATCGGAGGCTGCACTGACGATGTTACCCAGCAGGGTAATGAAATGTCTGCGAACTAACGAACCAGCTTGGCGAGTGATCCAACCACAGCTTTAGCAATGAATGTTTAACACAGGTGATAGGTTACAAAATTTCATCCAATGTGACTCTACAAGTAGGTTAAAGCTCAGGTAGTTCACAGAAGTACAGTAGCTTTTCGAGGGAGAGTGCTAAAAATTGCTGTTAAATCCTACTCATTACTCCAAATCAGGATATCCCATTTGAACTTGAAAACATTGAATATGTATTGGATGGAGAACACAAACAGAGATAGAGTACTGAGACAAAGTAGCTCATATCTACTGCACAAGTGGAATGGATAGATGAATTCCCACAGGCATTGCAGGGTACTTGTGAGTGAGAGAAACTTTGATCTTTCTCATTGTGACCTTGAAGGATTTTCTTGCAGAATCACATTAAAGAATGAAAAGTGAAATATGCAATTTACATTTGGAAGACATGGAATTGCTAACTTTGTTTCTAGAGGGAAAAATGTTTATTGTGCATCCTCAGCTGCAACATTATTTATCAATGGATCATATATTGATAATGGGCAGAAGCCTATATGGGTCTAAGGAAAGTGAACCATGGTGAGATTTGTAGCCGAATCAGACAAGAAGTCCAGTGAGGTCGATCTCAACATTGGGAGCATCTTGCTTCATCGTTAATGCATCTCCCAGAACCAAGGTGATTTTCTCTCTACACAGCATTGAGTTACCAATTAAGGAGGATTACAGTTTATTAAATGCCATATTAATGAACGAACTAACTTATTAATATTCTGCTCTCCATCTTACCAAATGCAAGTGAATAAGATTTACATTGAGAATTCTCAACATGGAAGTTAGTGTGGGGTACCTGGCAACTTCAGCTCATTACTGGTTTTGAGAAGCCTTCACGTTGCTGAGCTTCAAACAGCAAGATCCATGGGTACCAGCTGCATACACTCCTTATTCACAGACATTGGTATCCAGCATTTGCTAGCTTCCCATGACCATCACAGGCACCGTTTCAATACTCTTGTAGGCCCTCGGGATGCATAGATTTGCTTTGCAAAGCCTAAGGCACAGAAGTGGCCTACTGAATCAGCTCTGCCATTCAATGAGATCATGTCTGATCTGATAATCGTCAATTCCAATTTTCAGACTTTTAGAATCACAGAATCCCTACAGTGCTGACAGATGCCTATAGCCCATCGAGTCTGCACCAAACCTCTGAACATCATCCCACTCAGATGCAGTCCCCACCCTATCTCCTTAAGTCCTCATTTTCCATCGCTAATCCACCAAGCCTGCACATCCCTGGACACTATGTAATAATTTAGCATGGCCAATCCATCTAACCTGCACATCTTTGGACTGTAACAGAAAACCAGAGCACCCAGTGGAAACCCAAAAAGACACTGGGAGACCATGCAAACTCCATACAGACAAAGACAGTCACCCAAGGCTGAGATCAACACCAGGTTCGCAGCGCAGTATGGTAGCAGTTCTGATCACTATGTCATCATGCTGCCCATTCCCCGTCGCATTGATTCGCTTGCTGATTAAAAATCTGTCTATCTCAGTTGTGAATGGACATAATGACCCATCCTGAATAGCCCTCTACAGTAAAGAATTTCACAGATTCACCACAATCTGAGAAAAGAAATTCCTCCTCATCTCTCTCTCTCTCTCTTTCAAATGAGTGACCTTTCATATGAAGGTAGAACCCTCTGGTCCCAGACTCTCCCACAAGGGTAAACAGCCATTCCACATCTACCTTGTCAAATCCCCTAAGAGCCTTGCATATTTCATTCGGTTATCTCTCCTTCTAAATTCAAATCAGCACAGGCTCAATCTACTCAACATTTCCTCTTAAAACAGTCTCTCCATACCAGTCATCAGCCTAGTGTGCCTTCTCTGGACTGCCTCCAATGTCACTATATCATTCCTTAGCTCCTTAGCTTCACCACACTGTTCCCCCTAGCTGTGTACTGGCAACTGGGTTTGAAAGAATACTTTGTACTGAGGGACAGACACTTAGTTCACAGATTAGACCAGGTTACATTTCAAGGCTGCTTAGTTGCTCGTTTAGCGCCTGCTTACTTGGCACCAATCTGTATGCTTGCGCCTTCACACCTTGCCTTGCCTGTTAGCCTGTTGACTCTGCAGCCATAGACTATCAATGCTGCTGTTTTGATATTCTCTTTAGTGCTGACAAACAGACAGCCTGCTTATCAATAGAAATCTGCCTGGAGGACTATTAGACATCCATCTAACACTCGCAGCATGTGCCAATTGCCTGCCTGTCAAACATACTGCATGTTCATTCAACCTAATGGCCTTGGCTGCAAATGAATAGGGGCTAATCCTCAGTCAAATCAAGGACAGCAGCTGTCTATCTTCCAATACCAGTCAAGGTACACTCTGAATGTAGTCTAGGAACTTGGCCACAATCTGTTATATGCTTGGGATACTCATAGTCAGTGGATCTGTCCTGGGAATAGGCATGATAGTCCAAAAAAGCCAACAAAGCAGTCAAGGTGCTGCAAACGTAGTGGTCAGAGGACTAGTCAGTCATGATTAGGCATTGATCATTAAGCATCGACAGATCATGGAGGGTCATCCATTGGTTGTTGACGGGTCTGTAATGACAGTAGGGGAATCACTGACAAAAGGTTTGTGTGGTTCAAGGGTGTTGGAGGATGAAAGCAAACACATTTACAGAGGTGGGTACAGTAATGGAGGAAGATCACGGTGAGTGATGGGCATGTGATGGGCATGGTAGTCTACAAAAGAGGTGGGTGAGTCATTGGTAGTGACCACCTCTATAATTTCCACAGGGGGAGCACAGAGGAGGGGTGTGGGCATCATTAAAGAGTAATTCCAGGGTTCAGAGGGCATGTGAGACAGTTGGGGGTAAAATTCAAGGTGGTCAGTCTCCACAGAGGGTGGGATATGTGTGGTGAGTAGAAATGCACTGTCAGGGAAGTCTGAGGTAAAAGGCGACATGGAAATTCTTGAAGGTTACCTGGTGGCAAAGCAGAGCAATGCTGGCAGTTTTCACCGTGAGTTATGTTCCCCTCCATCATGTTCCATTCTTTAGATGTGAAATGTAACTGGAAAAATATCTGACACAGTGCCCGAGTTGGGCAGAATCAGTGTCACTTTGATGGCCAAAAGTGTGAGCTTCATATCTGCTAGACACTCGAATGGTGAATGAGCAAATACATGAAGCATATGTTTGCAAATTCTAGCTACAATTCATTTGCAAACATTTCTTCACACACGTGCAATACATGCAGATTGAACATGCTGATGTGTCAAATATTGATCAAAGGTAGTTTGTACCATGGTATTAGTGCTGGCACTGTCATCGCAGTGATGCAGGAGTTGGTGACAGACATTTAAATGGAGGCCAATGCTAGGCAAAAGTACCCCATCACTTGTGGAACTTCAAAGGGTCCTGTGGAACAAGGGAAACATCACTGCATCATGTAAAATGGCATTGGATCCTAATGAATCCAATAAAAAATGGATATGTGGTTCTGGGATAGGAAGGGGGTTAGGGCACAGCGGGCACATCCCTCCTGTTGTAATGTATTGGTCGCTCATCTCAGGGGCACCTTTCCCAAGTTGATGCACATGCTGTGACCAGGGCCATGATTGGAGAGATGATGGTGCTACTGAATGTTTGACTTCACAGTCTGGGGGGTCTCTCCAATACAGTCTGGTCAAAGTGAGCTACCTCGCCCCAGCACGCTGTGATCTGCTCGATTGGAGGAGACAATGAGGTGATGTGGTAAATTCTGAAGAAAAGGAGCTGTAGGAAACATTGAGGTGAAAGAAGCTCTCCCTGTGGATTACAGAGCTCAGCTGTACTGGACCCTGTAAGGCAGTCAGGTCTAATTGACACCTTGTTCCAATAGATGTGAGCTGGCTGCAAAAGACCATTATGGACTTTAGGGTCAAGATGTCATAGTTCGTTCACATTATGGGTGAACACTGCAGGCTGTATTTCTTTTGTGCTCATTTTTGCTGACTGTTGATAACAGGTTCATGCTTAGAATTGTCCAATCACGTACCTTTATGTGATGTTCCATTCTGGACAATAATATGCAGGTGACCACTGGGCATTGAGGAAAGAATAGTAGGGACACAGAAAGGGGTGTCAGATAGGAGGCATTTAAAGACAAGTAAAGAGTGTGCCTTAATGGTTAAACAGTAACTAGAATGAGAAAATGGGGTTGTGTGTGTGAGGCAGTGTAAGCCATATGGACTGTGCGCTGTGGGCTGAGTAGCTTTGTGGCTGTTGGGCCATTATGTTGTAGTGAGGCTTCTTCAACATGTTGCAAGGATAAGAGATGTAGATTCTTTGGCAGATATTTTCTGAGAGGGAAGTTATTCTGGGAACGTAGTGTGGTAAGATGGGGCTAGAATTGGATGTGAGGTGCATTATAGGAATGACATAAAGAAATCTCACTTGGCCTTGCAGCAAGAATCATTCCAAGAAGCACAACAGAACTCGCACTTAAGCCAAAAAATCATAAGACAGACCAATAAAACATAGAATTCTACGGCACTTCAGAAGGAAAATATGGACAAATGTATCAGAGTCAATTTCAAATTTAGATATGGAAGAATGTGTTCACAAATTAAGCTACATCTAAAACTACATGTGCCTGAAGTTTAAGAGGGACGTCTGAGTTCACTTACCTATCCTTCTTTCCGTCTCAGTAAGACAGGACAGTAAATCCCTGCCCCCCATCTAAACAATAACTCAATCCACTGTAAATAGCATACTTAAATAACTACAAACATGTAAATTCCTGTAAGCTTGTAAAGTGGCTACAATCAGAAGCACAAGCCACAAATTCAGGACCTGAACAAATTCCGGACAAACTGATTGTTGGTGTGTTTTCTCCACCGATAACATACATTGCTTAGAAGTATCCGAGGCAATAAAGCTGTTGGTTACAGTGAAGTATTTTTGTGCACAGTCAAAATCAGAATTGGAGGTGGGTGGACTCGGGAAATTCTAGAATGTATCTGGAATGCTATTTTCCCAACACCATGCTTGGCACTGGATATTTTTGGTAAGAGACAATTTGGGGATATCACTAGACAGCCCACCTTAGGCAGCCAATCAGACTTATCAAAAGGGCTATTATCAATTATTAACGGAGAATGACTGGAACTTTTGAGTAAGTTTCCAGTTTCCCAATGCTATAGGGAGTAGTTCAGCTGACACCTTGCTGTGGACTAGAATGTTTGTCCTCCAGATAGCCTTTATACCTTCATTCTTGCTTGGATGAAAGTGCAGAGACTAACCTTACACTGGTGGCCAAGCTGCTTTGTCTGTATTCTATAACCAGTGACACGTCTGGGAACATATGCACCTTCTCATTCAGAATGAGACATAGCAAAAACTGGCACTCTGCAACAGTCAGCCCCTCAATATTTTTGTTAAAGTGGACACACTGGAGCAAAATTAAATTCTTGAAACTAGGGCTTGGCTTCTAAGGAGTCTGCTGTAGGTCTGGAGACTATGTTTGAATCATGGTTACCATCAATTGTCCCTAAATTTTCAAGATTAAAAATCTGACTTTGAAATGGGTGCAACTTATTAGCATAGCACCTGCTTAGTGGAAGAGCTTGTGGCATAATGGTAGTGTTCCCCACTTCTGGCCAGTAGTCCTGTACCAGGACTGCGGAAGGTGTGTGGCTATGTAGCCAAACAAGTTGATTCTCAGTTATAAATCTTTTCAAAACAGCTGATGGCAGGCGGTAAGTGAGGGGAAGCTACAAAAGTTATCCTTTTATTGTGATTGCAAAACGTGGCAGTTCCCAGGTACCAAAGTGAACAAGGGCAAACACATCTGCAGTGAATGCTTGCAGCTCAAGCAGCTTGGGCTCAGAATGAGTGCTCTGGAGAACTCTGGCATGTGAGGGAGGGTGTAAGTTTACCTGGACACATCATGCCAGGAGGCAGTCACACCGTTTAGGATAGGGTTTTCTGGTTTGTTCACTAGTCATTAAAAGAATGATATTGTGGCATGTGAGGCAGGTAAGGGGACCCAGGAGGTAGACGAGGAGGAGACTCAGCCATTGCAATTGTCCAACAAGTTTGATGAGCTTGCACTCTGTATGGACGAAAATGATGGCGGTAAGGTGGTTGAACAAACTGACGATGAGACTGTGATACAGGAAGCCATACAAACCAGGGGATTTTAACAGGAAAGTAGTAGCAATAATAATAATAGTGATAGCAGTAGGGGGACAATATAGTTAGAGGGATTTTCTGAAATCAAAAGAGAGGCTCCAGAAGGTTATGTTGCTAGAGTTTGGGGCATTTGGTCTATGCTGTGGTTGGTTTGCAAGCTGAGCTGGTTTATTAGTTTGCAGATGTTTCATTACTCTGCTGCATAACATCATCAGTGCAGCCTCTGATGAAGTGTTGTTGTGTTTTTCCGCTCGTTATTTAAATTCTGGGCTCCGTTGGGGTTGATTACCTCATTTCAGGCTTTTCTTTGCAGTGGTGTATACACCGGGTCTAATTCTATGTGTTTATTGATGGCATTCTTGGTGGAGAACCAGACCTCTAGAAATTCCTGCGCTTGTCTCTGTTCGGCTTGTGCGAGGATCCTGACTGTGTCCCAATCGAACTGGTGGTTCTCCTTGTTTGTGTGTATGGAGACGAGTGAGTACTGGTCGTGTCTTATTGGTCCTAGTTGGTGTTCATGTATTGTCATTGCCAGTTTCCTTCCTGTCTATCCAATGAAATGTTTGTCACAGTCCTTGCATGGATCTTGTATATTATGTTGGCTTTGTCCATAGTGGGTAAGGGGTCTTTGGTTCTTGTAAACAGTTGGCATAGGGTTGATGTAGGTTTGTGTGCTACTCTGATGTCCAGTGGCCATAGGAGTCTTGTGGTCAGTTCAGACATGTTCTTGATGTATGGTAACATGACAAGTGTGTCAGGGTGTACTGTATCTTTCTGTTGTTGTTTGTGTGAGAAGCGTCATCAGACCCAGCTGTTCGGGTATCCATTGTCTCTGAATACTTGGTAGAGGTATTCTTCTTCATTTTGGCATAATTCTGGGTTGCTGCAGTGTTGTGGCTCAGTGGAACAGTGTTTTTATGCAACTCCATTTGTGGGTGTTGGGGTGGTTACTGTTGAAATTTAGGACTTGATCTGTGTGTGTGGCCTTTCTGTATACTTTGGTCAAAAATTCCCTGTTGGCCCTATGTTCTACCATCACGTCCAGGAATGGGAGCTGTTTGTTCTTTTCTTCTTCTCTAGTGAATTTGTTGCCGGTGAAAATGTTGTTTATAAGTTATTGTGTTTTTTCTAGTTTAGTCCATTTGATGATGATGATGAAAGTGTTGTCCACATATCAGATCCATAGTTTGGGTTGGATCTGCGGAAGGGCCGTGCATTCAAGTCTCTGCATCATTGCTTCTGCTGTTAGTCCAGAGATGGGTGACCCCATAGGTGTCCCATTGATTTGTTCATAGATCTGGCCATTAAAGGGAAAGTGGGTCGTGAGGCATAGGTCCAGTAATTTCACTATTCACTTTGATTGACATACCACTAGCAAGAGATACACTAACAACACTATTGAAAGAACAGGATCCGAGCAACACTATCGCCACAGATAATAAACTGAAATTACTGGAACTGTATGAGCAGCGAGGGGTTAAATTAAGAAGAAGAACTTCAAAGAAAATAATTGTGTGATTACCACCTGAGCCACAGACAAATTGGGGTTGGGGAAATATAATTAGAAAGTTAAATGCCTGGTTAAAAATGTTTTCTTTTGTGGAAGATGTGGATTTATGCTCACTGGACACTGGCATCAGCACTGGGGAAAGTGGGAGCTGTACTGTTGGGATAGCTGAAATCATGTTCAGACCAGTGCTCTTGTTGTTTGTATAGCTAGCGTGTTAGAGAACATTTTAAACTAAACACTGAGGGTGAGGATTCAAATTTGGGAAGGTGTGATGAATTAAATGGAAAAGACAAAGCAAGAGTGCAAGATGGTATAACTAGAAAAGATGTTCAGCCATGTCAGGAAGGGGCAGAGCATGCGAATCAAAGAGTGCACCAGTAGGTAAAGCTAGACGTAACACACATAGTGAAAAGGCAGAAGAAAATGATTCTGTGTCTGAATTCATGTGACATTCATAAGAAAAGTATTGAATGAACAGCACAAATAGAAATTAATATGTGTAATATCATAACCAAAAAATGAGAATCAGCAACACGATAACAAAGAGTGGAATCTGAATGTCCAAGATACAAACGCGAATAGGAGGCCTACAAGGTAGGAAATGGCAGGGGTGCAGTACTGTTGAGTAGGGATGACATTAATTAATAGAGGGAGATGACTTTAGTTCCAAACATCAAGATGCAGAATAGGTTTGGGTAAAGAAAAGATAAAGTAACGGTTAGCAGTTGCATGTTGTAATGGTTTATGGGCTCACTAACAGTAATCATACTGTTGAAAAGAATATACAGGAATAAATAAGGGGGACATGTGAGAAGAATGCAATGACAATTGTGTGAGATTTTAATCTACATAAATATTGGATTAATCATATTGGCAAATGTCCTTTAGATGGTGAGCTCATGGAATGTCTTCAGAACAGTTTCTTAAGAGTAGCATTATCTATAGCAGGCTATACAAGACCTGACAAGGTGAAATGAAATCATTGTAGGTGCCCTGATGTCAAAGTGATCACCTTATGATTGAGTATCACATTAAGTCTGAGGGAGAGAACAGAGGACTTGAAACTAATGTTTTAAACTGAAATCAGAGGAATTATGGGGGCCTGAAAACAAAGTTGGCCAAAGTAAATTGGGAGTTTCGGTTAAAGGGCAGGTCAGTCAAGATGCAGTGGGAGATATGTAAGAAGGTATAGAGAGATATTCAAAATAAATATATTCCGATGAGAAAGTTTCCAAGAAAAAGATGCACCTTACAAAGCCAGTTAGAAGATTGAATTGAATAAAAATAACAGTGAAGAAAGACTGAAAACTATTAATAAGAAAGGAGAAATTAATGTATGACAGGAAGATACCTAGAAATATAAAAACAGACAGTAAGAGTTTTGACTGTTACTCAATTAAGAAAAGAGCATATAAAGTGAATATTGGTCTTCTGGAAAGTGAGTCGAGAGATTGCATAATGGAAAATAAAGAAATGACAGACGTTTTTAACAGAAATTTTGTCTTTGCCTTCACTGTCGAAGACATAGCCAACAATCTAGAAATAGTTATGAATAAAGAAGCAAAAGTTAAGGGGGAATTTAAAACAATAATATTTGCCCAGGAAAGGATGCAAAATTATTAGAACTAAAAGTTGACAAGTCTGCAGGCTCTGATTGCTTCCATTCTAGGATCCTAAAATAAGTGGCTACTTATATAAGAGATGCATTGATTCTAATTTTCCAAAATTCCCTAGATTCTGGATGAGACCTAACAGATTTGAAAATCATGAATGTGACCCCTTTGTTCAAGAAATGGGGGTGAACAGAAAGAAAAAACAAACTCCAGGTGTGTTTGTGTGAATTCTGTCATTGGCTAAATAGCGGAATCTTTTATTAAGAAGAATTTAGCAAAGCGTTTGGAAAACCTGAAGGAAATCAGGAAGATCCAACATGGTTTTGTGAAAGGGAAATCATTTTTGACTAACTTACTGAATAAGTAACCAGAAATATGGATAAAGGCAAATCTTTTAATGCATTGCATGTGGATTTCAAGAAATCATCTGACAAGTTGTCATAGTAAAGGTCACTAACCAAAGTAGGAATTCTTGAAATTGGGTCACATATTAGCTTGCATTGAGGGTTGCTCAACTAATAGAAAGCGAAGAATAGGCATAAAAGGTTCATTTTTGGTTTGTCTGGCACCTCAACAATTTACATTAGTGTCTGAGCAAAGGATCTAAATATATGACTGCTAAAATTGGGCAATAACACAAAGAGAGACAGGAAATTAAGTTGTGAGTAAGATATAAAGTGTCTACAAAGGGATACAGTTAGTTTAAGCGAATGGGCAAAAGTTTGACAGATGGAGTATGACGTAGGAAAATGAGAACTTCTCCATTTTGGCAGGAAGAATAGAAAATCAGAATATTATTTAACTAGTGATTGCAGGCCTGAAGTACAAATGAATTTGGGTGTTCTGGTGCATGAATTGTCGAAAGTTAGCCTGCAGGTATAGCAAGTGATTAAGGAGTCAAATTGAATGTTGTCGTTTATTGCTAAGGGAATAGAACATAGAAGCAGGGATGTTTTGCGTCAGTTGTACAGGGCTATTGAAAACAAATTGGAATTCTGTGTACAGTTTAGGATCCCCTATTTAAGAAAGGATGTAAATATTTGAGAAATAGTGTCAAGATTCCTGGGATGAGGAGGTTATCTTATGATAAAATGTTTCACACACTGCGCCTGTATCAATTGGAGTTCTGAAGAATGAGAAGTAATTACATGGAAACATAAAAGGTTCTGAAGGAACTTGACAGGGTGGACTTGAAAGTATGTTTTCTTTTATAGGAGAGACTAGAACTAGAGGCACAGTATGCAAATAAGAGTTGAAGACAAAGATTAGGAATTTTTTTTTCTTTCAATGGGTCGCAAACTTTGGAATTCCCTTCCCATGAGAAGGCTGTAGACAGATCCATCAAATATTTTTAAGGCAGAGGTAGATATGTTCTTGAATAACAAAAGAATTAAAGGACAACCTAATTTGTGGGTATTTTGAGTTGAGGCTGCAATTAGAGCAGAGCCTGAGGGGCCACATGGTCGACTCTTGCTCTGAATTTGCACATCATTATGTCAGCTATCCTGCAGAAAGTAACGGGAAACCATGACAAGACGTTGACCTTAAGTATGGACGAATCCAAAGGAAGTGTACAGCTCAACCCTTGGAAATGAGGCCAGGAGGAAAGACAGATAGAACTATTTACCACTTGTTTTCACCCTTTTCCAAAGTACAGCCAGATGAGTTTGAGACCAAAGTTTGAGCATAAAATCTTGGCTGACATTGCACTGGCAGTACTGAGTGAGTACTGCATCATTGGGGATGAGGTTCTTTGAGTTGGAATCTGACTGAAGTTCCGTCTCCTAGAAGACAATCACAGAAATTTGGTATGCTATTGATGTCTTAAAAACCATTTTTCCCTTGCAAAACTGCTACATCCAGTGTAACAAGCCATTCATACTGATGTTGTTTGCGTGGTCTTGCTATATGCAAAACTGGATACTATAATTTTCTGCATAATATCTATTACATTTCAAAATATCTTCTGAAGGATGAAAAAAAGGAGCTTTTATACTTTAACAGTATTAAAATGAGGTGACACACTTCATGTTAATTCTTGTCAGAACTTCATGAAAAGTTAGACTAAATTACATGAGGGAAGTGTTATTGAGACCTATGAAAATGCTAATTGCACAAAGTTGCAACTGCAAACTCTACCTTTGAAATATTTCTCCCAACAGTCATGTGTACTTAATGAGGCTGAAATATTTTATCTTTGCCTGCCTTACTTGGTAAATGCACATGATTATTGATCCTCAGCCATTTTACAGACTTTGTTATCCAAAAAAAAAAAATGGGACCCAAAATAACTGAAGCATGTTTCTCAATTTGTACAATTATTTATAACATTTAATGGACTACATATTCAGTCCAGTAGAAAACAAGCTCCAATGGTCTCCTGAGATAACAAAGTGTAGAGCTGGAAGAACACAGCAGGCCAGGCAGCATCAGTGAAACAGGAAAGCTGGCATTTCGGATCAGGACCCTTGTTCAGAAAAAAATTTATTTAAAAATAAAAATATAAAAATATCTTTATGCATTCATTTTTCCCTAATTGCACAGGCGATGTCTTTCACTCCAACAGGAACATAATGCTTCTGAACTCTTATCACACTTTTCAATGCCTCCTACTTGTCAGTCATCCCTTTAGCCATGAACAGTCTCCTCCAATCAACTTTTGAAACAGTTCCATAGCAAACGTCTCCGTCTCTGGCATGCTGCAGTGTTCCAGCAAAGCTCAATACAAGCTGGAAGAACAACACCACATTTTCCATTTGGGGACCTTGCAGCCCTCCTGACTCAATGTCGAGTACAATAATTTTAGGATGTATTTCCCATGTCCTAGCCCCCTACCTCACACACCAGGCATTGTTATCACATAGCCTGCCATTACACAACACCTATTGTTAGTCACTAAGAGTACCTATTAACAACTATTCACCCTCCTGGCCAGATTGTTATCAACCCCTTTGTTTATTTAACTGCTCTTCTCTCTCTTCAGGCTCTATCCTATCATTTACACCCTACCCTTTCCCTCCCTGTTTTCTGCATATAAACCAACGTCTTCCCAGCTACAATCAGCTCTGAGTTAATGTTTTGGGTCAGGTGATCCTTCCTCAGAACTCACTAGACCCAAAACGTTAACTCTGATTTTTTTTTCACAGTTGCTGCCAGACCTGCTGAGCTTTTCCAGCAATTTCCATTTTAGTTCCTGATTTACAGCAACTCTAGTTCTTTCGGTTTTTGTTTAGTATTTAACTTGCTGCCACATGTCTTCTAGGCATGCCCACCTTGAAGTTCTGCTCCTCTCTCTGATGGGATTTCCGTTCCAATGTTTCTTCTTGTTGACCAACATTAATTTCACTGTCACTCCTGGTGTGTGACCAAGTATTTGCTAAAACTCATTTCCACAGCCATATCACATTCCTCAGTGGCTGCCTCAGGCTCAGACTCATCCCACGTGGATTCCAATTGAAGTTTCATCCCTCATTTTTGAATCCTCCCAGGATGATAGATATCTCCGGGATGTTCAACATTCCATGGACAGCTGCTCTCGCCGCATCCTGAGATCCACACTCAGTGCCATGCGGCGTCACACGCACACTCTCAACCTCTCTCTCCAACAGCATTGCAACGTGCTGGCTCAGCGTTGCACCACTCCACAGTTCCATTTCATCCTCGGCTCATTCAATGCAACAACTCAAAAGACACCTATGGCCCTTGGGAACCTTCCTCTCCTCCCCTTCCCTCTGACTCCAACCCCTCCCCTAACCCCACCTCCGGTCAGGTATTCACCATCCCTCCCAGCCTTCTGCTCTCTGATGCTGAATGTTTTGTATTCAGCAAAGGTCTCAGCTTTATTCCTCTGCGTCCTCACCTTAATGAATTTCAGGCACAACATGATGCCGAACTCTTCTTCTGCTGTCCTCACCTCCATGTACATTTCTTTGGACAAACATCCTCTCCCCGTCCCACAGGCTCCTTCGCCCAGTTCCAACACTCTCCCTCCACCTGGATCCCTCCCTTTGGCCTTTTACCTGCACTTGAGCTGTTCACTGAGAACTGTTGACGTGATATTGGTTGCCTCAATTTCTCTGCCCCCCGCCTCACTAAATCTAACCTATCTCCCTCTGAACTGACTATCCTCTGTGCACTTAGATCTAGCCTTGACTTTGTTATTAAGCCTCCCAATACGGGTGGTGCAGTTGTACTGACCTCCACATTGCAGAGGCTGAGCGCCAGCTCTCAGATCCCTCCTCCTATCTTCCATTGAACCACGACCCCACCATTTCACATCATGCCATTGTATCTACTATGGTAACTAATCTCATTTTATCCGGTGACCTCTCCCCACCACTGCTTCCGAGCTGACAGTCCCCCAGCCCAGCACAGCTCGCTTCTATCTCCTTCCAAAAATACACAAATAGGACTGTCCAGGTAGACCCATTGTTTTGGCCTGCTCCTGCCCCTCAAAACTCATAACTTCCTACCTTGACTCAGTCTACTCTTCCCTGGTCCAATCCCTGCCCACGTAAATCTGTAATTCCCCTGACACCTTACGTTGGTTTCACAACTTCCAGTTTGCAGGTTCCAGCCACCTCCTGTTTACCATGGACGTGCAATCCCTTTACACGTCCATTGCCCACCAGGAGGATCTTAGGGCTCTCCAGTTCTTCCTGGAGCAAAGACCTGAACCATCCCCATCCAACACCACCCTCCACCGCTTGGCCGAGCTTGTCCTCACCCTCAATAATTTCTCTTTTAATTCCTTTAATTTTCTTCAGGTCATGGCCCTCTGTGTACCCACATGCGTCCCAGTTATGCCTATCTCTTCGTGGGGCACGTGGAACATTCCTTGTTCCAGTCCTATTCCGGTCCCCACCCACAACTCTTTCTCCGATATATCAGAGCAACTTCTGTTTTAGTTCCACCTTTTGAAAGTTCTTGTTTCATACCCTTAAAATTTGCCTTACTCTAATTAAGAGTTTTAACTTCTATGGAAGGCATCCTTTTCCATAACTATTTTAAAACTAATATTATTATTGTTGTTGTTGTTGGTGTTCTAGTTGCTCAACACTTGCCATTGAATCAGAAAGCTTGGGGTTCCAGTCCGAGACTTGAGGAATGGACCCATGGGCCAAGTATCTGAGAGAGCGTTAATGCCCTTACACTTCACCAAATCACACCAAGATTTCACTTGGATAGAGAGAGAGGAGAGAATTTATCATCAAGTACTTATTATTTGTCTTCAGAGATGGAACAAATCCTGTCAGTATTTACATCCAAACATCCATACCTGCCAACCTGAGGTATGTTTATTCTGTCACCTAGGTAGACTTAGGCTGATCATAGAATGCAGGAACAGTAAGCCACTAGGAGGGCAAATGATAGTTTTTACTTTAATTACAAAGGGAGTGCAGCATAAGAGTCAAACAGCCTCATTACAATTATACAGGACATTGTCTAGGCTCCTAGTTTTCATCTGCTTCCCATTCTATGATTCATGTACAGCATTATAGTGATATCGAGTTGCCACTGAATGTTAACAGATACTGATTTCCCTTTTCCAGTATTTAAAAAAAAATTTTTCCTGTCAATTAGGACAACTTCCACACTTTGTCACATTGTACTTCATCTCCCATTTTTATTGCCACTCATCCAACCCGTCTATATTTCTCTGAGGATTTTTGTGTTCTTCTCATTATCTACTATCTTTCCTAACTCTGTATCAAGAGTAAACTTAGATACATTACACTTAGATCCCTTGCCTGAGGCTTTAATATAGATTATAAATATTTGAGCGCCAAGTACTCATTCCAAGTGGAACAAATGATTTACACATTGATTTAATGTCAAGACAGTTCCTGAATCATTGAAACAATCTTTCACTATCTACTAAGTATGGATGAGTGAGCCTTATAATAAAAACTTAAATTGCTGTAGAAACTCAGCAGGTCTGGCAACGTTTGTAGAGAGAATGCACAAATGCTGTCAGACATGTTGAGTTTCTTCAGCTCTTTCTGTTTTGGTTTCAGATATTCAACATCCACAGTTCTTTGTTTCATTTCAGAGGCATATAATCTTGCTGACAAGTCTTTGAAATGCTCATTTGTGTTTTTTTTAAAATTAGGCATTCAACAATTCCTTGGAAATATTCCTTCTCTTGCATTTTCATAAAGTCTTCAATCCAATACAGCCAGCACAATTTCCATTGAAAAAAAAACTTTTAGTCATATCTAAATAAACACACAGACATTGAAAAAACTCCAAATGAAGACCAAGATATTCTAAACTAATAAAACCATCAATCAAATAAAGTTACTTCATTACAATGGAATAAATGATGCTTCACAGGGCTGAATGGATTAGTCAGCCTTAAAGCTCAAACATACATTTAGAGTAAGGCCATCCTGCAACAATGTCAACAGAAACAGGCGGAACAGAGACACATTTGTCTGCCAGATGGCCCCATTATGATGGCTTGGCTGAATTCCAAAAGTAACAAATGCGTTCAATGCTGTAGGGATGGGGAGGTAGTGTTTGCACTGTCGCCATTAGGACTGATGGCTTTGTTTCATTGATAGCTTTATTGGTTTGTAATATTGTTGAGGGGAATTTAACATAGACCAAGTGGGAAATATGGTGACCTGTCACAATTAATCATAGGAGATGTTGTCACATGTCACTGTTATCAGCAAGAAAATCTTACATGACTAAGTCACGCAGGAAGGATATGAAATGCTTATCTGCTTGTGGTGGGATGTCACATTCTCATTTGTATGTTAAGCATCAAATGTCCCTGAGTCAATAAGAATTTAGTGGTATTCCAAGTTAAATGTAGCCAATATTTTGCTTTGAAGAGGTTTTTTTTCACTCATGGAACATGGACATTGCTGCTTGGGTCAGCATTTATTGCTTTTCCCTAGTTTCCCCATGATGTGGAGGCGCCGTTGTTGGACTGGAGTGGAGTAAGTCAGAAGTCATACGAGACCAGGTTACAGACATTGACTTGACCTGATGAAGGAGCAGCACTCTGAAAGCTTGTGATTTCAAAATAAACCTGTTCAACTATAACCTGGTTGTGTGACTTCTGACTTTAGTTTTGAGAAGCTTGCTAATGTGGTTATTTGGACAGCATTAAGGGCTTATTCTACTGGTTACTTTTGATTCGTAATTTTCTGAGAATATTAGAAAGGTCTTTTATTTTGAAAGGGATTGTCTCTTTTTTATTTAATTTCAAAAACATTCCAAAATGATTAAACAGTTTATGAGTGCTATATCCAATCGATGCTGGATATGAGTATGAAGGATGGAAGGGAAGATGCATGGGAGGTATAAAGGCCAAAGGGGGAGAAAGGATACATGGAGGGGAATGAGTATGTGATATGATGTGGATGTGCCAGTGTTGAATTGGAGTCCAACAGGTTTATTTGAAAACATTATATGACAGGCCATGAATGATGTGAAGGGGAACGAAGGATACACGTGGGCAGTGCATGGAATATTTGAAATGAGAGGTTGTGGGTGGATGAGTGCTGGGATTCTTTCCAATCTGGAAATAGATCCAGGAACAGGGAATTAGTTGGTCAATGCTTTAACAGTGCTTTCTTTTTAACATTTCAACATTGCTAAATTTGTAGTGAAACAAAGCTAAAACTACAATTGCAATGTAAGAATTAAAAGACAGGAATCTAAGTTAAGTAGCAATTGTTTTCGGACAGAAACACAGATGGGCAGCATTTAATTATAAGAACATTACATAAAGGAGCAGAACTAGGCTATTTCGCCCATTAAGACTGCAGGACCATTCAATCATGGCTGATATGTTTCTCAATCCAATTCTTCTGCCTTCTCCTCATAAACCTTGATCCCTTTACTAATCAAGAATCTATCTCTGTCTTATAGGTACACTGGGTCTGTTGGCATACTTCCTCTTGGAGCAAGAAATGCATTGGCCAATGATATTATTGTTACAAATATATTAGTCAAAGATTTTTCAGATTTCTCATCATTAGCAGAGGTCTGTGGAGGTGAAATTGAGTGTGATGGGTTGTCTCTCCAATTTCATAGAACACCATGCTGTAAAGAAAAGCAAATTGACAGACAAAGTTAAACTTGACCAATGCTGACATCATTGTAGTATATCAATTTTAAACATTGCATTTCACATCAAATATTCGGGTAAATTCCATGTAAGATGTGTCCCTTTGTTAGTTCACAGATTTATTTATTAGAATCCCTACAATGTGGAAACAGGCCCTTTGGCCCAACAAGTCCACACTGACCCTTGGAGCATCCCACCCAGACCCATCCCCCTATAACCCACACACCCCTGAACACTATGGGCAATTTAGCATGCCCAATCCACCTAACCTGCACATCTTTGGACTGTGGGAGGAAACCCACACAGACACAGGGAGAATGTGCAAACTCCGCACAGACAGTCACCTGAGGCTGGAATTGAACCCAGGTCCCTGGTGCTGTGAGGCTACAGTGCTAACCACTGAGCCACCGTGCTGCCAATGATGGCCTGATGAAGTTAGATTCTTAATGGTAGGTGTCACTATCAAAGGTAATTTTTAAATATTGATGCCAAAGTGGACTTTTTATCATTCAACAATTCCCCTTTCTGTGGATGACACCAATTCAGAATGGAATCACTTTTGTCCCACAAATGTCTTATCAGACTAAAATTGGTCTTTGTTTCTGCTCTAACGTTTGAAGCAAACAGTGCAGAACATGGAAAGGAAGTTTCTTTGCCACATTTTCTGGAAAACTCCATTTTTTAAATGAGTAATGCAGGTTCTCATCAATGTGACATGTGGGTCAGTTCCCTAAGACTTACATCTAAAGATTCTATCACCCTTGACTTAGAATATTAGAGCAAGCCTGTTTTGCTGAATAATGCAGACTGAAGTATTTGCCACCTCTACTAGCATGTGGTACCGTGAAGAGGTTGCTTGAGCTCACTCACTGGCATGCCCTGCCTTTCTTTTCCCTTTGTCCTGGAGCTATCTAGTGATTAGTGGTAAAGGTTACACCGCCTTAGAGTATCTGCAGAAGAGACATTGTTCTTAGTTAACAAATAGGCTTATTGAAAGCTGGCAATAATTACAGCTACATTTAGTTGGGCATAATTTCTTGGAGCTTGGGGAGCTGCTCTGCTTCCTCTCAAAGCTAGATTAGAACTCCATGGGCTGAATCTCATGTTTATTCCGCTAAGTTCAAGTTGACGGGATTCTTGCTGTGAGACCTAGTGAGGGCTGTCACCATATCTTACCAAACTCACCTCCTTAACTACACATCCCACTCCTATAGTGTCACCTCATGTCTGATTCTGGCTCCATTTTACCATGCACCATCCCCAGCTCCATTCACAACTCAGCCAGGCATACAATCCACAGGCATACTAGCATCACTTTTACCCATGCCATCCTTGCAAGGCTATTGTGCACCTTGACAATCTGGCATGCATTTCACAGACAATATACAGGCATAGCAGCCATACTGCCTATAACACATAGCTGACATTTCCCTGTCCATAAACCGTGTTCTCTTACATAAGAACAAAAGAACATAAGAACTAGGAGCAGGAGTAGGCCATCTGGGCCCTCGAGCCTGCCCCGCCATTTAATAAGATCATGGCTGATCTTTTTGAGACTCAGCTCCACTTACCCGCCCACTCACCATAACCCTTAATTCTTTCACTGTTCAAAAATTTATCTAGCCTTGCCTTAAAAACATTCAGCGAGGTAGCTTCAACCGCTTCACTGGGCAGGGAATTCCACAGATTCACAACCCTTTGGGTGAAAAAGTTCCTCCTGACCTCAGTTCTATATCTGCTTCCCTTTATTTTGAGGCGATGCCCTCTAGTCCTAGTTTCACCTGCTAGCGGAAACAACCTCCCTGCCTCCACCTTATCTACTCCCTTCATGATCTTACATGTTTCTGTAAGACCTCCCCTCACTCTTCTGAATTCCAATGAGTATAATCCCAGTCTATTCAGTCTCTCTCCATAATCCAACCCTCTCAACTCTGGAATCAACTGAGTGAATCTCCTCTGCACCCCCTCCAGTGCTAGTATGTCTCTTCTCAAGTAAGGAGACCAAAACTGCATGCAGGACTCCAGGTGTGGCCTCACCAGGACTCTATACAGCTGCAGCATAGCCTCCCTGTTTTTAAACTCCCTCCCCCAAGCAATGGCAGACAAAATTCCATTTGCCTTTTTAATTACCTGCTGTACCTGCAATCCTACCTTTAGCGATTCATGCACAAGGACACCCAAGTCCCTCTGCACAGCAGTGTGCTGCAATTTTAACCATTTAAAACATAGTCCATTTTGCTGTTATTCCTACCAAAATGGATGACCTCACACTTATCAACATTGTACCCCATCTGCCAGACCTTTGGCCACTTACTTAGACTATCTATATCCCTCTGCAGACTTTCAGTGTCTTCTGCAAACTTTGCTCTACCACTCACCTTAGTGTCACCTGCAAATTTTGACACACCACACTTCGTCCCCAACTCCAAATCATCTATGTTAATTGTAAACAATTGCCGTCCCAACACTGATCCCTGAGGCACACCACTAGCCACTGACCACCAACCAGAAAAACACCCATTTACCCCTACTCTTTGCTTTCTACTGGTCAAACAATTCTCTATCCATGCCAATACGTTACCTGCAATACTGTGGAACTTTATCTTATGTAGCAGCCTTTGGTATGTCACCCTGTCAAATGCCTTCTGGAAATCCAGATACACCACATCCACAGGTTCCCCATTGTCCACCATGCAAGTAATGTCCTCAAAGAATTCCACCAACTTAGTTAAACATGACCTACCCTTCATGAACCCATGCTGGGTATTTCTAATGGGACAATTTATATCCAGATGTCTTGCTATTTCTTCCTTAATGATAGATTCAAGCATTTTCCCCACTACCGAAGTTAAGCTAACTGGCCCATAGTTACTTGCTTTTTGTCTACTTCCTTTTTTAAACAGTGGTGTCACATTGGCTGTTTTCCAATCTGCGGGAACCACCCCAGAGTCCAGTGAATTTTGGTAAATAATTACTAGTGCATTTGCTACTTCCCCCATCACCTCTTTCAGTACCCTGGGATGCATTTCATCAGGGCCAGGAGACTTATCTACCTTTAGCCCCATTAGCTTGCCCAGCACTGCCTCCTTAGTGATAATGATAGTTTCTAGGTCCTCACCTGCTATAACCTTCTTGCCATTAGTTTTCGGCATGTTATTTGTGTCTTCCACTGTGAAAACCGACATGAAATAACTGTTTAATGCCTTGGCTATTTCCTCATTCCCAGTTATTAAATTGGCCTTCCCACCCTCTAAAGGACCAATGTTTACCTTCGTCACTCTTTTACGATTTACATATTTATAGAAACTTTTGCTGCCTGTTTTTATATTCTGAGCTCCTTTACTCTCATAATCTATCTTACTTTTCTTTATAACTTTTTTTGTGGCTTTCTGTTGGCCTTTAAACAATTCCCAGTCTACTAGTTTCCCACTATTCTTTGCTTTTTTGTATATGTTTTTTTTTCAATCTGATACTTTCCTTTATTTCCTTAGACATCCATGGCTGGCTCTCTCTTTTCCTACAGTTCTTCTTTATCACTGGAATATACTTCTGCTGAGCACTGTTAAAAATCGTTTTGAAAGTCCTCCACTGTTCCTCAATTGACCCACCATAAAGTTTTTGCTCCCATTCTACCTTAGCTAACTCCTCCCTCATTCCTTCATAGTCTCATTTGTTTAAGCACAGGACATAGGTACTGGTTTTAACGTTCTCATGCTCCATCTGTATTTTAAATTCGATCATACTGTGATCGCTCCTTCCGAGAGGATCCCTAACTGTGAGATCATTAATTATTCCTGTCTCATTATAGGATAGCTTGCTCCCTCATAGGTTCCATTACATATTGTTCAAGGAAATTATCGCAGATGCATTCTATGAACCCCTCCTCAAGGCTGCCATGACCGACCTGGTTTGACCAATCGATATGTAGATTAAAATCCCCCATGATAATTGCTGTACCATTTTTACATGCATTAGTTATTTCTATGTTTATTGCCTGCCCCACTACGACGTCATTATTTGTTGGCCTATAGACCACACTTATCAGTGACTTCTTCGTCCTGCTATTCCTAATTTCCACCCAAATGGATTCAATGTTTTGTTCAGTAGAACCTATATCATCTCTCACTACCGCCCTGATATCATCCTTAAAAATCAGAGCAACACCACCTCCCTTACCTTCTCGTATGTCCTTCCGAACAGTTTGATACCCCTGGATACTTAACTCCCAGTCATGATCATCCTGTAACCATGTCTCTGTAATGGCCACTAAATCATACCCATTTGCCATGATTTGCGCCATCAACTCATCCACCTTGTTTTGAATGCTCCGAGCATTCAGCTAAAGTGCCCTTATACCAGTTTTTACACTTTCTTTTTGAGTCCTATCACTTCCATTACTAACAGCTCTTGAGTTCTCCTTGCCTTTAACTTTTTTCCTAATTTTCAATGGAGTTGAAGCTTCCTCATCACCTGCTAACCTGTTGCTTTGCATTACATTAATTGTTATTCTCCCTCTATGCTCACTTCTCCCTTCCCCCCTTCTTACTAGTTTAAAGTCCTATTAACCACCCTATTTACCCTTTTCGCCAGAACACTGGAGCCGGCCCTGTTCAGGTGGAGTCCATCCCAGCGGTATAGATCCCTCCTGTCCCAGAACTGATGCCAGTGCCCCAAGAAACGGAAACCTTCTTTCCCACATCATTCTTTTAGCCACATGTTTACTTCCCTGATCCTTGCCTCCCTATGCCAATTTGCACGTGGCTTGGGTAGCAATCCAGAGATTATGACCCTTGAAGACCTGTTTTTTAATTTTGTTCCTAGCTTTTCATAATCCCGAAACAGGTCTTTGCTCCTAGTCCTGCCTATGTTGTTGGTACCTACATGGACCACAACAACTGGATCCTCCCCCTCCCTCTCTAGTATACTTTCAAGCCGGTCAGAGATGTTTTGCACCCTGGCACCAGGCAGGCAACACACCATGCGGGATTCTCTATCCTGCTCACAAAGGATACTGTCTATCTCCCTGATGATGGAATCCCCTAAAACTACAATCTGTCTTTTTGCTCCTCCCCACTTGAATGGCCTCCTGGACCATGGTGCCATGGTCAGTTGACTCATCCTTCCTGCAGCCCTGTTCCTCATCCACACAGGGAGCAAGTGCCTCATACCTGTGGGACAATGTCAAGGGCTGCGGCTCCTGTGTTCCTGTCTGCAGGGTCCCTCGACCTGCCTCACTCGCAGTCACACGCTGCTGTCTCTGCCCGCCGATTGAATTAACATCAGTTAATCTACCAGGTGTAACTGCCTCCTGAAACACAGCATCCAGGTATTTCTACCTCTCCCGGATGTGCCGCAGTGTTTGGAGTTCGGATTGCAGCTCATCAATTTTGAGCCGAAGTTTCTCAAGCAGCCAACACTTGCTGCAGATGTGGTCACTGTCGTTCTCAATGGGATCAGCTAGGTCCCACATCATACAGCTACAACACATCACCTGGCCTGCATCTCTACTTAGTTAATTATTTAAAATTAATTAGTTTTTTTTTTAGTTTTACAGTGTTTTCTGCACCAGTAAGTTTACTCCGTTATATACTCAAACAGACTCCGGCTTTGCCTTCCGACCCACTCCCAGAGGATTTGGCATCTGGGTGACCACCCCTAAAGATAACAGAGATGAGGAAAAAAAAATGCAAATAGTTTACCTGCTCACCACACTTAGTCGTTATTATTAGGTTAGAGGAGGTGGAAGGGTGGGAGACACTACTCATGTAGTGTCTCGGGTATTAGTTAACTCCCAAATTTATTGGGTGGAAGCTTATCTTCCCAGGCTGCCCTTGCGCTTTCTCCCGGACTCCTGCTGCTGAACCAACTGAAAGGCTGCAGTCACGCGAGGTAAGACTTTTATAATCGAAAAGCTGACCTTCCCAGGCTGCCCTTGCGGTTTCTCCCGGACTGCCGCCGCTGAAACAACTGAAAGCTTCGTACTTGTTTAGTCATGGATCCACACAACTTATCTGTTCTTAGCGACATCACACCTAAAGTCCTCCCTCTATGTTGCTGCTACTCTGTCCCCAATGCCCACTGAATACCCACAGCTTGTCTTTGTCCAGAACTTCCCATACAAAACAAATAGAGATGAAGATTGCCCCCACAAGGCAAACATAGCTAACCAATAATTTACATTTTATGATGGTCTACTGCACCCAGCTCCCAATGACTGGAATCAGACATCAGTCAGGTCAAGTCTGGCCTGTAGTGCCTGATACAGCTGAGTTCTGTCATTGACAAGGAAAGCTTCCTCCTACCCAGCATCTTTGTCCTCCTCCTCCTCCTCAGAAAGCTGCTCTGGTTCTCCCACTTCCTCAGCATCCAGCTATCATTCACCAGCTACTCATTGTCCACCTCACTGGCTTGCTGTTGCTCCTGGGCTTGCCATTGACCTTCGTCCTCCGGCATCTTCCTTCACGTTTTTAGGAAGGCAGCCACAGTGGTCAACATTCCACCAGTGGCAGGGCCCATGACTTTCAGTAGAAATGACCTATAGGAAGAACAGAAGGAGGGAAAGAAGTTATTATCTCTGAGAATAGTCATTGATAGCACAGTTTGAGCATGATGTAGAGGAGCGACTCTTTTAAATTGATGACAAGTGCCCCTCTCATTGGGCATTGGCACCACTGGGATAAAGGTTCTAAACTCAAACATATACATCATGAGCCAGGGTACTAAATGAGCATAGCAATGAAATTACTGCAGTCATTGTGATAGAATTGGTGAATGAAGCAATCAATTAATTTGGAATCTCACTCATATCGTGCCATTCATCACTAAGAAAGCAACACAACAAATCTAAGTGATGATGCTCTTTAGCCTTACATCAATAAGATGAATAGTGATAAGTTCATTATGAGGAATTACTTTGAGGATCACTTGTCCATAAATGACCTCGTAAAATAGAGGATTATATTCCTGGCAATCTGCAGTGCAAAGGATCACTTTTACAAGGAAACGCTTACTTCGGACAACACTTAAGTCATGTAGTGTTGTTTTAATATGTATATTAGAAATAATTGCTCTGGAGACTTCTAGCTGACACTGTACTAACTCTGAAAATTAGACAGGCACTCTTCTCTCCTCCTGTGAAAACTCTTGCTCATTCCTCGCTACTGTACTGAAGAGGCATCTTCAAAACCTGAATTCCAATCCTGCCCCTATAACCCACCATAAGTGTTTCTAATTGCTGACGTCTGTTTCTAGAGACCTAACATCCTGAATTCTAAAATCTCATACTTATGCCAGAGGGCAGAATGTCTGGGCAAGTCATAGTCATCTAATCCACTATGGAGGCTGCCGAATTTTAGATGCCAATCGAGAGATGTGGTTTGACTTTGTTGAGCTTCCCCATCCTATTTGTTCTCATAAAAATGGACACAGCACAATGATTACTCCCTCAGAGAAACTGTCTGCAAACTTTGATGTTTTCCCATGAAATAGAGTCATTGTTAGTCAGGGATCATTAACATCTGCTGCTCCCCAATTAACTGTCCAGCATTATATTTTTAGGCTGTGACTGAAAGGACTCCCGATGAGATAGTTGCAAAGGCCATTGCCAATATACCAATTAGTGGTTTGGTGATCAATACTAACTGTTTCTGGATGAGCTTTGCATTTACTTAAACAGAGAAGAGCCTTTTTCCTATGAAAAGACACCAGCATGAGATGGATAATCCTGAAGCTTCAATGACTTTGTGCTTCCAGTTGAAAACATTTCATATGTGGAGCTGGAGTTTTAGTTAAAAGCTAAAAGAACTGCAGATACAGTAAATCAGGAACACAAACAGAAGTTGCTGGAAAAGCTCAGCAGGTCTGGTAGCATCTGTGAAGAAAAAATCAGAGTTAACGTTTTGGGTCCGGTGAGCTGTGAGGAAGGGTCAACTGACCCGAAATGTTACCTCTGATTTTTTTCTTCACAGATGCTGCCAGACCTGCTGAGATTTTCCAGCAACTTTGTTTTTGTTCTAGATTTTTAGTAGTTGGTGACGCTGAGCATAGATTCAGGTGTGCATTGTGAATCATATTCCAAAAATGTATCAATTGATCCTGATTCATGTGGATCTGGCTCCAGACTAGGGAAGGAGAGAGGTGTTCCATTAGGATGGGATTTGTTTGGACCATGCTTGGATCAGTGTCTTGGAAAATTGTATAACCATGGATGTAGATAGGATTTTAAACTAATTAGTGGGGGTGGAGGAAAGGGTTCAATTGAAAGGAATTTTTTTTTAAAAATTGGAAAGCTATGATAGAGCAGAGCTGTGGGGGAGTGAAGAGTTAAAAAAAAATCAAAGTGTGGCAGGGCTGGAAGGGGTACTCAATACAAGCAGTAAAGTGCAGCAGAAATTAAAACCACTGTCAGAAATAGTGGTTTAAAAAAAGTCAAGGTTTAAGACTCTTCATCTGAACTATGCAGCATTTATATCAAGATAGGTGAGTTAATGGCACAAAGGGAAATAAATGAACATGATTTGATAGCTATGATGGACAGGTATTTGCAAGGTGAACACGATTGGGAACCCAATACTCAAGACAACTTGACATTCTGGAAGAATAAGCAAAAAGGAAAAGGAGGTGTGTTATATTATTAATAAAGGAAGGTATCAGTGTAATAGTGATACGGGGCAATTTGATCGTGATGTGAAATCATTTTACATGAAAATAAGGAATAACAAGGGAAAGATGTCACAATTGAACATGTCTATAACCCCCTAATGAGTTGTTTGGACAAAGTATACAGCAGAAAATAAGAATGCCTGTGAACAGACACAACAATTTTCATGTGTCATTATAATCTGCATATTGACTAGACAAATCAGATGAGTAACATAAAATGGATGACAAATTTGTAGAGTATTAAAGATAGGTTCTGCAATGCAATCCAAGAACAATTTGGGAACAGGCTATTTTAGATTTGGTGATATGCTATGAGATCTCATGGTTAAAGTGGGTAACAATGATAGCATGGTAAAATTTCAAATTCAGTTTAAGAGAGAGAAATTTTGGTCCATGACCAGTGTACTCAACTTAGATAAGGGTAATTACAGCAGTATGAAGAAAATTGTCTGAAGCTTGCTGGGAAAATAGACAAAGGGAAAGTCAATGGATGAGCAGCTGCAGACGTTTAGGCAGAGATGTCACAGTGTTCAACAAAAGATTTATTTGGGTCATAGAGAAGGACTTGATGAGATGGATGAAACATTCATGGTTAACAAAGGCAATCAAGGAGAATGCATCGGAGAAGATGGTAAGTTGTGGGCAGGGCTTGAGTGATTGGCAGTAACCACAACTGTGGCCTCCACAGGGGACAGTAAAGGAGCAGAGTGTGCATCACTAATGTGCAACATCAGACAGTTAGGAGTGAAATTCAAGTCGTGGGTCATTGGCGGAATTGTGTTGTTGGCACTGTTACAATTTACTTGGCAAAGTGCATTGAATCTCAAATCCCACTACACCCAATTTACCACAAAGGTTAATGTAAAGTGCCTGATTTACTAGTCTATTAGGATTAGTCAGGTACTTAACATGAACTATTATTTATTAAAAATAAGTAGATTCCTATTCCAAGTAAATAGCTATGAACCATCACCGCATGATTCTCACAATTAAAACATATTAAAACCCCTACACACATGCCAAGGGACACAGATAAACAAAAAAAAAGATTTTATGAGTGGAGGGGAACAAAACTGGGAACGAAAGTTCACTCACACCAATCCACAGGGTTTACAGAGATGACTTTTTTAGTTTTCCATGATTACTTGTACTTCATTCCTTCTCCCCAGATTTCTTGTTGCAGGAGGCACAGGAGAGTTGATAAATTAATTGCAAAGTCTATTAGTTACTCGTTAAAAGCAACAGCTTACAGCAACTAATGGGAAAAAAAAATCTGGCTTTCCTCAAACACTAGGTATTTTAACTGCGGAGAAGCCAAAACTGATACTGCCTCCTGGGAATCACAGTATCATTCACACTCACAAGCGTTCCACTTCCTGCTAAACAATCAGAGAGTTTTTGTAAAGTTGATGACCTCTGGCACCCACGACTGATCACAATTGCACAAACTACTAAGATACATGTTGCTGACTAAATCTTACTCTGCATACACCACGTGGTGCTGGGCCATCTACAAACAGCTTTCCCACTGCTTGAAAAAAGCTGCAATGTAAATACCATGAACACAGTTTCATTAACTTGCTTGTCAAAGTGCAGCAATTCTTTCCACAGTACTTGATTTTAAAACAAATCTTTTTCCATTTTACATAGAAAATAATATGATCAATATGTTTAATATGATCAAGGCCTGATTATTGAGCTCAATACCATAATATCACCCTCCCCTCATTCCCTTTAGGCCACTAGAGCTTTACCTGCCTCCTTCTTGCAAACACATAATGTTTTGTCCTCAACTACTTTCTGTGGTAGTGAATCCTAAAGGCTCACCACTCTTTGGGTGAAGAAATTTCTCATCTCAATCCTAAAATGTTTATCCCTTATCCTTAAACTATAATTCCTAGTTCTGGACTCCCCCACCTTTGGGAATATCCTTCCTGCATCTAACCTGTTAGCATTTTATATATTTCTATGAGATCTCCCCTCATTCTTCTAAGCTCCAGTGAATACAATCCCAACTGCCTCAATCTTTCCTCATAAAACAGTCCTGTTATTCCAGGAATCAATTTGATAAACCTTCGCTAAACTCCTTCCATAGCAAGAACAACTTTCCTCCAATTAGACACCAAAACTTCACACAATATTCCAGGTGTAGTCTCACCAATGTCCTGTATAATTGCAGTTATACATCTTTGTTTCTGTCCTTGAATCCTCACACGATGAAGAGCAAGACACAGTTTGTATGCTGCACCTATCACTGTGAACTGTATTCCTTACCACCCCTTGCCATTCTCTAGTTGCAAAATGTGTCGGAAGAATGACCAGTACAATGCTGTTTGATGTTAGCATATTGAGGGGCAAGTGCATGAAGCAGATATTTGCAAACTACAGCTATATTTCATTTTCAATCATATAACCTCCATTTGCAAAGTTATTTATATTGAGTAATTTTATTTCACAATCCTATGCCTTTGAAGGTTAACACATCTCATTATGTCTCATGTACTATGAATTACTTGAGGCACAGTGACTGTGACAGAAATAAACATACAACTATTTAACTGTGGCCTCACCAGTTCAGGGAAAACATGATTAGGGTTATGTTTTTTGTGTAAAGAAGTGTGTATCAGTTATTTCTTGTATAAAACATTTGTTGCTAATGTATGCATTTTATTTTATGTCCATTTAAATACTGTTGTGTCTTGCAAGGAATATATGCTTGTGTGTTTTGGCTTTTAAAAAAATGGAATGATGGTTATTTGGGGATATCGATGAATTCTTCCGATTCTGTTTTTGCCCGAGTTCAAATCCTCCACATATCAACAGAAAGATAGAAGATATTATTATGAAAAATTGCACTTCCTGATAAAAAGTTTAGTAAAACTGAACAAAAGAGATCCTGAAAACTAAAATCGCCCTCAAAAATCAAAAGGTAGCCCTCAAGAAATCTTAAAAGGAACCTTTAAAAATATTTCGAGCCTTGCTTCAAAGTTAAAGTAATTATCCTTGTTGTTGATTTAGTTTCTTCCCCTGGAAATCCAATGGCTTCCAGAGTCCAGTGACCAGGGTTGGATTGCTATCTTGTCAGAATTTGTGTATAACCTTCATGTTCAAAGATATCCCATAATAGGAGAACCATGTGATGGTTGCTGTCTTCATCAAAATAGTCAAACAGAGATTTTATGCTCCAACTAAAATTTTTTAACAGAAAAAAAGACAACAGCAAGCACATTGTCATGCATTTCTGTTCAAAATTTTGAACCAAAGTCAAAATATTTATTGAAAATTTGGAGTCCCATACTTCAATAACCCACAAAATATCTGCCAGCAACAACAGAGGTTAAATTAAATTCAAAAGGCACACGATGCAAATGAAGATTGTGTGCAGATCCATGAATCAAAGGATAGTTGGGATATCTTCCACATAATCCTATCCTGAGGCTTTACTTTGAGCAAAGAAGATACAGTGTTGTGGATGATTTGCTGATTTGCTGATTTACAATGATAGATTGGTTATACTTAGGGTCCTCAGACTCAAGATGCTTCAATGTTTACATCAGGGTCATTTGGGTTCCATGGAAAGTCATGCCAGAGTGCACAATCCTATTTTTGCCAAGAGATCTCAAAATTTATCAGGAGAAATTATTTCAAAATGCATTAATGCAATTAGGAGAAATTTGAATCATGCCTGCTGTTTTCCTTTCTGCACAGAAAGGAGGAGGAGGAAGACCACATCCTGGGGGAAAAAACCTACATCCTCCAAGAGAATTGAGAACCAGGTCAGGGAGGCTGGTGTAACTACAACAGTGTTTATCTCTGTGAGTCAACAATGACGATAAAAGCTTGAGGGAAGATGTAAGCTAATGTAAATAATGTGTTAAAGCAAGTCATAAATTCGGAGATGTAAAGAGTTAAACATATAAAGTATATCATCTATATCATCAGTGAGTTAAGATCTCATGACAACATTTACTGAGAGATGGTTCTCTGTGAAACCTTGTGCTAAACTTTGTATTGTATACAGCTAGAATACAATGTTCAGTGAAAGTAGAGTTTGCATTAGGCTGTGTCTCCCACAGTCTTTATTGATCCCACCCACGGGCACAACCCAAACTTAGGCTCATAATAATAATAAGAATAAAAATCCAAGGATGAATTCCATAAGGAAACTGACAGATAAATAATGGGGTAATAGAACCAATACATGACATACTGCTTCACTCACTCTAGCCTGTCCTACTCACAGACCAAATAAGTCATTATATTTTAAAATAGCATTGCTTCAGAGATATTAATGCAATATAGGGGCAGGACTGAGAAGTGATTTAGGCCTTGTGTTCGTGACATGAGGCTAAATATCTAGTCCTGGAATGCTTTTCAGGAATGAAAAATTTTTTGAGGGATTATTTGAAAAGTTAGAAAAGCCAGTGAGCTCTGTTCCTGAGTTCCCCAATTATGGTGTCTGAGTTCAACACTAATGACGGCAAAATTCACAGAATTTGCTTCATGTGTGCTCAGATGGCTTGTTATCAGTCTGCAGGAACAAATTGAAGAGGTCAGATCCCAAAAAGTGCACAATTATTAAATGGAAATACATTTCGTACAAGAACTGCTGTAATATTTATCAAGATTGAAATCCAAATGGTCACACTTTGGGCAGAATCTTGCAGCAACGTGGTTTTGGCTCTTGCCTCAGAGCATCTCTTATCATTCCTTTTGTGAGGTTTCTCTGCACATTGTACCAATTAACTTTCTCCATAGATCAACGATACACAACAGTGCCACCAGGAAGATCTCGACAGCTGCTATATTTGTTGTCACCCTGACACTTCATATTGAGAAGGGATCTAGGCACAGCTGAGGACTGGAGAGAAGAGAGTTGTTGGGGATGATGAGAGAGTAGCATCATTAACCAAGGCTGAGAGGTGCTTTTCAGAATCTTCCTCCCATTCCTACTCTTCCATTCCTACAGTTAGGTCTTTTGATTACCTCTGAGTGTCTTCAAATGGGGGAATCTCACTGGGAACCCACAAGCATCCCTGCATAGTAAGCCCGCTCCTCATCAATGGATTAACTCCAGCAGGGCAGAATGAAGTTCTCATGAATGGCCCACTGAATATCCTCAATTGATGTCAAAACAGGAAGGGCATCCTTCAGACTCCAGACTTAATCAGGGTGAAGGGAGGAAGGCCACAAGTCTCCATCTGTCACCATCCAACCACCCCATAAAATGATCCCTGACTTCAACCTTACCAAGGAAGGGCACAAGATCCCATCAAAGATTTTAAGAAGTTGAATATTACACTTGATCAACTTCTATGGCTCTCTGTAAGAGGTGATACTCCCAGGTTGACATCTGTGAGGACCTTGGCAGCATTTATTCTCTTCACACTCCAGCAGAAATACATCTACATGTAAGAAGAAAATAGACCAAAAACCATCTGGAACATTTCATAGTTATATCATTTTTTCTTCAATAATTCACAATTACTTGGACAATGTTTTTTTTTCAGTTGTTCTCTGCAGAGAAAGTTCCTTTATTTTTCTTAACCAGCAAATACAATACTAGGTCATTTAGAAGGCTTAATATTTAGGCTTACATATTTCAAATTGTTAATCAACTTTGCATATTTATTGATAAGTCTTGTTCTTATAATAAGTCAATAATTTTGTCTATTATTGAAACCTGGTCAAAGGATTTTTTTTAATATGTTCAGATACAGTGATAAATTATATAATTGACTGTATTAGTAATTAGGTTTAGCATTTATATACACAGTGGATAATAGAAAAATAAAGATAATAGAGTGCATGCTTCCAAACCCGGTTGTAACAACTTCGAGGTCATAATCACTAAAATGTTATCTAGTTTTGTTTAATCTTTAGCTGGAACCCTCCTTTGCATCCTTAAGAAATCTCAGTTCTTTGATCCTTTTTAATACATTTTAGCTCTGTTAAAACAAGTTTGAAAGCCTCATGCCACTTGGGACACAGAATGGATCTGAACAGAAATGCACATGCAGTTAAGTAAATGTTGTTGCTAATTAACATCTTGCTACCCGTGCCAGTTCTGTAAACGCCAGGGGACATCAATATATGTCATGTTTATCAGTTCCTGGTAAGATATATAACAAACATAGCCAAAGAGATAGCACTGACATCATTGCAGTTAATGCCAGACAGATGTCCCAGTGCAGTAGCTCAGAGGTTGAAGCTAATAATGTCATTGCTCCTGTTTTTATATTGTCAGCAGTTTATCCTCAATCAGCAGATGTTCTTTTCTGTCTTCAACAACAATGGTGTGCATTACCCTCATTACTCTGTCATATTTTACAAGGGCATGTGCTCAGCATGCATGCAGCAGGGATCGAGGTGCCTCAAGCTCTGAACATACAGAAGGCATCATGATCAATAAGTGATGCTGCAGAGATGCCTGGAGCTGTGACTCAGTCACAAGCATACTGATTGCCTTGTCCGGGCACTTGGCAAAAATCATGACGTATCAGTACTTGTCCATATTATGCATCATTACATTGTATGTAAAGAAGTTGGATATAATGATCCGGGTACCAATTGTGTCAGTGTTCCAGTGGACCAAATTCTTGACTGCACTGAAGAGTCTTGACAGGTAACAGAACACTGCCTTACAGCATTCACCTTAGCAGGCAGCATGGCTATCTGTATGAAACACAAAGGTACTGTAACATTTCCAAGTCTAAACAATACAGGAATCAGAATATAACCAGAAGATATATTAGTCTCCCAATCCACTTTTAAGTGAGAATGACATTTAAAGTACTGGACCAAGTATCACTCCTTTTCCCGCTGCAAAAGAAAGGATTTCTGCAGGTAAAATTGCCAAATGAGAACAGCAATTCCTGCAGGTTGGATACAGAAACATAGCACTTCCTGTTTCAATACCTGAAGTGCATCAAGGAAAAATTATTCTCCACCAGATGTTTTTGAAACTTGTGGTCAACTATTGCTTATCCTTTGAGATTGGTACATACAATGTCATATCTCTTAATAAATAATGCTTGCACCTTCCACCCCTTAGTGAGTTTTGGCACAACTGGTTATCTCTGAATTCTGTCTTCGATTCCGTGACTTATCTGTTTCCATTTCTGAGGATAGTTGTCTGCCGATATCCACTACAACTTCATTGATTTCCACAGTTACTTGACTACACTTCCCCATACCTTGCTTCCTGCAAGGACTCCATTCTATTCTCTCAGTTTCTCCGTCTCCATCACATTATTCCAATGATGACAGCTTCCGCCAAGGCACCTCCTATATCCTCAAGCAAGCATCTCCCACATTGTAGTTAACAGGGCCCTTAACAATGTCCAATCCATCTCCTACACTTCTGCAATCAAACCTCTCCCCTTCACAGCACAACAATTGGGTTCCCCTTGTCCTCATTTTTCACTCAACCAATCTATGCATTTAGAAAATCATCTACCATCATTTCTGCCATTTCCCCAAGCTCATCTTTCCCTCCCATCCACTATCAGCATTCTGCAGGGTTGTTCCCTCCGTGACACCCTTATCCACTCCTCTATCATTCCTAAAATTTCCTCACTTCCCCATGGCACCTTCCCTCCCGATCACAGATGTAATGCCCGGAAACAAAACAGAAATTGCTGGAAAAGCTCAGCAGGTCTGGCAGCAACCGAAGTGAAAAAACAGAGTTAACGTTTCGGGTCCGGTGACCCTTCCTCTGAACTCAAGGGTCACCGGACCCAAAACGTTCACTCTGTTTTTTCCCTTCACAGATACTGCCAGACCTGCTGAGCTTTACCAGCAATTTCTGTTTTGTTTCCTGGTTTACAGCATCCGCCGTTCTTTAGTTGTTTTTATTATAGATGTAATGCCCATTCACCTCCTCCTTCCTCATAGTCTAAGACTCCAAATACACCTTCCAGGTGAAGCAATGTTTTACTTGTACTTTCAATCCAGTCCACTGTATTCACAATTCACAATGCAGTCTCCTGTACAACAAAGAGACCAAACACAGATTGGGTGACCACTTTGAGATTGCCCTCTACTCTGTCCATAGGAATGACCCTGGCCTTCCAGCCGCTTTCTATTTCAAACTATCTTGCTCTTATGCTAACAATTCTATGCTGGGCTTGGCACAGTGTCCTAATGAAATGGTTATATTCATTCTCCACTTAGGCACTTTACAGCCTCTAGAACTGAGCTCTGAGTTCCACAACTTCACAGTATGATTTCTGTCCTCCATTTTTCTTTCATTCCCTTGCCCACCCTTGGCCATGTCTTATTTGTGGCTTGTTGACTTTGTTCTTAGCAGAGTGGACCCATTTCCTCATTCTCCCATCTTCATTTAATTCTATTTTACTTCTCAGTTCTCCTCTACTACTATTAGCATTCCTTTTTTCTTTTTGCATTGGGCATATTCACTACCTGTTCCACTCGCACTTCTTCCTTTTCTGTCTGCCGTGTAAAAACCAACTTTTTTCAGTATATAAAGGTGAAGTGGTGCCAGTATGTAAAAGTGAAGTAGCACAGTGGCTCAGTGGTTAGCACAGCTGCCTCACAGCTCCAAGGACACGGATTTGATACCCCTTTGGGTGGCTGTCTTTTTGGAGTTTGCACGTTCTCCCAGTGTCTGCGTGCATTTCCTCCGGGTGCTCCGGTTTCCTCCCACAGTCCAAAGATGCGCAGGCCAGGGGATTTGGCCATGCTAAATTCCCCGTAGTGTTTAGGGATGTGTAGATTATGTGGGATGGGTCTGTGCGGGGTGCTCTGAGGGTCGGTGTGGACTTATTGGGCTGAAGGGCCTGTTTCCACATTGTAGGGATTCTATAATAATAATTTTAAAAGTACCAACTGCACATGATATCATGGGATAATACAGCTCAAAGGTATATAAAAGAGTCACCGAAACCTAAGGAACCATATACAGTGAGTAAAGTCTCTTCAATTTCATACCAGTGACCATGATCAAACAGTGCTTCAGTGTCCTGGAATCTCCTGGGGTCATGGAAATCTCTTGCTTCCATAAGTGCCACGGGAATGGGAATGCTGAAGAAAGGCAACTGTTTAGGAGATGACACAGGTCACTCAACATGTTGAGTAGCCTCAACTTTGCACAAAATAATCAGCAGCTAAGAAGAGGTAGCTGCTTCATGTCTTGTACATACAACTATAGTCCCAGAGGAAAACAAGAGCAGTTTAAAAAACAAACTTGGGAATTGTACATGCTGGAGTTACATTTTGATGCACACAGAATGAGTCAGACCAATATGTGTCATTCTCTAGTTTTAAGTTTATCCTCCTAGAAGGAGCTATTTTTGCACAAGTAGTGGATTGCATAGGTGGTGATCAGCACCTGTTAGATTGATAACTATGAACAAGAAATTATTTCCAAACACTGAGGAAGCAGAAATATTGGCAAGCATCATGTCTTATTGTGGAACAAGCAGCATCCAAAGTTGGAGGTGTAAAGTACCTTATTTTTCCAAGGGGGCCAGTGTGTAACAATGTGAGATCCACTAATGTGCTACAGCAGTCATCATGATTCCAGCAATTAAACATTGCTATTCCTTTAACATTAATTTACAGTTAATCTGGAAATCAATGTTCATCAGAACATCCAATTCTCAAAAGTACTCAGAGAAAATGATTAGGAGTAGATTGTATCCACTAACTGTCATTTTGTGAAGACTCAATGGAATAAGGTATTCTCGATTACAACAGCATCTTCTCAATCAGGCATGGCACACAGCCATAGGGTGACAAGCCAAAGTTTTACTACTCACACACATAAATACTGTTGTAGAATTCATGGATAGGGTGGGGTTAGGAAGGTGGCTGTAGGTGGCCTGTAGGCAACTGCTTCATGCCAAAGGAGCATGGACACTTTGTGCAGCCACATTCTTTCATTCAAAATTTATCAGCTCTATCTTTATGCAGGCTTAGGACTACCCTCTGTGAAGACATAACATGTGTCATTTATGAGGATGTGAGGCCTCAGGCACTACTTTAATAAGAATCTCTCTTATCTTCTCATGGATCAGCTTCAAGTGAGGTTCAATGGCTGAGGTCAATCCAGCTGCTCCTCTGCTTGGTGCTAATACTACAAAAAACTGAAGGCAGCAAACAGCAGAGACAGCAGTTTCCACAGGCACGACAAGAATAGCAGGCCTTATCCACATAGCCTCCAGAAGGAGAAGCAGCAAGACAGGATCTGCCACAAAGGGACAGAGCATTCTGGTGTGGAATAAGATCTACGGGTTTTGGAGCAGCTCTCTGCAAAATACTGAAACCCAGTGTAGAAGATAACTAAGGATGTTCCAAGCCATCATGTCACCAGCAGCTGGAAAAGGACCTGCACTCACAAGGACAGGGTGGCAATCCCACCCTAGTAACCCTAAAGGTTAAAACTGGGTATAACTCTTTTGTTAGTGGATTGTCTCAGTGGGGTTACTAGAGACTTCTGAGCAGCACAGTGGCTCAGTAGTTAGCATGCCCTGAGACATTGGTGCCTGGTGTCCAACATAGAGATCACTACATACTTGCTCTTATTTCCATGTTGTGACTTCTTTATATCAGCTTCTTTGGCGAGTTTGGTACAGTAGAACAGTAAATATAAACGAGGTGAGTTGAGTTATTAACTAGATGTTTAGGAAGCAACAATTCTCCTTAACTGGTAACTCACCGTCGCCTAGCAAGAAACTCATCACGTTCATGTGAACTGTATAAAGGATGGGGTGAGACACTCCCAACATCTTGCTCGACTTTGTCTGATTCTGCCATAATCCCCACCATAGGCCACATTGCTCAGAAATCTTTTAAGCTTCTGTCCAGAGTCTATAAAATTATTGTAAGAACGCAAGCTTAGGAATGCTGAATCCATTTCTTTGAAATACCTTCCTCCAACATTTAGGTACAAGACTAATTATTCCTAATGGAGTCAGTACATTACAAAGGGTGGTACCTGTACACAAGTATCCTCAGGGGCAATGTCACAGCCAGTTTAGTGAAATAGCCATACAAGATGGCCTACTTCAATCCCATGCTTCAGGCTTACATGTATATCTTGGTGCAGTATGAGTTATTCAGACAAGGACAAATTCCTCTGTGGGCCAAAATCTTGTTGAAGGTCTTGTCTGCCAGCTGGACAGCAGGCAAGAGGCCTGTGGTACCTCTTGCAGGAAAGCTCTGCCAAAACAGGGGCCAATCAGGCACTGATAAGGCCACTAATGGGCCTTCCCCTCGAGTCCAGACCCTGGAGGCAACAACTCTCCCAGTCAGTCAATCGCCACTCAACAAAGCTGCAAATGCAGTCATGGCTGCTGACAGAACAGCAACTTCAGGAGTCACAAATGGGGTAGAGTGTTCTCAGTTTTGGGGTTAGGGGAGAGAGAAAAAGTCAGATGCAAAGACAATGATCTGGCTCCAAATGGAATCTCTCTACTTGAATCCAGTTGCTCTGTCAGACACTTATTGCCTTTGATCAAAGAGTTCAGCCGCATGAAGCTGCCTGCAGGATGGTGAATGCTGCAGGGAAAACAGACCTGCCTGCAGCTGGCTTTATTTTAAGTCCCTTCAGTATTCCTTAATCGCTCTCAACATAACCCAAATTTGACTGCAAGATGGGGAGGTCATCAATGGACCTTTCCACCCAGAACTCTGTTCTAATGGTGTCAGGAAGGCATCAAAGTTTGAGGCCACCAATTCCCCTCCTTCCCCGTTAATCACCCTTCCTGCCATGAAACCTGCCACCCCTGGGAGCATAACATTCTGCCACACAACCCTGTTAAGCTTTAATTCCTGTGCAATATGCCACAACTGTTTTGTGAAAGGATATATGAATGTTAGGCAAAGGCCCAATTAGATTCAGATGGTTTTCCTCATAATGCCTGAGGTATTGCCAGCACCTCTGATAACAGGAAATAAAATGTTGCCAGCAAATTAACATCTTTTTAGATGTATAAAAATGTTCTCGCATCATCATTTTCGGAAATAAATGTAAAACATGAAAAACAATTAGATATGTCATGGCAATGTTCAAAATTAAGTAGTCCTGTCAGCCCCTTTACTAATGTATGCAAAAAAGTGAAAACATAATTAAAGAAGTACATAATGAATACAAAATGTGAAATGATTTGTGTTTTAAAGCTGTGCACATTTGTTCAATTTACTGACTCCATAAAGGACTAGCTGCTTAATGTTTAGAAAGAACACATAACTCAAAAGGTCCTCTGTGGAATCTGGTGGTAGACAGTCTTCAAAGATTTGAATACTTTCTTATGGCAAACCTTTCTTCCTTTTCAAATCACTCCCTTCCTCCCAACTAAAATGATGATTGGAAAAACTTGCCAAAATGCTTTATGACCCCATTTAAGTACTTTTGAAGCACTGGCTTACTGTGTAGGACAGACCGTAACAAATTTACCCAAATGCAAGGTTTGCAAACAGTAATGCACCATAAAGTAGACAATCTGTTTTCTTTGTCTTGGCTCAGTGGCAAATATTGGCCAACAGGCAGTTCCCCAAAGCTTCTTCCAAATGGAATCTTGAGGGACAGACAAAGCCTCAGGTTCAACACACAAAAAAACAAAAGAGTAACATCACAGAAAAGCATTAAGTTGACTGGCTGGTGACTGTGCTTAAATTGCTGAAGGTAAAAGGAACATATTATTTTTTGGGGGAAGTACCATTTATTATTTGTATCTAGATTTGTTCTAGTCTAAGGCATTAATTGTAAATTTAAGACTTGTAAGGAGAGGACAGCCACGCGGAATGTGTTGCTTGTCATATGGGAAGCCATGGATGCAGGAAGTGCTCCCAGTTGCAGAAACTGGAGTTCCAGGACTCGGAGCTTCAGCAGCATCTGGAGATACTGTGATGCATCTGCAAGACCGAGAGTTACGTGGACACCAAGTTTCGAGAGATGATCACACTGCAGCTTAAGGGACTAGAGGAAAGAAGAGACTGGGTGATTACCAGATAGTCCAGAAGGAACAGAAAAATAACTCAGAAGTCCCCTGGGGTCCCATTCACTATCTAGTACTCCATTTTGGAAGCTGATAAGGGTGCTGGTACCTTGGGGAAGTGCAGTCAGAGCCAAGCCTCTGGCACAACAAGTAGCTTAACTGTACAGGAAGGAGGAAGAAAGGAACGGCAACAGTAATAGGGCATTCTTTATAGTCAGGGTAGCACACAGGCATTTCTGCAGTCAAAGACGTGACTCCAGGATAATGTGTTGCCTCCCTGGTGCCAGAGTCAGGCATATCACTGAACGGCTGCAGGGCATCCTGAAATGGGAGGGTGATGAGATACAGGTCATGGTACATTTTGATACAAATGATATGGGCAAAGTGAGGAATGAGATCTTGCATCAAGAATTCAGGGAGTAAGACAGTAGAAGAAAAAGCAGGACCTCAACAGTCGTAATCTTTGGATTACTCTCAGTGTCACGTGCTAGCAATTATAAAAACAGGAAAATATAACAGATGAATGCATGGCTCAAGAGTTGGTGCAGGGGGAGGGCTTTAGATTCCTGGATCATTGGAACCATTTTTGGGGAAGGTGGGACATGAACAAATGGGACGAACTGCACCTTGTAAGGGGTTCTTGCAAGCTGTTGGGAGGAGTTTCAACTAGTCTGGCGGGGGTGAGAACACAGAATATTGATGAAACAGAGACACATCATGCTACAGAATGAGACTTACAACCCATGACGCTGACAGCAAAAGAATTATCTAATCTGTTTTAACGAGGTTAAACAATAACTTCCTAATTCTAGATACTCCCATAAAAGGAAATAACTTTCTACATCTAAACTTTAAAGATCCCTCAGAACCTTGTATGTCTCAAACAAGTCACTACCTACTTCCTAAATTCCAATAAACACAAGCTTCAACAAGCTTAGTCCAATCTTTCCTCGTAAAGTCAACACACTTATTCCAGATATTAGTTCAGTAAACCTGAGCTGCTGTTGACACACTTACATTTTTTTTTTAAATAAGACATAACATTTGCACTATTTAAGTTGCTGTAACACCATTGTCCTGTATTAGCAAAGCATATCATCCCTATCTTGTATTCAAACCCCCCCACCATAAATGATATAATTCTACTCACTTTCCAAATCACTTGCTCTATCTGCAAACTAACCCTGTGATTCATGCAGGAGAACACTCAGATACCTCTGCATCTCAGAGCTCTGCGATCTCACACCATTTAGATAATATGCTTGCTATTGTTCTTGCAAAAAAGCATTATTCTAAATTTTCCCACATTACGTTTCATTTAAGATTCTTGCAAAGATCTGTAGCTCAGGTCGTGGATGAAGTTATTGGCTTGCTCACTGACGCACAGACATTTCATCACCATCTAGATAACATCATCAGTGCAGCCTCTGATGAAGCAATGTTGTTCTCCTCTGCTTGGTATTTATATGATCTGGTCTGTTAAGGTGGGTTGTGTCATTTCCAGTTCTGTTCTGCATGGGTTTGTATATAGGGCCTAATTCCACGTGTTTGTTGATTGCATTATGGGTTGAAAACCAGGCCTCTAGGAATTCCCTGTGTGTGTCTGTTGTTGGCTTGAGCTGGGATAGTCATGTTGTCCCAGTTACATTAATGGCCTTCATTGTCTGAGTGCACTGATATGAGGGAAAGTTTGTCGTGTTGTTTTGCCGCTAGCTGGTGTTCGTGTATCCTGATGACTAGTTTCCTTCAGGTACGGTCAATGTAATATTTTTGCAGTCACTGCAAGGTATTTTGTAAACTGTAAGATTTGTACCTGGTTACTTGCATGTAAGATGGTGTCATTAAAACACAGCCACGGTAATAACTTTTCACTGTACTCCTGTACTGGAGTATAAGTGACAATAAAGGATATTCTCACCTACCCTCTAACTTTTGGCTCTTATCCTCCATGTTGGCAGAACATTTTTAAATGCTGAATCTGAAATTCCACAGGACTTTGCCAGTGCCCTCCCAAAATCTAGCAGGTCATCAGTACAAGATGTAGAGAATAAGTATCACAGTTAACATCAGATATTCAGTCCTTGAGTTTTCTCCTTCTGTCGAGTGTCAATAAAAACACAATTTAAGAGCTTATTAAGAGAATGACGAGTTTCCTTTAAATGCCAATTGGCATTATTCTCAATGAATAGGAAGCAGCTGACTATCAAAATTTGGTGCAGGTTGAAGCAGTTGCGCGACAGAACTAAATATTTCCCTTCGCAGTCACATCCTACACCTGTGACCTCCCAATTTTTGCCAGCCTTCAAATAACTCCCAGACTACCTCCTAGTGCAGGCTCCCCATTGCTCCAGGAATAGGCCTCACTTCCAACCATACTCGCCATTTCAGGCGCTAAACTCCCTCTCCCACCTTCCCGCTCAAATAGCTGCTTTTTCACCAACTTCCGCCAGAGACTGACCATCGCTTCATATCCCGCCCTCACACGTCATCGATAGCGTAATGATGTCATCGCGCCGACATCCCGGCGCATGTGCAGACGTCTCCTGCGTCCATAATTGTCGCAGCCTTATGACGTGTTGAGTGTGTCTGGGAGTGTGGAGGGGATGTGTTGAATAATGGATAGTATTCCGTAAAACGTGAGGATATGACTCAGATTTCACTTTTCTTGTGGTCAGTCTTTTCCCTCTACTGAAAAAGAAATATTTGAAATTCTTTGTTGGTCGTCGTACGTGTAAAGAGAGGGAAAGTTGACAGTTTGCACGTCGTCCTTTGGAATCAAAAAACATTTGCAGAGAGAAGGGTAGAAGGAGCAAGCCCTGCAGTTACAGTGTGGGAGTTCATTGTGGTCTTAGGGTTTAATGTATTGGCATATGAGCTCTGAGCTATACTGGATTATGCCCGTTACCTTAGCAGACATGATTTGGGCTCTCTGGGAAGGTTGTCTCGAGGGTAGACCCAGGTCATAGAATCTGCCAAGGAATCCATATAGAAACACCATGAATAAAAGCCATTTACCGAAACTCCTTTCTGGCCGGCCTCACCGTTACGAACCCATCGAACTTGTACTAAGTAGTTGGAATGATCTCTAAGCAGCTTAATTTTTCTGTTTCAGAGATGGTAGGAACTGCAGATGCTGGAGAATCTGAGATAACAAGGTGTAGAGCTGGATGAACACAGCAGGC
>JAHRHZ010000051.1:4116258-4168971 GCA_024137785.1 Ginglymostoma cirratum
GCTCCTATGATGCTGCTTGGCCTGCTGTGTTCATCCGGCCCCACACCTTGTTATCTCGGATTCTCTAGCATCTGCAGTACCTTTTATCTCTAGCTCTAAGAATTGATAGTGTTTTCACTTCTCAGTGCTAATCCCTACGGATCTCTCTTTTTTTCATCCTTCAGGTACAGGACAAACTAGAATAGTGATCCAGAGACCATGTAATGTTCTGGGGACCTGAATTTTGATCCTAACATGGCAGTTTATGGAATATTAATTTAATAAAAATCTTGAATTAAAGGACCCATGATGACCGTGAAACCATTGTCAATTGTTGTAAAAAAAAATACAAGTTCACTATTATCCTTTAGGGAAGGAAAACTGTTGGTCTTACCTGGGCTTATCGTACATGTGGGTTGAGACTCTCAGAATTTGTTTGCTGTTAAGTAACCTCAAGCCACTGATTTGCATCAATCCTAGAAAATCTCAAAAGAGGAATTAAACTAGACAGACTGCCTGCCATTGACTAAGATACCAGAAGTGACAATGGTAAACATAGCACTGCCAACCCTGTAAAGTCCCTACTAACATCTGGTGCCAAAACTGGGAGAGATATTTCATAGACTAGTTAAGCAGCAACCTGATATCATCATATTCATGCAATCATATCTTACAATGTCCCACGTAGCACCATCACCATCCATGGGTGTATTCAGTCCCATAGGCAGGCCAGAGCCAACAGATCTGGTGACACAGTGGTATACAGTTAGGAGGGAAATGCTCTCAGAGTGTTTAACATGAAGTCAAGTCAAATATGGCCAAGGAAACCTGCTGCTCATTAATGTGTACCACTCGTAAGGCTGATGAATCAATGCTTGACATCATCCAATCTTCCTGCCGCAGGTAGGTGCATCTGTACCTGACAGCATCAGTAAGTAACCAACACAAAGTCCTTATGGAGATGAAGTCTTGTCTTCACATTGAGAATAATCTCAATCATGTGTGATACTATCACCATTCTAACTAGTACAGATTTCAAATAGATCTAGAAACTCAAGACTGGACATCCACGAAGCGCTGTGGGCCATCAACAGCAGCAGAATTATACTCCAGCACAATCTGCAGCCTCATCGCCCAGCTATCCCCCACTCAACTTTTACCATCAAACCAGGGGATCAACCCTGTTTCAATGAAGCTTGCAGAAGGGCCTTCCAGGAGCAACACCAGGCATACCTAAAAATGAGGTGTTAATCCATTGAAGCTACAACACAGGACTATTTGCGTGCTAAACAACACAAGCAACAGATGACACAGGTAGGAATAGACATAAGCAACGCAGTTCTGCAATATCCAGATGTGAATGGCAGTTGACAGTTAAACATTTTTTTTGCAGCAAAGTGGCAAAAGATGTGAATGCAAGCCTTAGCAGTTCAGGTAAGATCATTGAACATTTTTGTTGACTGCTTCCATGCCTGTCGGGCAATACCTCTGACACTGACACGCTTAGCCGTTTCATTCAAGTCTTGCTTGGCTGTGTAGCCTCTTCCTCTGAAATGGGCCAGCAATATTCTTTTTCCGGCTGATTTACTCCACAAAGAACAGTTTGCCACATTGTCAGAGAATTGGCGCACTTGCCCAGCCAGTTTTTGGCATTTGATATAGAAATAGATTTTGGATTAACTCCATAACACTGTTCTGTGATGAGGTACAAACTGCCAGCAATGATTTTGGGCCTGCCCAAAATTCTCTCTCCCAATGGGCAAGCTTTCCAGTTATTATTATTTATGTTAACAGCTCATTCATTAAATTTGAAAGAAATGCAAACCTGTGAAGATTCTACATTTACGCTGACATTGTTGTACACAAATTGAAAATTTGCCGTCATTTGAGCATTATCAGGGAACATTCTGCAATAGAAGCCAAATTACAATGGAGCCTCAGAAAATGTGTCTTTGTTCATTATTTCAACTTCTGGAAGTTGGCTGTCAAAAGTAAAATTGTGGTTACCTTTTAACTGAAGTACATTATATTTTTAAAATTGAAATTACCTATGTAAAGAATTGTAAGCAATTGAGGATAGTTTGAAAATCATAGCCACATAATGAAACAGCTGCACAGATTGTTCAGGAAGAATCTTTCATAAAACATACTACATATGTGTATATATAAATATATATATGTGTGTGTGTGTGTATATAAAACTCTCCCAAGTACGCATCCACACCCATACACACATACAGTCACAAACTCAGAATGCCATTCAAAGATTACAGAGAGTATTTATTATTCAAGTGTTTCAAATTTAGCTCCTTCCTTTGATGATTCATTATTTAAAGCTCTTATACTTAAAGCTCTTTAAAATTCTGTGGTAAACAATGATGACACTATGACTTTAAGAGGTGTATTTTGTCCTTTTTTTTTCTATGACAGAGATACCAAGCATTCTGTTCTAAGCCAATAAAGCAAAGAGCTCGTGAGGCTTTGAGGATTTTTTTTAATGTTCGGAATAATGGAACTAGCTTGAAGGGGTGAGGGCAGGCTCCTACAGAACCAGGATTTTAGATTAGCTTTCAGTAGCTGTTGGAGTTTAGAAACTGCAATACATCTCTCCCTATTACAGAAAAACACATGAATTTTCCCTCTCTACCAGAAATTTTTCTTGATGTTCTTTCTTCCTGAACTACAGAATTGCATGTGAGACAATCTATTTTACTGAATTTGCTTTTTCCAAGGGTGTTTTTATGGAATGTTACTATGTTGGAACAGTTGGTTTTTAATACTTAAATTCATAGAATCCCTACAGTGTGGAAACAGGCCCTTTGGCCCAACAAGTTCACACTGACCCTTGGAACATCCCACCCAGACCCATTCCCCTATAACCCACCTAATCTACACATCCCTGAACAGTACAGGCAATTTAAGCATGGCCAATCCACCTAGCCTGCACATCTTTGGATTGTGGGAAGAAACCCATGCAAACACAGGGAGAATGTGCAAACTCAATACAGACAGTCACCTGAGGGTGGAATCAAACCCAGTTCCCTGATGCTGTGAGGCAGCAGTGCTAACCACTGAGCCGCCATGCCACCCCAAATTGTTCTGTTAAGTTTTCCAGTAGAGTTTAGTTATTCGAATTCTGCTTTTCTTTGTCTGTATTTTAACTACAGTGTGAGAATAAAGTGTGTTTTACTTCAAGCCTGCCAGTTTAATCAATCAATTTGCATCTGGAACACAACACCTTACACTTACCCTTAACAGTAAGAATAAGCTGCAGTCTGGACTATCTCCTTAATATATTTTGAGACAGTTTGGTCTGGTCCATAACACCATCTACTGATTGCATGAAATGCAGACAAGTCCAATCCTGAGTAATGTAGTTTCTCACCAAAATTGTCAATATTTCTTGATTTTTGACAATGTAGCAAGGAATTCATTATATGATGCTGCCTTGAACACTACATTGGCCAACCACTGCTTCCTAGGGACTTGATGTGCTCTGAAATGTTTTTTGAACAGACCACAAAGCGTTGCTGGAGGAATAGACACAGAAGTGAGTGCCTTGCTTGCATCAGAAGACTTGAAATTGATGCTATCCCAATGTGACACATGTCCACCCAAATGTGAAACCACAATTTCATATTTGGGCAGTACCTGTTCAGGCAAACTCTTCATTGCTTACACTTTGAAAACCACAAAAGTAAATCTGCAATATTGAACCTCCACAGGCACTGTAAAGGCATTGCCCTGTTGCCCAAATTCCAGGTAAAGTCATAATATGGAATCTTTGACAACTGCAAAGTCTCTGGAGATACCCTGGATCATTTCTGTGAGCTTTGAATTTGCCTGGGATTGTTGTATCCTACAAATTGGAGTGAAATCCCTCCATGCTTCAAAACAGTGATAGAAGTCTGCCTAGCAGGCCAAATGGACAGATTGCAGACTTCTATATGTTGTACCATCAAATTCCTCATCTGAGCACTCTGCAGCAAGTCTTGTTGCTCCCTGGTGATCTACATCAAGAACCAATCTTTTCCTCTCACCTGGGTGTAGGTATCTCAGCAGTTTTTTTTTCATGCAATATGGGCATTGTTGGCTGGGCTAACATTTATTGCCCATGCCTAATTGCCCTGGAGAAGGTGGTGAAGAGCAGCTTTCTTGAAGTGCTGCAGTCCTCAGCATTTAGGAAACCCACATTACTATCAGGAAAGAAGTTCCAGGATTTGACCCAATGGCAGCAAAAGAATGATGATGTATAAGTCAAAATGGTATGTAGCTTAGAGAAAACTTGCAAGTGTTGGTGTTCTCGTGTATCTGTTGCCTTTCTCCTACTAGAACATAGAGTTTGTGAGCTTGGAAGGTGCTGAGTTGGTGTAGCGCACCTTGTCCATGGAACACACTGCCGCCACAGAGTGTCAGTAGTGCAGAGAGTGAATGTTGAAGGTAGTGGATGGGGTGGTGCTAGTCAAGTTGACATGTGATGGTTCCAACTCTATGTGAGCCTCCAAGGCACATAATGGTCCCATTTATTAAGCTGGTGGCTCCATTTGTCAGATCAAGCAATAAAGCCTGTTTATCTGTGTTGTCCTGCTGCTTGCGTTCTTCCTCCTGGGTCTGCCGTGGCTGGGTCAGTGGCAGGTCCTGGGTATCTGAAAAGAATAAATAAGAAGGGAGGTTGGTCTGAGGAAAGGGACTAAAGTGGAAAACAAGATGACAATGGACATACAATTGTCCACCTGCTCTTTATGATTGATAGCAGGGTAAGGATGTATTGGGAGTTCGAGAAGGGGCCCAGACGGGAACATGCTGCAATGCTAAGAATATTATCCACATTACTTATCGTAAATTGTGTTGCAGCTGATCCCATGATGTGGAAACCCATTACCTCCATCATGCCACCAACAATGCAGGATCCTGTTCCTTTTATTATGACCAGCCTTATCATGCAAGAGAGAAGGCAGAATATCGGTGATTTTCTGCACTCTGGGTGACCTACCTGCCAAAGCTAAGTAACTGGAGGTATGTAGAAACTGCAAGAGATGGTTGTGCTGCTAGAAACATTGGTAAGTTTGTGAGCTATGAAGCCACATTATCATGTTAGATGAGTGATGGAGGCATGGTTCATTGAATAGCAGGAGTATGTGGTGAGTGGATAATGTCACGGGAAAATCCTTACACTGACTTTGACAACCCGTGTGAGATCATAAGGTTTCCTGTAGCACTGTAGCTAGATCCTTGGCAATTTTCTTCTGAGACTTGTTTGTGAGGATATCCTGTTTCCTGTGGAAACCTGACATCACACCTCATAGCCATCTCCACCACTAATGCCTCAAGCATTGTACCATCATTCTCAAACTCATACTGTGACCTGGTGTCCAGTTTGCCATAATTTAAACTACATCAAAATTATTTTGGGCAGCTTCCATTTAAGAGGAACAGCCTGCTTTCAAGAAGAGCGGTCTGCTGTACTCTGGTGTTCTGCAAAAAACACTGCCGCTGCATGTATTTTCAACTGTGTGTAGAATCTGCAGGGGAAGTAGGATGTAGCAAAAATCCATTGTGCACGTGCCGCAAGTGGGTAAATTGGCAAGAACACAGACAAGTTATGATTAGTGATTCCTACCAAGCACCCAAAAAATGTGACTATTTCATTTCTAACTGGATTTGCTAAAAGCCTCCACATCTTAACAGCTCCAGAAACTGTGTATGAATAAGCAAACTAATTATCACTTCTGGATTTGGCTCTTTTCCTTCCAAAAATGGCGAAACATGGACTCTCACTGTAGGCAGGCATGTCAGCTAAATCTATTGACTCTATTTAAATCAAGTTTTGTTTTCACCCAGCTTAATTTGTTGGCTCCTAAAGACATTTCAAATGCTTTGTTACATATTTTAATCAATTATATATACTTTATACAGTACAGAGGAGTTAGTTCAATATCCTTTTTGATTCCAAAGAACATGTCACTCTTGTGCCAAATTAGCTTTAAAGCATAGAATCCTCAATCCATATCTCATTTGTAGAGCTTTCCATTTTGATCATTTCATTCAAGTAGTAAAGAAATTTCTTTGTGAGGAATTTGCTGATTGCCATTCAGTGCTCTGACTTGTCCCCTCCCATTATAAGATGGAATTGTCCATCACATTTTTTGCATCCACACCAGAAATTCTAAATCAGAATCATACCTAGCTTCACAAGATCCCATTTTCTAATGACTCTGTCTCAGTTAGAAATGGGATGCCACAAATTAACTCACTAGCTCTGGGTCAAGGCAGGAAAACAATCTGGTGATAATACAAGTCTAAATATTTTTTGATGGTGCTGTCAATGTCTTTAACGATAAGTCATGACAGGCAGCTCAGCCCAATGGAAATCTCCCCCGTGTGATGTGGGATGTCAGGCCCCTTCCAATGTCCACATGTCAGCCCACTTATAATAGCCAATATCAGAATTTCACACAATTTCACCATTTCAATGGCAAAAAAACTCATTGAGACAACAATAGAGTGCAACTCTGGAGAAATAGGGCAACTTACATGCACTATTGTGTGCAGTTCTGGTCTCCTTATTTGAAGAAGGATGTTCAGGCTACGGAGAGTGTGCAGCAACAGTTTACCAGACTGAATCCTGGAATATATTAAGATGTATAAAGAGACTGGACAGGTTAGGACTACATTCACTGGAGTTTAGATAATGAAGGGGTGTTATAAAAACCTATAAAATCAAACAGGATTAGATATGATAAATGCAGGAAAAGGATGTTCCTGATGCCATGGGAGTCCAGACCCAGGGTCCAGTCTAAGGATTGGATCAAAGAGTTGGCCACTTTGGACTTAGGTAAGGAGAAATATCCTCACGCAGAGTGTGCTAAGCCTGTGGAATTCTCTGCCAGGAAAAGCGGTTGAGGCCGAAACATTGAATGCTTTTGAGGAGTTAGATATAGTCTTTAAGGATAAAGGGATCAAAAGGTGGAGAGAACAGGATACAGAATCGGATGATCAGCATGGTCAAATTGAATGGGAGGCCAGGCTTGAAAGTCTGACTGGTCTACCCTTGCTTCTATTTTCTATTTTTCTACGAATGGGAACTTCTTGATGACTGTAGATAACAAGGTGTGGAGCTGGATGAACACAGCAGGCCAAGCAGCATCATAGGAGCAGGAAAGCTTGACGTTTCGGGCCTAGACCGACTGTGTTTGACTGCATATGAGCATGGCTGGAAGTTACTGTCCCACCTACTCTTATAGTAACAATAAGTGCTAATAGTTTCCCCATTATTTTTAATCCAAAATCCAGGCCAAAAAGTCCTCAAAGGACTTCAGAGTTTCATCAGTCACTGAGTGTCTGGAAGCAGATGCTTCAGAGGCAAAGAAAGCTCTGGTTTTATTGAAAAACAAGCAAATTGAATATATTTACTGGAGAACAATAAAGTGAATATCAGAGCCACCTTCCCCTATCTCAGCTGGGTTAGAGGGTCTCAATCACCTTAGGCTCACCCCTGAAATGAAAATGCAATTTCAACTGACTCATGTCCGTAGTCTCCTGCCGTAGCTGGGACTCCATGAAGGGCCATAACTGTCGAGTGGAGGCTCATGGTTGGTTGATGGTATTCAGTGGTTGCGAGGGCTGCCCTTGGTGTGGGGTGATCGCAGAGTTCTTGACTTGGAGGCGTCTGCAGGAACTTTTCTCTTGGTCGGTATGTGAAACCGACCTCCTTTTCCTTCCTTATGGCTTTGGCTCAAGGACTCCTTCATGTGCAGGGTCTGCTGCTTGTTCTGACTCTCAAGCTCCTCTCGTGAACCACTCACACCGGGAATACACAGAGCCCATCACAAAGCACACACCTGGTTGGAATCAGGGTGCATTGCTGCTATCATAGTGCTCAGTGCTGTGCTCAGGGTCTGCAGTTGTACCCAATTGCAGGACCCCTTATCTGCCGCCAAATCTGGTTTCAGCTGCCGAACTATTGTTCCTCCCCTTGGGGCCGAATGAGCTTCCTGATCACTGGAATAGGTGTGAATGGCTTTTTGATGGAGGTGGATGATTTTGCTGGTTTGGAATGTCCAATATTTCCCTTGGATTCAGTTTTGAATAACAGTGTGAATGTTTTTACATCCAAAGGTGAAACAGGTTTGCATTTATCATAAAGGAGTGGAATGTTCAGTATTTCTGTGCCTGAACTCTGGTTGGAAATTAAATGGCTTTGTACCTCTGTAGGCTCCAGAAGGTCTGAAGTTGTTGAAGTTGTTTGCTTCCTACAGTCTGGCTTCCATTGTTTAAGCTGAATAGGGGGTCTTCCTTTAGTTTTGTGAGCTAACCCCTGTTCCAGACATGTGCCCCTGGGTTTGCATATTACCCAGTCTGTCCCAACCAGCCTTTTCCTGGTTTGGTTGCGGCCCATGGTTTCTTGAGATCAAAGTTCAGTGAATTTTAAACCAATATAATTTCAACAAACTTCTGCCTTCAGAGGAGTTTAGTCCAGGGAATGTCCATAAACTGATGGGGATTTTTGCCCCACCTTACAATTGGACAAGAGTGACTAAGAGAGATCCATAGGGCCCTGTTCTGTGCCTATAATTCACACCGTTCATGAGGAGTTGCATGTAATTTTGTAAAATTTGCTGACATCAATAAGCCTAGTGTCAAATATAAAAGAGATTGATTGTGTTAAAGGTCTGCTGAACTGAGAGCAAGGACTAATGATAGCAGTTGAATAGCAAATTAAAATGAGTTGTATTGAAATTGTCATTATCAACCATTCACTGAAAATATCTAGTCAGTGTTAAACTGTTATCAGCACAATGAAGAAACAATATAAGAGGACACTACCATGTAGTAGTAACATCACTGAATCAGAAAACCTGGTTAGAATTCTACCAAGATGGCTGGTGGAATTTAAAGATAATTTATAAGTCTGAAACTGAAAGCTCCTGGTGATTGTGAAACTAATATCATCAGGAGTATATGAGCTGAAGACGCCCTGGTAGGCAATCAGCATTACTGACAGGAAAAGGCAGATTGAAGATCCTAAGACCGTCAGTCAGTTGCAATGAGAGGAGTTGGCAAAGTGAGGACCTGATACTTAGCCGATAGGCGAGAGACCATAATCCAGAAGGTTGTTCTACCAGGACGAGTCTAAGCTGAGAACCATTGTCATCATCAGAAGATCTTGAGATCATCGCTGGTTCGTGATTCCGAACTGGAGGATCGTCAGTTGAGCAGAGCTGCAGTTGTTGGATATTTATGCTGGCTTTGGCCTAACACAAGTCCAGTGACCAACCAACCAGAGTTATCGCCTCTGCGATGTCTGCATCCCAGGCCTGTAGATCTGCAATACACACAGGGTGACTATGAAGAAGGTGGTGGAAGGATTGCCAGTTGACCAGACCATCTTTGTGAAGAGAACCTTCCTGTGGGTTCCGAAGAGCAGATATTTTCTGTTAGGAGGATTTCCCCAGTGAGGGGGTACTCCTACATGACTTTCAGGACTGTGAAGCAATGTGAATGTCTCCCGAAAGTATTTGAAAAAGAAGGTGAGAGTTCTCTCTCTGCAGCATTATTTTTTATCATCCCGTACAGAGGAGCTGGGTTGTTAAAATCCATATGTACAACTCCCCGTGTCCCAGCAGCAAATGTCCTGACCTTCCTAGGAAGGTATGTATAGCTTGAAGGAGGCGACTCCAATGTGGTGGACCCCTTTGGAATCTGGACCAACAAGCAGCGGGTCAAGGTGGCCCTGAAGGTGGACACCAGTGGGAACATCCTCCACCCACCCTCCATCTTCAAGATCGGAGGGAGTCGAGGGTATCTGACATTCGCAGGGCAACTTAGAGTGTGCTGAATCTGCAGGAGGTTAGGGCACATGGCAGCGGACTGTAAAGTGACTTTCTGCAGGAACTGTAAACAGGAGGGGCACCTGTCTAACTACTTCAAGGAGTCCAAAAGCTGCAACCTGTGTGGGGAAGCTGCCCAAAGACAGTCAGATGGCTGGAAGTGGCAATGTGAACCCTGGATCCCCAAAGGACAGTAAGGTGTCACCCTCTCGCAAGACAACTGATTCAAGGGGCACCCATAAGGAGGAACAGGCTGGAGAGGAGAAAATGGAATTCAGCACAGTGGCATAGCATTTGACTCAACCTCCACCTTAACAGATGGAGTTAATGGAGGAAGAGGAAACAAAGGAGCAGGGGGAGTGGAAGCTGGTGGGAAACAACCAGAAAAGGAAAACACGTCGGTCCTCCACAGGCCCACAGTAAAATGGAAGGAGGATGATGGACACATCAGCAGTTCCTCTGACAATGAAGACATGTGGAAGGACAGCCACCAACAAAAAAGAGGCATTACACTACAAAGGAGAAGGAGAGGAGAAACCCCTAACCTGGAAACACCAGATATCGCTAGAGGCCCAGTAAAACACAACTTCCAACTGCTGGGAACTAAGCGGTACCCACAGCACCACAGGTCCAAGAAGCTGGGAACAGTGACATTCCTAATACTGAGCAGAGAATGGCTGTCCCTCTCTCGGACTCCAAACCAGACCTTCCTGGCTTTGCCCTCGCATTAACGACACCAGATCAGGGCAACGCCTTCTGGGAGGAACAGGACAGCTAGCTCAGTGCTTAGCGTGTCTCTCATACCACAGGGATGCAGGGACTCCCCCAGTGACCCGTGAACAGACATTGTGTCTATAGGTAACTCTATAAAATCTCAAAACGGGTTTTAAAATTGCCAGCATTAACATGTTTGGCATTAAATCTACTACATGGTGTTTCCACATTGACTTATCTGGCCAACGTCAGTGCGTGGACTCATGAGCATCTGTGACCTCCTGCTCCTATAGGAGTGCAGTTCCTTGTAGCAGATGTTATGTACAGAAATGCTTCCATTAGACTAATTAACATGTACAGCCCCATGGTAAAGAGCAAGCAGCTGGCCGTCCTGCAGCAGCTGCCATTGCTGCTTTCAATGTCCGGGCCGGTCAGTCTGGATGGAGACTTCAACTGCATCATCGATGCGGATGAACGATCCGGAGGTGCTGACAGTAAACTGAATGCCACACCCAGATTCCTGATGGAAATAGTTAAAGATACTAAGCTGCACAATGCCTTCAGCACTCCTGCAATCAGAGTGCTGCCTGGATACATCTGGTTGCTGCTGGATGGGTCTATCAGCTCAAGGATAGACTTCCCATTTGCATCCCCCACATTCTCTGTCAGATCCATTAACATCAAGCCAGTGTTCTTCTCTGACCACTGCCTCCTGCTTGCTGACTGTCACCTACTGGACTACAAGCAGCCTGGCAAGGGAATGTGGAAGCTGAATGTGAAATTTTTGACCCCAGAAAACATTGTAGAATTCAAAAGGGATTCCACACATTGAAGAACCATGAAACCCCTCTTTGAGTCTCCAGCAAATGGATAGGAAAGTTAAGAGGAACATCAACAGGTTCTTCATTTTCAAAAGTGTTCAGTGAGGGGGAGGGAAAGATGGGGAAAACTGTCCAAACTCCAAAAAAGCATGCAGAACCTATTCCTGCTACAGACAATGGAGGGCGATGTCAAACAGGATCTCTAGGAGGTGAAGAACCAACAAGCCACTCTCTTTGCCTCAGAGGACTCAAAGATAATCTTCCGGTGAATGGGCCACTCCGTGTAGCAGGTTGAGACGTGCTCACATTTCTTCTTCCCGGAAGTGCACAGAGAGCTCTGTGATTAACAGTCTGAACAAAGAAGGTGACTCACTAATGTCTTCTTAGTCTCACATCCTGAGGATCAGCAAATCCTTTATGCCAGTATATATGACATGAAGCCCACAGACAGCACAGCCTCCCAGTTGTTCCTGTCCTCTATCACGGAGGTCTTAGATGACAGCACGCAGGAGAGATGCACCAGCTGTAATCTCTGGATGAGTTGACCAAGGCCCTTGGGTCCTTAGAAAAGAATAATACTCTTGGGAGTGATGGCTTACCCACCAAGTTTTTGTATTCCACTCTGTAAGGCTTGATCGGCCAGGAAATGCTGGAAGTGTATGATAGTATGTTTATGTCAGGCAACATGTGTGTAGTATAACATGGGTCCATCAAGTTCTGAGATCCCCCTCACTGTCTTTTTAGGAATGTAAGTAGATTCCTTGTAAGAGTAGAAAGTGTCTTTGCTTTGCAATTGGATGGAAGCTCTGAGAAATGTCAAATCCCAATGTTCTTCTTTTCTTTGTGCAAGACCTGTAGACCATTGTTTTGGACTTTTGTATGTATTTATTGATACTTTTATGAATAAAACATATTTCTGTAATAAAGACAAAGAAAGGGACTTGCTATTTAGTGAGTCTCTGGCAAGTGGTTACATTTTTTTCTATCCTTAAATTTCATTATTGTACACAAATTCTGGTAAAGTTAATAAAATCTACATAAGGCGAATATAAATAAGTGAATGATTAGAACACAATATCTGGAAGGCTTAAAACAAGCTGAGAGAGTGGTAGAAAGTCATAAGTTTGGGAAACAAAAAATTAAAAGTGTGACATGACTGGGAATGAACATGAAGGAGCTGAGAAGTTGAAAAGCTACAAGAGAGGGAGCAAGTTTCAAAAGCCTATGACAGTGGTGTTATAGGGTAAAGGAAAGCTCAATAAGTGACACCAGAAACCAATGTGGTTTGAGTAATGGCCTTGATATGTAGGACCAGGTGAGTATTTCTACTATCCTATCTTTAAAGTAAAAATTGGTCTTTAGTTTAGATTAAAGGCATAAGGAATTAAGTAAGGTGCCTGGTATGTATTTAGTTTAACCTTGATGAAGTAAACAGAAAGACAGTACTTTTATCAGTAAGTCACGACAAGGGAGCTCAACCCAGTGGAATACTTCTTCCATTTGGGACGTTAGGGACTCCTCCAATATCTACACTTGCAGAGCATGTCTCCACGTGAAACTACTGGAAATCCATGATTCAGATGCGGAGCAGTTGATGGAGTCACTGTGCGAGGCTGAGATCTTCAAGGTATAGTGAGGTGGCCACACTACAGGTAAAGTATGCACAGGCAGAAGGAGAACAGATGACCTCCAGAAAGTGTAAAACCATCAGGCAGGTAGTTCAGGAATCTCTTGGGGCCATCTGTTTCTTTCTAACAGATTTTGGATGCTACTGTGAGAAATAGTTTCTGAGGGAAATGCAGTGACTACCAAGTCTATGGCACCACAGGCGGCTCAGCTGCAAGTGAGGACGAAGAGTACAGTATTGATACAGGAACATATAGATGTTTAGGCAGCTTCAGCCTTGACACCAGGATGGTATGTTGCCTCGCTGGTGCTAGGAACACCGGAATATTCTGAAGGGGGGAGAGCTGCAGGATATTCTAAAGGGGGAGGGAAAACAACTGCAAGTATCATTGACATAGGTAAAAACAGGGATAAAGCACTGAAAGCAGAATATTGGAAGCCAGTAAATCAGTTAGAAACAGGACTTCAAGGCAGTAACCTCAGGATTACACCCAGCACCACATTCCAATCAGATCAGGGACAGGGGAATAGACGAGTTGACTGTGTAGCTGGAAGGAACGTGTAGGAAAGAGGGATTTAGTTCCTTGAGGCATTAGGACCAATTGTTGGGATGATAGGGCCTGAACAAACTGCAAGTATTGTACCTCAGCAGAACCACGCTCAATTTGCAAGCACTGCAAGTAGGCCTCAGCTAGAGTGGCAGTGCAATGGGGGCCTAAATGTGTAGACAAGAACAAGATACACAATGATGGAAATCAAAGATAGAAACTGAGAGAGCAAAGATGGAAGTCAAAGGAAATAAGGGCTGGCAGCAAATAAGCTAGAGTTCAAAAATTTGCATTAAAACATTAAAAAAATGTCTAAATATAACGTATTCAAATATTTTCACAACACTGTAGATGAATATGAGCAGAAATGGTTGTAAACAGATACAGTATGATTGCAGTTGCAGGGTCGTTACTGTGGGGTGACCAAGGCTGGGAATTGAAAATCCAAGGGTGTTCAATCTTTCGGAAGAACAGGGAAAAAGGAAAAGGAAGTGGAGTGGCACCGTTAATGGAAGATTAATTCAGTGCAAAAGCGAGAAGGAATATTGGTGCAGTAAATTTAGATGGAGGATCAGTCTGGTTGAAGCTAAGAAGCAACAGGAGATGGAAGACATTCATGCAATTTGTCTACAGGCTTCCAAACAGTAGGGGTGAGGTAAGGAATAGCATTAAACAGGAAATTAGGTGTACATACAACAAAGCTGATGAAATAATCGTTGTGATTTAATCATGCAAATCACATTTGCAATAATACAGTGCGGTGTGTACATAATGGATTTTTGAGCAGTATGTTAAGGAATCTACTCAGGGGCGGGCTACCCTAGATGTTGTTTTTATGTAATGTGAAAGAGTTAATTAATAGTCTTGTTGTGAGAGGTCCATTAGAAAAAAGTGACCATAGCCTGATAACAATCTTCATTAGTATAGAAAGTGAAATAGTCCAATCTGAAACTGTAGTCTTAAAGCTAAACAAAGAAAATTACAAAGGTTTGGGGGATGAGTTGACTCTCAAAGACTGAGTAACTCACTAAAATGCATGACAGTGGATAGGCAATGGAAAATAATAAAGAAACAAATGTATGCATTGTAACATTTGTATGTTCCTTTTGGGTGAAAGAATTTAATAGAAAAAGTTGTCCAACTATGGCTACCAAAATAATTAAGGATAGTATTAGATCCAAAGAGGAATCATATAGAATTCATTGAATCATCCAGTGCAGAAGAGGCCCTTTGGACCTTTGAGTGGTACTGCCCAAAATACATTATCACCGCAAGACCTGGTCTACGCCAACACGAACCGGTCGGGGGAGGCAGGGAAGGGGTTATTGGGGTACGGTTCGGTTTAAGTATCCGATTATCCCCTCATACTGTGGCACGACCAGCATCATTTCCCCCGAAGGCACTGATGAGTGAGGCGGGCGAAACTCACTGCCGCTGATTCGCTTTTTTTCTGATGAAGGGTTTAGGCCCGAAACGTCAAGTTTTCCTGCTCCTATGATGCTGCTTGACCAGCTGTGTTCATCCAGCCCCATGCTTGTTATCTCGGATTCTCCAGCATCTGCAGTACCTTTTATCTCTGATACATTATCACCGCAACTAGGTTAGTAAATCATCAATTGGTTTTTGCAGCGATTGGCAGTGGATTCATGGTTATTATTAGGTTTTTAATTCCACATATTTGCCATAGTGAGATTCAAACATAAGCCTCCAGAACATTAGCTGAATTTCTGGATTAATAGTCTAGCAATAATACCACTAGGATGCCATCCCTTGTTAGAAGAGAAAGTGGGAGGCCTGAGGACTCTGAGATATTTTGAGTAAGATGTTGATTAAGAGGGGACTAATAGAGTGTGAGAGTAACCTTGCAAGGAGCTTAAAAGTGGACTAAAAAGAACTTGCATCAGTGTGTAAAGAAAACTAGTGAAGACAAATTTAGGCACCGTGCAGTCTGAAATGGGAGAATTGATAATGAAGAACAAGGAAATGGCATAGTAATTAAGCAACTGTTTTGCAGAAGGAGACATAAATAACTTCCCAGAAGTACTTAGGGAAGCAAGGGCCTCTAGGGAATGAGAAATTAAAGGAAATTAATGTTGATTTTAAAAAAATGCTGGAGAAATTAATGGGACTGAACGTTGATAATTTTCCTGAGACTAGTATTTTATATTCCAGGGTACTAAACAAGGTTGCTGTAGAATTAATGGATGTGTTGTTTGTCTTCTTCCCTAATTCTACAGATTCTGGAACAGGCCCGGTAGCTTTGAGTGTGACAAGTATAAATCGACTGTTTGAAATTAAAGGAAGGAAAAAACTAGGAATCATAAACCGGTTAGCCAAGCATCAGAAGTAGAGAAAATACTGGACTCTACTATGGAAGATTTGATAGTAGGACACTTAAAAATATCAATGCTATTACACAAGTAGTTGTACACAGATATAATATTATTGCAATCATAGAGACATAGCTGTGGGGTGACTAAGGCTGGGAATTGAAAATTGAAGGGTATTCAATCTTGAGGATGTACATGTAGAAAGTACAAGGAGGTGGAGTGGAATTATTAGTTAAAGGTAAAATATATTTATGAAGGGAAATCATGTTTGACAACTCACTGGAATTTTTTCAGACACTTACCTAATAGAATTGACAAAGAAGAACCAGTGGATGTAGTATATCTAGGTTTTCAGAAAGCTCTTGATAAATTCCCACATTAGAGGTTGCTGAGCAAAGTCAAAATATGTGCATTTGGTGGTAACAAACTGACATGGGTTGAGAATTGGTCAGCAGAAAGGAAACAGAGAGTAGAAATAAATGGTCATTTTCAGAATGGAAAGTGGTGATGATTGGGGTACCACGGGATCAGTGTTTGGTCCCCAACTATTCACAAGGTATATCATCATTCAGATGACTGAACAAGTATAATGACAACACAAAACTAGGTGTGCGTGTGAGTGACGAGGAAGATGTAAAGAGGCTTCCGGGTGATGTAGAAGAATTGAGTTATTGGACAATAACATGGCAGATGTAGGAAAATGTAATTAAATGTGAAGTTGTCCACTTCAGTAGGTAAGCAATTTAAATGGTCTTAGATTCTAAACAATTGACGATCAAGGGGACCCGGTGTCCTTGTACACCAGTCTTTGAAAGAAAGTATGAGGGTCCCACAGGCAGTCAAGAAGTCAAACAATTTTTGACTTTCATTGCAGGACAGTTTGAACACAGGAGCAATGAAGTCTTATTGCAGATGTACAAGGCCTTGATGAGGCCACATATTGTCTGAATGTTTGGTCTCCTTCCCCAAACAAAGAGGCACTTGCCATAGAGGAAATGCGATGAAGATTCACTGTGCTGATTCCAGAGATGGCAAGTTCTGTCCTGTGAGGAGAGCTTAGTTTGACTGGGTCTGGATTCATTGGAGTTCAGAAAAATGAGAGGGGATCTCACTGAAATATGTACAGTTCTGACAAGGCTGGAGGCAGAGATGATATATCACCTACCTGAGGGTGCAGAACAAGAGGTTATAATCTCGGAATATGATGTCACCCATTTCAGACTGAAATGAGGAGACATTTTTTTCACTAAGAGGGTGGTGAATCCACAAAAGACTGTGGAGGAGAAGTCACTGAATATATTTAAGAAAGAAGTTGATAGATTCTAGATGCTAAAGGTGTCAGAGGGTAAGGGGACAGGAGGGATCAACCATGTTCATGTTGACTGCAGAGTGGGTTCAAAGGACCAACTGGCTAATGCCTGCTTCTAGTTTGTTTCTGTCAAGATGAAGAAAAACAGCTGGCTCATTCATGCCCTTTAGAGGAGGAAATCTTCTGTCTTTATCCTGTCTGGCCTACATTTGACTCTAGACCGGCAGCAATGTGATTGACTTTTAATTAACTTCTAAATTTACCTGGCAAGCCATCTGTTTAAGGACAGTGAGGAAAAGACATCGAATGTTGACCTCCCCAATTACACCTGCCTCCTGTGAAAGGAAAATAAGATTGGATGTATTTTCAGGTTGTTTGATTATAAAAGAAAGATCTGTTTTCACATGGTATCTCTCCTGACTACTCAGTGAAGAAAAGCACTCATTTGTCAAAACCGGCATCCTTTGATGTTAACATATACCCAATATTTGCAAAATTAATGAATGGGCAATTGCCAGCAGCTAACTATTAAATTTTATTCTCTGCTAGATGCTTTAAAGTAATATATATTGGTAATTCTATCAATATCTCATTACTTTGTAACAACTATATAATTTATTTTCTTCTATCAATGTTTTTTGACGATGACATATAAATTATTGCAAAGATCTAACAGGGGAGACTTTTGGATATGTGACATCTGAAATTCTTAAAGTCTTAGTTATTCCATAAGAAGGGGGAGACTTGCATTGATGTAGCAGCCTTCGTAACCACATCACAATCAAAGGCACAGCAAGCTCCCATGAACCAGAATGTGTTACTGATCATATAATCTGTTTTGGTGATATTATTTGAGGATAATTTTCAGCCAGCGCACTACAAAAAATCTCTGGATGCTGGCAAAAGAGCCATAGAACTGATACAGCACAGAAGGGGCCCATTCGATCCAACATGTCCAAACCGATCCAAAGGCATCCAGAAAGCTTTTCTAATCCCATCTTCTTGTACATGGTCCATAGCTCTACATGTTGTGGCACTTAAAGTGCAGATCCAGCTACTTTTTAAAAGACTTTAGGATCTCTGCCTCCACCACCAACTCAGGCAGTGAATTCCAGACACCCAAGACCCTCTGTGTAAAATAATTTTTTCTCACCTCCCTGCTAATCTTTCTGCCACTTAGCCTAAATCTATGACCACTGATTTTTAAACTCTCTGCCAAGGGAAACAGATTCCTCCTGTATACTCCATCGCTGCCTCTCACAATTTTGTATACATCCATCATGTTTCCCTTCAGCTGTCTCCATTTCAAGGAAAATAACCCCAACCTCTCTAATCTCTCCTCATAGCTACAGTTCTCCAGCCCTGGAAACATTCTCATAAATCATCTCTGGACTGTCTCCAGAGCAATCACATCATTCCTGTAATGTGGTGACCAGAATTGTACACAATATTCCAATTGTGGTCTCACCAGATTATTCTAGGTTTCATCAGTATATCCTTATTTTTGTATTTTAGACTTCTGACAATGCATTCTACACCTCTTTCAATGAAATAAGGGCAAAAAAAATGAAGATGACACACAAACAAAAACCTTGGAAATATGTCAGACAGGATGACAAAAAGACAGCTAAAATTTCAGATTCCCAGCAGTAGGTTGAGATTGTGAGATCAAGTCAGTGGTACGTTAGCGGCAGAGTGACCTACAAATAGCCCCAGTGAAGAGATCCTACCTACTATTTTTGGAAATACATATAAGTCTGTGGACTACGAGGAACTAGAAAATGGAAGGACTGGACAATTCCTGGGTTACAGAAGGTTTGCCATGTGACTTCTTAGAAGTCAAAACATCAATGAAGTGTGTGCATACTGGAAAGCCAGTAATTTTGAGAGTACACATCCCCAAAGCTTTTAAAGAGATATTAGAGACTTTTTATAGCCCCAATTGTTGGACAAAAGACTGAATTTTGAAAAAGGCCCTATGCTGAAGGTTACCCAACTAAAGCCTTTGAACTAAAGTTGCTTTTTAAGGACACAACTGGATGTGAAAGTTATGTAAAAGCTTGCAAAGAAAGGGACCACAATCTCCCTCCCTCAGTTAGTGAGGAAACAATCCTTACAGCAAAGCCAGCTAAAATGGTTGCCTTTCTCAGTGTTTTTTTTTTGGAAAAAAGAACCGTTATAGTTTCAAATAAAAGACACCTAACTGTTACCAACCTGAATCTCAAATCTAGATCCTCCATCAGTCCCTGACAACAAACAGATCTCATTAATAGAAAATCAAATACAATGCATTCTATTTTCTCCATTTAAACACTTGACCTGAAGGGGTGTTGTTCTTTTTTTTTCCTCAATGTTTTTCTCAAGCCCATTGTTCCTCTGCAGAGCTGTGTAATTGCCTTTTTGCCTTGTCTGTGTAAACATGTCTGTGTAAAGAGGATATAGCATAGCATCTTCATTGATAATTATTTTTGCCACTTCTTTAAATAATGTTTGGTTTCATGAACAAGTTATTTTTGAATTTATTGAAGAAGCCTGATGAAAGTTTTTATTTGAGATAACAGTAATGACAAGAAGCAAATTCAACATTTTGGTGATTAGGTAAAATATTAGCGTTTTTACTGTTGCGTGTAGAATAGTAGAGTTTAGTTACCAGCACATACTTCCCTTCAGAGTCATAACACTCTTCATTTTTATGGCACAAGCTCTCACTGGGTGGAACGTTAACCATGTCACACCATTCCCCACAGTGGAACAGGATGTCTACACCATTCTTTAAATCTCTTGATTTTCATTGGTTCAAACCATTGTTGAACTTTCAGGCTCAACTGGGCATCCTTTCTAAACCAGAATGATTGCAATATTGTAGGGTAAACACAAAGGACTGTAAGGACACTGCTAGCCAATACCCTGAGATAGACCTACATTTGGGCACTACTAACTTTGCCCTTCAGACCCTTCCTTTTACTAAAGTTGACTGGCTGACCCCACCATCCTGCCCACAAAACCCTGAATGCCCTTCCCACCCGATATTCTATGCTCCTAACACTGATCCGTGTCCTCTCTGTATTCCTCTTTCATTTTTCCATGTCAGTAATTTATTCCAAATCCCCATGGAGGAGAAGGTAGCCTAGGCCGACCGGCAGCAAAAGTGGGAGCAGGCAGCCTGTGGCAGTGGTGAGAGCAGGAACAGGCTGCAAAGCAGTGAGAGCAGGCAGCCTGGGGTGGCAACAGGGGCAAGGTTGAACCTGAAGCAGCGGAGGTCGAGCACTTGTGAGGATTGCATGCCCAGCATGGCTACGTGATTATGAACCGTAGTGCTGAATTGTTAACTGTGTTTCTTTGTCTATCTACTTTTTAGTAAGAAGGGCTAATGTTTAACTTTTGAACTTTGTTTTTCTTATTTTTCTGCTTTGCAACTAAGGTTCTGTACCTCAGCACCTTTGTACCTAAGACAACTCCATAAGTGGTGACTTGTAAATTTTTCACTCTTCTCATATGAGTATGACAATAAAGCTAATTCTAATTTAAATTCACCCCAGCTGATCTCAAGTTGCCATTCTCCTTCTCCTCTCCTAGCAAGAAAAACAGGTGACCTCAGACACAATTGCACAATGTGGATTCATGCAGGCTACCTCTCAATAAATGTTATCTGGATGTGACCAAAATCTTATGTACTGCTGATTTTATCATGAAGGTAGGATGCAGTTACAAAAGATCTTTAGATAATGAGTATTAATGCCATGGAAATGTATTTCAAATAGCAAACCACACTGTTGGCACGTCCTGCTATAAAATCACCCTTCATCTGGTCTCTAAATTTGAACCCACAGGAAATGTCATCTTCTCTCTAATTAAGTCATCCTTCCCACCACATTTCTCATTTTTTGTGGAATCCAAGAACCCCTTTTCATATTAATTGTGCCAATTCGCCAAATTACATCCTGCCTTGACTTTGCATAAGTCTTCTGTTTCCTGATAGTTAAAGGTTTGCTCAATCTTTAGGTCTGAAGTAAGGCTTTGTCCTTTTCTAACCGAACAACACAGGAAAAGTGAGTGAGGAAGCTGAATAGTCCATTAGTGCCAGAGCAGGGTCTGGACAGGTAAAGTGTGGTCGTTAGGTCTTCAAACAGTGCAGTGGTTTGGCTGGCAAGAGAATTATACTAGTAAACTGATCGTCTGACAGCACCAGCTCTAGGTAATGGCTATCTTGGCAGCTGAGGAGAAGGGAGTCATTCCCTAGTCTTTATGACAGTATGTCTCGTTGCGGCTATTCTGTGTCTCCAAGTAGGCAGCTGCGCCACACTTGACAAGTCAATAGTTATGGTATTTCACACATAGATATCTATATATTGAATTAGGTAACAAAAATCTTCCAGAAATTCACAGAAGTTTTATGTACATCTACAAAGTAGTACAACCTTTCTCCAATGAATCTCTCTCTGACCAGAATCTCACTCCTGCTGGGGAAGGATTCAGCTCTGTAAAAAAAAACACTAAGAAAACAAAATACCCAATCACCTAATTACAAAAATTACCCACCAGGGGATAAAGGGAAACCAGTAGATATGTTGTATTTGGACTTCCAGAAGGCATTTGACAAAGTACCTCACAAAAGATCAAGTCTTAAGAGCCTACAATGTTAAAGAACATGTATTGTCATAGACAGAGAATTGGCTCATGGGCAGGAAGCAGTGAGTGGAATTAAGGCTTCTTTATTGGGATACAGATCTGTAACCAGTACGGTTCCACAGTGATGGCACTGCAACTGTTCACAATATGTAGCACTGACATGGAGGAAGGAAGTGAATGTACTGTAGGCAAATTTGCAGGTGACAAAAAATAGGTGGAAAGACAAGTTGCAAGAGCAAAACAAATAGTTTACGGAAAGATATTGACAGATTAAGAAAGTGGGCATAAAGTTGCCAAATGGAGTATAATGTGGGAAAATGTGAAGCTGTTCATTTTTGAAGGGAGAATAAAAGAAAGTATTATTTAAATGGAGAAAAACTTCAGAAAACTGTAACACAAAAGGGACTTGGTGTGCTTGTGCATGAAACACAGAAAACTAGCACACATGCAGTAGGTAATCAGGAAAGCCCTTGGAATGTTGGTCCTTTTCCAAGTGGGGTATATTCCTTATAAGAATAAGGAAGTCTTACTGTAACTGTAAAAGGTGCTGCTGAGACCATATCTGGAGTACTGTGAGCAGTTCTGTTCTGCTTATTTAAGAAAAGACATTATTTCATTAGAAACAGTTTAGAGAAGGTTCACTAGGACGATCCCCAGTATGGAAAGATTGTCTTTTGAGAACAGGTTAAACAGTTTGGGAGTTTAGAAGAATAAGAGGTGATCTCATTGAACCAGATAGGATTCTGAAGGGGCTTGACTTGATAAATGTTGACAGGATGTTTCCCATTATGGGAGAGCCAGAGGGCATAGCTTAGATTCAAAGGACACTCATTTAAGACTGAGATGAGGAGGAATTTCTTTTCCCAGAGGATTGTGTGAATCTTTGGAACTTACATCCGCAAAGAGATGTGGGGGGAGAGTCTTTTAACATATTTAAGGCTGAGATAGACTCTTGATCAGTATGGGGATTAAGAGTTACAGGGAAAGAGCAGGAAAGTGGACATGAGAAATATTAATCAGCCATGATCCAGTTGAATAGTGGAGTAGCTCAAGGGGCTGAACTGCCTACTCCTCTTCCTATTTCTTACGGTCTCATGGAGCAGTGCAACCAATAAAACAAATCTAGGAAGTTGAGAACAAGGGTAGGGACTAAACGGAAGTAGTGTTAGGTGTGATGCCAGCACCACGATGCCCATTCGTAGGCACCATATACCACCTCTCTCAGGGCACCTGGGTACAGACGTAGCTGTGCAACAGAGATGTTGCACAACAAAATAGGCCAAAAGCTGGTGATAATTAAGGGGGGAAATGGAGGTCAGAGGAAAACCACCAGAGTCATCTTTATCAAGGGAAAATATTAGTGCATGTTCAGAATGTGTACTAACCGCCTTCAAATGTTTGAGAGACAACCAATGCTTTCGCTATAGGCAATTACTGACTTGTGTGCAACATTATCGACGGTTCTGTGAATTTGCAGGAAAACCCATGCCAACTGCCTTCAAGGTAAATGTAGACCAATGCTTCAACTCCAGCAGCCTCGTATTATGGCTCCATGATAGATACATGACATTTCCCAAAAGGGGAGCGTAACGGGAGATAATAAGTACACCCATGAACAACCAGCTCCATTATCAGAAGAGTTTTCACCTCTTCACATTCATGTTGACTGTAACCACTAGAAAACAAAGATGTAGATCTATTCCCCTATTCCCAATTCCTTCGCCTCCGCCTCATCTGGTCCCAGGATGAGGCATTCCACTCCCGAACGTCTCAGATGTCCTCGTTTTACAAGGACCGCAACTTCCACCCCTCAGTGGTCGAGACCGCCCTTGACCATGTCTCCCGCATTTCCCGCAACTCATCGCTCACACCTCCTTCCCACAATAACAACCAAAACAGAATCCCCCTCGTCCTCAAGCACCACCCCACCAACTTCCAGATCCAACACATCATCCTCCGACTCTTTTGCCATCTGCAATCCGACCCCACCACCATGTTCACCTGCACATCTGCTAATGTGGTATACCGTATCCGCTGTTCCCGATGTGGCCTCCTCTACATTGGGGAAACCAAGAGGAGGCTTGGGGACTGCTTTGTGGAACACCTACGCTCGGTTCGCAACAAACAACTGCACCTCCCCGTCACGAACCATTTCAACTCCCCCTCCCACTCCTTAGACGACATGTCCATCCTGGGCCTCTTGCAGTGCCACAACGATGCCACCTGAAGGTTGCAGGAACAGCACCTCATATTTCGCTTAGGAACCCTGTAGCCCAATGGTATCAATGTGGACTTCACAAGCTTCAAAATCTCCCCTCCCCCACCTGCATCCCAAAACCAGCCCAGCTTGTCCCCCTCTCCCTAACCTGACCTTCCTCCCACCTATCCCCTCTTCCCACCTCAAGCCCCACCCCCATCTCTGTCCTACTGGCCTCATCCCACCCCCTGGACCTGTCCATCTCTCTGGACTGACCTATCCCCTCCCTAACTCCCCATCTACACTCACCTTTACTGGCTGTACCCCAGTGTCTTTGACCTGTCTGTCTTCTCTCCACCTATCTTCTCCCTTATCCATTTTCTATCTGCATCCCCTTCTCTCCCTATTTATTTCAGAATCCCCTTCCCCTCCCCCATTTCTGAAGAAGGATCTAGGCTTGAAACATCAGCTTTCCTGCTCCTCTGATGCTGCTTGGCCTGCTGTGTTCATCCAGCTCTACTCCTTGTTATCTCAGATACATGTGATTACCCTCTTCTGAACCATTCTAGGTCTCTTTTACCATTATCTTTCAAATCCATCCATTTGATCAAGCTTTTAGTCACTTACCTGAGTACTTCGCTTTTTAGCTTGGCAGCTCTTACTTTTTCCTCACTTCTGTGACATATCTTTTTATGATTTTGCATACAAAAAATTTTATGTAAATGGTAAACTGTCATGGTATGATAATGGTGCAGTTTATTCTTCCATTAAATTAACAAACAGAAGACTTTCATATAAATGCATTTGTTGTTTATGGTTTCCCATCACATATGCTGGCCTTGGTCCATTTAAATTACAATATCAGCCAATAATCATATCATGACAGCATATTTTTCCTGATATGTTTCTTTAAAAATAAATTGGGAGTGCAGAATCAGTTCAACAATGTAGGAAGTGCATTGCAGGTAACTGAAAGTAGTCCCTGGTGAACTGTGTGTTAACATTAGTGAATTAAAAGAATCAGACAATATACTCTATGCAATTGGTGCTCCCAGCTGGGGAACATGGTCCATGGAATAGCTGCTGAATAAAAATGAGTTGCAGTTTGAAGCAAACTAGAAAATGCTTAGCTGAGATTGCAGTATCTTCCTGTGTTTACAGTACAATCCAAATGTGATCAGTAGAGGGCAAGACTATTCAGCCTTCAGAAGCCGGTATAACAGTTGTCAAAAATATGAATATCTGCTGCAATTACTGAACATCTCACAGGATATACTTAGCCTTAAAATGTTACAGCATGACAGTTAACGATCCTACTTCACGGCTTTTTTTATCTTTATTTTAGAGCATGCTGCTTGCAGATTTCGTTGTTTGGTATGATCCTGCTCTTTCTTCAGCTCTTGGAAAGCTGGGGCACACTGGGGAGTGGGACACTGTAAATCCCAAAATAGCAATCCTCACAATAAATGGTGCAGCTCATCTCTGTTATTTGCAGACAAATTTTCTGCAAGATCATTGAAACCAATTCACTGAAAGAAGGGATTTGGATGCTGCTGATATCAAGACATTCTGCAACATATGAGTGTGAATACAATTGTTATTAATGTAAATTGTTTTAAAGCCTATTTTTGCTCCTTCAGCAATCAGTGGCAAGAACATCTACCTTTGTTAGCACCAATATTCTCAATTTTCACTGAATTACAAGAATAGCCAAATAATGTAAGCTGCAATCAAATATCAATAAAATCATCTGATTATTCCTGTTAAAATTTCAGACGTGACAACTTGGTATGGTATAAGATGCGACACGACAGTTACATACTTTGCTTTACTTTATCTTTTCATGGGTCACAACATTATTAGTAAGGCCAGCATTTGTTGCCCACCTCTAATTTCCCTGAATGGCTTGGAGGCTCATTTCAGAAGACAGTTAAGAACAAATCATATTTTATGGATCTGGTGTCACTTGTAGGCCAGACCATGCAAAGATGGCAGATTTTCTTCCCAAAAGGAAATTTAGTAAGCCAGGTATTTTTGTTTTGTTTCAGATTCCAAACATCTGCAGCATTTGATTTTATTCATGGGTTTTTATGATAATAGATGATAGTTTCATTGTCATCATCACTGAGAGTAGCTTTCAACTCCGTATTCTTTATAAACCAAAATGGGTGTTGAAGTTATACGCTTGATTAACCCATGCCAGTTAGCTGTGATGCAGGCATCAGGTCAAATTTGTGGTATGCCCTGTTTAAATTGATTGTAGTGTGCAGTCAATGCTAACAGTGCTGATCATTGGTTGGACAGATGACCTGGAAGGTTGATATTGCAAGTGCCTGGTGCTGTGCCAGTTTGTGCCTCTTCAGGGGTGCCCCACTGTGGCTGCTGGAAATGGTGAAAATATTATCATAGACCTGTTATAGAAACAGAGGAAGATAGTAGAACACAGATGTAGTGGGAATATCACTAGACTTGTAATCTAGAGGCCAAAATTACTCTTCTGGGGACAAGGTTCCAATCTGACCATGTCAGTTGGTGAAGGTTAAATTTAATTCATAAATCTGTTTGTTATTTTCCAATTGTCTCTGGCTACTGCTGTGATGTCAGACAACTGGAGGATTGCTAGTATTGTGCCCTGATCCAAAAGAGAGAAAGCAGTCAGTCCTCAACCGTAACATCAATATGCAGTGCATGATTACAAAAAATGTTTTAATATAAAAGTATAGTACCTTGTTAATCCTGTATCTGAAGTATTGTGCACAGATTTAGTTTCCTTTTCTGAGGAAGAATATATTGACGATTGAGGGGCGTGCAACGGTGGTTCACTAGATTAATCCCTGCGATAATGGGTTGTCTTATGAGGAGAGATTGAGGAACCTGTGTCTGTAATCTTTCCAGTTTTGAAAAGTGAGATCGGCCTCTTTGAAACTTACTAATTTTTTACAGGGTGTGATAGGATGAATATAGACAAGATGTATCTCCTAGTTGGTGAGTCTAGAACCAGGTGACAATCTCAAGATAATGGGCAGGCCATTTAAGAGTGAGAAGGAATTTGTTCACCCAGAGGGTGGTGAATCTTTGGAATTCTTTATCCCAGTGGGCTTTAAAAGCTCAATCATTAATTAAGTTCAAAACAGAACTTAATAGTTTACTGACACTGATGATATCATAGAATGATAGAATCCTACAGTGCAGAAACAGGCCATTTAGCTTATCAAGTCAGCACTGACTCTCTGAAGAGCATCCCACCCAGACCCTAACCCTAATTCCATAATTCCGCATTTACCATGGCTAATCCACCTAACCCACACATCTTTGGACTGTGGGAGGAAATCCATCTCGACACATAGAGGACAGTGTGCAAACTGCACACATAGTCTCCACAAGACTGGAATTGAACTCAGGTCCCTGGCACTGTAAGGCAGCAGTGTTAACCACCTTCAAGAAAATGGTATGGGAAAATGACTTTGAGATGGATAATCAGCCAAAACAATCTCAAATGGCTGGAATATACAGCACACCACCAACCCCGCTCCCCCAACACACACACACATACCCACATACACACACACAACACAGCTTTCACTCAGAAATAGTAAGAACTGCCGATGCTGGAGTCAGAGATAACACAGTGTGGAGTTGGAAGAACACAGCAGGCTAGGCAGCACCACACTGGCAATAAATCACTATGACAGCCATATCAGCCAAACATATTACAGATCCTTCACTGACCCAAATCATTCTTTCATCCAGGTGAAAGGTATATAACAGGAGGCAGCAAGAATTAATTGGAGGTGTGTACGTACATTTCCATGTTTTGATCAAGTGTGCAATACAAGATATCCATGATGAGAAGAGATATTGCTGAGGATGAGGCCATCAGTATAATTGAAGCAATTGTTAATGAGGATATCAACATGTTTAATCTTGCTTACCTCTTCTTATGTCTGCATTACCCTTAATCTCTTCTGGTTAAAAGAAACATGTGCTTCTTACTTCTCTCCTCTCACTGCAACTCAAGCCTTGTTGATTTTAATTACAGAGTCTCTTGAGCTAGAACCTCCCCAGAAAGCGAAGGAGGATGAAGAAAGCAGTGATGAGAATAAACTGGCTCTCAGACTCACAACCACCAGCTCATAGAATGACACATCTTAGCCTCCAGGATCTAGGAGAGATATAAACTTACTGACAATCAAAGGTGTGCAGGAGCAGAGTACAGGATAAAGATGACAGAATTACAAATAAGACTTAATAGAATAACTCCATAGTTGTTTGGGAACATGGGATGCTCTTGAATCTGGTGTTTGATCTGAGTTTTTGTAGCATGGGTTAATTAGTGATGATTAAACAAAAGAAGTTCAGAGATGTTTAATAGCAACTCTGAACAGAAAATAAAAATGAAAAAGTTCTCAGGGCTCTCACGGTGCAGTGTATTGTCCCTATCTCTGAACAAGGAGCATGGTTCAACTTTCATTTGCTTCAGAGATGTATTATAACATCTTTAAGAAAGTTAATTAGAGCTGAGTTCTTTCCCAGTGGACCCCTGAACAACTAAACATCCAGAAGGGAATGGTGGGAACTGATGTTTGTACTAAACTATAGGTTTACAAGAAAACCCTTATGAATATCTAGGAGTCTTTTGGTGCGCAATTCAAAGTATGGACTTCAGGTATGAAACAAAGGATAGCACAAAGGATTAGCTTACCAGATGGTAAGGCTGAAGTTAGATGAGGAGTTTGATGGTTTAAGTTACAGGAAAAAAACAGATGGGAGCTGTTCAACCTGTTATTTGGTACAGTGGGAACACTGATAAGTGGCCAGCTGTCAACATCGAGAAGCAAAGAGGAATCCAGAATTAACTTGGCATGGGTCTTTGTGTATGGATTGAAGCTCATGGTTTTTAAAAATGTAATAGATAGTTACCTTCATTATAACATCTGCAAAGATCACCATGATGCACTGTGTGATAGCCATTACATAGGAATACAGAAACTAGGAGCAAGAGTCGGCCATTTGATTCTTCAAGCCTGCTCTATCATTCAGTACAGTAATGGCTAATCATTCAACTCAATACCCTATTCCTACTTTCATCCCTTACCCCAAGAATCCTTTATCCTTGAGAACTATATCTAACTCCTCCTTGAAAACACTCAATGTTTTGGCCTCAACTGCTTTCTGTAGCAGAGAATTCCAGAGGCTCACTATTTTCTGGTTGAAGAAGTTCCTCTGCATCTCTGTACTGAATGGTCTAGCCCATATCCTTAGACTGTGATCCCTAGTTCTAGTCTCCCCAGTTACAGGGAACATCACTCCTGTGTTTACCCTGCCTAGTCCTGTTAGAATGTTATAGTTTTCTATGGGATTCCACTATCATTCTTCCAAACTGTAGTGAATATTTTTCTAAGTGATCCAATTTATTTTCATAGTCATTTGTTATCTGTTTCCAATGCAGTACTAGCAATCTGGATAGAAAATATACTGCAGTAATTAGCCTACTGCCAATCAAAATTAGACTGCTTTGATAGTAGCAGACAAAGAAGGTTCCAGGGCAGCACAGCATCTCCAGCAACCTGTTCTCCAACTGTTTATTATTGCAACTAAGGCACTGCACTGGGAGAATAGCAGTGTTTCTGTGGAGTACTAACTTGATGTCCTCTCTCAGGGTGACAGCATTCATCCTTTTACCACTTCCATTCTATTGATGCCATTTCTGATGCTTGCCTGTCAACCATATAAGTCAGATACTGCCACCCAGCTCAAAATGACATAGTCTGAAATCAAGCCTTCTTGGCTAAAAGCTGCTCAATGCTACTCTCTTTTGAGCATCCTGAGATTTCAAAAGAGAGGATATAAGTAGATATATATTTTTATTTATTACAGAGTTGGAAATTTGCAGCATTCAAATTTTTTCTTATTCTCCTACCCATTTATCAGTATATCATTTGAACTAGCAATTTTCAAGAGTGCTTTAAGAAGAGGTTAAGGACATCCTTGAATTTGAAGCTAAAATTGGACAAAGTTGCTACTTTTGTATGTGTGCACTTGTAAACCATGTTGACAATTATAAGAATAAAGAAGGAGTAGTCATCAAAAATGAAAGAAAAATGACAAATGTGAAATTGCTGCCTCATAGAATCCTTACAGTGCACAAAGGGGCCATTCAGCCCATCGAGTCCACACTGACCCTCCAAATTGCATCCCACACAATTCACCTAAGCCTGCATTTCCCATGGTTAATCCGCCTAGCCTACACATTCCTGGACACTATGAGCAATTTAGAATAGCCAGTCCACCTAACATGCACATCTTTGGACTGTGGGGGGAAAACTGGAGTACCTGGCAGAAACCCACGAAGACACAGGGACAACTCCATACAGACAGTCACTAAAGGCTGGAATTAAAGCTAGGTTTCTGGCACTGTGAGGCAACGGTGCTAACTGCTGAGCCACCGTGCCACCCTCTTTGGTAAAGCATTTCTTGATTTGGTCATCTAGAAGTAGTAAAAATGTACAATAAATTGAGTAAATACGTGCTGAGTTACTGCATCAACTGAGCCTGCTATATCCAAAAGGGAGTGGAAAGCTTGGACCAACAATCAGATCAAAGTTTTTCTGAGGTTTTGTTTTGTTGAACTGTAATTATTAAGAACACTAAATTTTTTTGAAATTTTGCATTGTGTCATCGTGCTTCAACATGGGTTTGTGTCTTCACCAACATGTTTAGATTACTAAATAAAAATCAGTTCATCTGCTAATAATTATTAGTTTGTTGTTGCTTGTCAGACCTTGCTGTGTGCAAATTGGCTCTACTTTTCCTACATGGTGACAACTATTACTCTTCTGAAGTATTGAATTTGCTCTAAGTACGTGGAGATGTGATAAGGATGTAGAAGTGATTATACCAATGCAAACCTTCACTTGCTTCATTCTGTCTGGACGGGGTGTGTGGAAGGTTATTAAATGCAAGGAAGGGTAGGCACAAGTTGCGTCCAAATATTCGGTAGAAATAACCGCAGTTCTTTCTTACTTCACAGATGATTCAACTTTTGTAGCTGAATTTCCCCTGAGTTGGCCTGAATCCTGTTTTGATTTCTAAATTCAGTTTCTGGTGCACATTTGCAATGTTTTGCAGCAGAGCAGGAACAACCCTGGGGAAATACACCAATATGCCTTTAATATCACAGAATCATACTGTACAGAAGGAGCACTTCAGTCCAGCAAATCTGCAACAACAAAAACCTACTCTAAATCTACTCTCGTCCCACTTTTCAGCACTTGGCCCATAGCCTTGAATATTATGACATTTCAAGTGCTCATCAAAGTACTTTTTAAAGGCTGTGAGGTTTTACTGCTGTAAATATCAATCCTAGATAGTGCATTTCAGATTCCCACCACCTGTGGATATGTTTTTTCCTCAAATCCTCTCTAAGCATCCTGTCTTTCACCATAAAATTTATTCCTTCAACGAGGGGGACCAGCTGCTTTCTATCCATCCTGTCCTACCCCTCATAGTCGTATACACCATAATCAACCTTCCCTGCTCTAAATAAAACAAAAATCATGAACTAATCCAGCCTTTCTTCATAGCTAACCTGCTGCATCCCAGGCAACTGGTGAATCTCCTTTGTATCCCCATCCAGTGAAATCACAGCCTTCCTATACTGTGGTGACCAGAACTGCACACAGTAGTCCAGCTGTAGCCTAGGCAGATTTCTGTACAGTTTCAATATTAGGTCCCTACTCTTAAAATCTATGCTATAACTGATAAAGGCAAGTGTCCAAATCCTCCTCAAATACCCTATTAATCTGTCCACTGCCTTCAGGGATCTGTGGGCAAACACCTCAAAATTGCACTATTTGTCTAACTTTCTAGTGTCCTGCTAGACATTGAGTACTTCCATGTCCGGTTACTTCTTCCAAAGTGCATCACCTCACATTATTAGAGTTAAATTCTACCTGCCACTGATCTGTCAATCTGACCAATCCATCCATATTCTCCTGCTATTGCTTCATTGTCTACCACCTGGCCAATTTTTGTGTTAACTGTAAATTTCCTTATCATCCATTCCTACATTTTCTTCTATATTGTTTGTATATTTCACAAACAATAAGGGACCCAGTACTGATCCCTGTGGTCCACCATTGAACACTAGCCTCCAGTTACATGAAGGCATACTCATTCTGGTGGCAGGGTCACGTTTGTGCTTGTGCGGTACTCTGTGGAATTGGTGGCATCTGCATTTGTGAAGTCCAGCAAGGACTCATAGTGATGAGGGGATTGGTCGAGGCAAGATGGCGCCAAAGAGTGTTGACTTTAATTTCAGTGGTGATGACATGGCAGAGGGGCCAATGGCCCATGGTGGGGCAATTAACAAGAAGGACTGTAAAGTTTAACACTTTTTCCTTATTTCTTTATTTTTCTGCATTTATGTTCCATGTTTTGGTTTATTTTTCTGTGTTTAAGATGGTGTGGGACAGTGGCGACACTATACAACACTTTTCACTGTATTCTGTAACAAGATACATGTGACAATAAATAAATCAAATCAAATAAATAAATCCTATGACTAAGCCAACTTTGTATCCAACTTGCCAAGTTATTCTGGATTCAATGAACGTTATCTTCTTTATCGGTCCCTTACATGGGGCTTTGCCAATGGCTATGCTGAAGTCCACATAAATGACATCAACTGGACAAGCCTCATCTCTACATCTGACAACCTGCTCCGAAGATTCAAACAACTGATTCAAAATGACCTGTCTCTGACAAACCATGCTGACTATTCCTGTCCAAATCTTGCATTTCCAAGTGGAGATTAATCTCTCCCTCAGAATTCTCTTTCAGTCTCTTTTCAAGTTTGACAGGTTTCTATGAGATTTGTGTATTTTAGTGTGCAAAGCACAACTGGCATATGCGCCAAATATTTGACAAGATGTGAAGGGAATTTCCCTACTTCATTTCAAATCGAACCAATGAATCTTTTACATTTGCATAATAGATAAGAGGGAGCCTTATTTTAATGGATCAACTTCAAATCATTATTTCTGACAGTGCAGCACTCCCTCAACACTGCATTACAGAGCCGAGCTGCGTTGTATTTTATAATATATGCTGATTGCGAATGAAGGTATACATGCTAAGGAAAATCCCCCGTACTGTAAATTATTTATTTTAAATTCATTCTGTAACATTCAGACGCACATTTACTTGTTGGATCTTCATAAGCAACTCTTAACATTGATCATTAATTTCTAAATTTAGACTTCTATATCATGACAAGTCAACGTTTTGTTTTTATTCAAAATCATCCAACAACATCTGAAGACAGCAATTTGTGGTTGGGAAGTGTGAAAAAAATGTGTCCCTTTATTCCCGTTTAGTTCCTACAATATTTGTATTTTTGTGAATTTCATTCGTATTGTGTTCTATCCCCTCTCATCACAATAAAAGTTCCCATTCTTTCCTGCTCGACTTCCACTGTGGTGTTCCCTTCTTCCCCTTGATATCAAGAGTCAATTTTCATAATTTTACATGTTAATCTATTCTGTCATCACTCACCTCATTGTTAATTTGCATTTAGAAGAGTAAAATACAGACACTCCTGAGAATGGCAAAATTGGCGTGAACTCATCTTGTATGCCTTAACATTGAACTCCAGTTCAAGCAGTACCACCATTTCCAGGTTTCACGACTTTTTATAGTTATTTCCTGTATTAAGTAACTGTACAATTCCCACCAGCTCACCCCATGGATGGTTGATAATCTCTAGACTCACTTTCCAGAAGACCAATATTCACATTATATGCTCTTTTCTTAATTAAGTAACAGTCAAAACTCTTACTGTCTGTTTTGATATTTCTAGGTATCTTTCTGTCATACATTAATTTCTCCTTTCTTATTAATAGTTTTCAGTCTTTCTTCACTGTTATTTTTATTCAATTCAATCTTCTAACTGGCTTTGTAAGGTGCATCTTTTCCTTGGAAACTTTCTCATCAGAATATATTTATTTTGAATATCTCTCTATACCTTCTTACGTATCTCCCACTGCATCTTGACTGACCTGCCCTTTAACCGAAACTCCCAATTTACTTTGGCCAACTTTGTTTTCAGGCCCCCATAATTCCTCTGATTTCAGTTTAAAACATTAGTTTCAAGTCCTCTGTTCTCTCCCTCAGACTTAATGTGATACTCAATCATAAGGTGATCACTTTGACATCAGGGCACCAACAATGATTTCATTTCACCTTGTCAGGTCTTGTATAGCCTGCTATAGATAATGCTACTCTTAAGAAACTGTTCTGAAGACATTCTATGAGCTCACCATCTAAAGGACATTTGCCAATATGATTAATCCAATATTTATGTAGATTAAAATCTCACACAATTGTCATTGCATTCTTCTCACATGTCCCCCTTATTTATTCCTGTATATTCTTTTCAACAGTATGATTACTGTTAGTGAGCCCATAAACCATTACAACAAGCAACTGCTAACCATTACTTTATCTTTTCTTTACCCAAACCTATTTTGCATCTTGATGTTTGGAACTAAAGTCATCTCCCTCTATTAATTAATGTCATCCCTACTCAACAGTACTGCACCCCTGCCATTTCCTACCTTGTAGGCCTCCTATTCGCGTTTGTATCTTGGACATTCAGATTCCACTCTTTGTCATCTTGTTGCCGATTCTCATTTTTTGGTTATGATATTACACATATTAATTTCTATTTGTGCTGTTCATTCAATACTTTTCTTATGAATGTCATATGAATTCAGACACAGAATCATTTTCTTCTGCCTTTTCACTATGTGTGTTACGTCTAGCCTTACCTACTGGTGCACTCTTTGATTCGCATGCTCTGCCCCTTCCTGACATGGCTGAACATCTTTTCTAGTTATACCATCTTGCACTCTTGCTTTGTCTTTTCCATTTAATTCATCACACCTTCCCAAATTTGAATCCTCACCCTCAGTGTTTAGTTTAAAATGTTCTCTAACACGCTAGCTATACAAACAACAAGAACACTGGTCTGAACATGATTTCAGCTATCCCAACAGTACAGCTCCCACTTTCCCCAGTGCTGATGCCAGTGTCCAGTGAGCATAAATCCACATCTTCCACAAAAGAAAACATTTTTAACCAAGCATTTAACTTTCTAATTATATTTCCCCAACCCCAATTTGTTTGTGGCTCAGGTGGTAATCACACTATTATTTTCTTTGAAGTTCTTCTTCTTAATTTAACCCCTCGCTGCTCATACAGTTCCAGTAATTTCAGTTTATTATCTGTGGCGATAGTGTTGCTCGGATCCTGTTCTTTCAATAGTGTTGTTAGTGTATCTCTTGCTAGTGGTATGTCAATCAAAGTGAATAGTGAAATTACTGGACCTATGCCTCACGACCCACTTTCCCTTTAATGGCCAGATCTATGAACAAATCAATGGGACACCTATGGGGTCACCCATCTCTGGACTAACAGCAGGAGCAATGATGCAGAGACTTGAATGCACGGCCCTTCCGCAGATCCAACCCAAACTATGGATCTGATATGTGGACAACACTTTCATCATCATCATCAAATGGACTAAACTAGAAAAAACACAATAACTTATAAACAACATTTTCACCGGCAACAAATTCACTAGAGAAGAAGAAAAGAACAAACAGCTCCCATTCCTGGACGTGATGGTAGAACATAGGGCCAACAGGGAATTTTTGACCAAAGTATACAGAAAGGCCACACACACAGATCAAGTCCTAAATTTCAACAGTAACCACCCCAACACCCACAAATGGAGTTGCATAAAAACACTGTTCCACTGAGCCACAACACTGCAGCAACCCAGAATTATGCCAAAATGAAGAAGAATACCTCTACCAAGTATTCAGAGACAATGGATACCCGAACAGTTGGGTCTGATGACGCTTCTCACACAAACAACAACAGAAAGATACAGTACACCCTGACACACTTGTCATGTTACCATACATCAAGAACATGTCTGAACTGACCACAAGACTCCTATGGCCACTGGACATCAGAGTAGCACACAAACCTACATCAACCCTATGCCAACTGTTTACAAGAACCAAAGACCCGTTACCCACTATGGACAAAGCCAACATAATATACAAGATCCATGCAAGGACTGTGACAAACGTTTCATTGGATAGACAGGAAGGAAACTGGCAATGACAATACATGAACACCAACTAGGACCAATAAGACACGACCAATACTCACTCGTCTCCATACACACAAACAAGGAGAACCACCAGTTCGATTGGGACACAGTCAGGATCCTCGCACAAGCCGAACAGAGACAAGCGCAGGAATTTCTAGAGGTCTGGTTCTCCACCAAGAATGCCATCAATAAACACATAGAATTAGACCCGGTGTATACACCACTGCAAAGAAAAGCCTGAAATGAGGTAATCAACCCCAACGGAGCCGAGAATTTAAATAATGAGCGGAAAAACACAACAACACTTCATCAGAGGCTGCACTGATGATGTTATGCAGCAGAGTAATGAAACATCTGCAAACTAATAAACCAGCTCAGCTTGCAAACCAACCACAGCATAGACCAAATGCCCCAAACTCTAGCAACATAACCTTCTGGAGCCTCTCTTTTGATTTCAGAAAATCCCTCTAACTATATTGTCCCCCTACTGCTATCACTATTATTATTATTGCTACTACTTTCCTGTTAAAATCCCCTGGTTTGTATGGCTTCCTGTATCACAGTCTCATCGTCAGTTTGTTCAACCACCTAACCGCCATCATTTTCGTCCATACAGAGTGCAAGCTCATCAAACTTGTTGGACAATTGATCCACTGACTATGAGTATCCCAAGCATATAACAGATTGTGGCCAAGTTCCTAGACTACATTCAGAGTGTACCTTGACTGGTATTAGAAGATAGACAGCTGCTGTCCTTGATTTGACTGAGGATTCGCCCCTATTCATTTGCAGCCAAGGCCATTAGGTTGAATGAACATGCAGTATGTTTGACAGGCAGGCAATTGGCACATGTCCCCTTTTTTGTCCACTCACTTTTCTTTAGTATATATTTCCTTCAAAGAACTACTTGTATATAATAAAATATCACATCGGAAGGAGAAAAATGCGTAATTTTGCATGTCTGAGAACAACAGGTAAAAACGCTTAAGTACTTGTTAAAATAATTGAAGAATTGATTAGTAACTAAACATCATCAGAATCATTGTAATTGTTATGAAATGTTTATTTTAGTTTCATCATTTTCTTTGTTGTTGCTGCATTGCAATTTTTCAAATAAAAAGTGATGGTGTATTTCTCATTGCAGAGCAGTTTGTGTGATTTGTGAAGAGATATTGCAGCATGTGCTAGTGATACGGAGAACAGCAACAGACGAGTCGTAAGATCAGCATCATGATTTGTGTGAGATAAGGCTATTGCCAAATTGAATGATCACAAAGTGATATACTCTCCAAATAAATATCAGATGAGAAATTCTGCACCTTGAAGCAAGTGATGTTTGTAGAATCATCAAAAGATGCAGTGTCAAACAAGCAATTCGGCCTTTTTCTACTTCTCAGCATTAAATTATATCTTTCAGGTATCTGCCTATTTGACTAATGTGTCTACATACTTCTGAAATATATTATCATTGTCTTAATGTTTTACTACATTTCTGAGTTTTGTATTATTCGCTAACAATGAAATTGTGCCCTGGACACTCAATATTAGGTCACTAATAATTATCAAACAAAGTGCTGACTGCAATACTGGGGTACACCATAGTATTCCTCCTTCCATCAAAACTCTGTTTTCTATCTCTGAGCACACAATTGTTTTCATGCTGTCAGTGTACTTTTAATCTATTGGCAGGTAAGGAATCTCTCAAACAGTGAGGAGATGACACTGGATCCCCATTCAACCATAGTGAGTTCAGAAAATTTGTGAACCGCCAGGATTTCAGTCATCAAAAAATCACAAAACTTTGGTGAAGAACTAATGGAGAAGTTGAGAGATTTATGCATTACCTTGAGAAAAGTGATACGTATGGCTATAGCTGAGAGGAAGTTGTGGTAGCAATAATACAGCAACTCCTTGCACTTGATCCAGCACTTGACAACTAAAAGGCCTTCAGTTCCTTATCTTTGCATATCCTACATGCACACATCTTCCTAAGCTACCCTGTGAAGCTAATGAAAAACATGTATGCAAACCTGATTGAGAGCGAAAGGTCGAATGAGATGTGATAAATGTAAAGATAAAATTCAGCGACACAATTAAAACCAGGAGAAAACGTGTTTGTGAAGTGTGATGGTTATGTTGGAATATCAACAACTCCACTCTACCTGTTTCAGAGATAGTAGGAACTGCAGATGCTGGATAAGCTGAGATAACAAGGTGTAGACCTGGACGGACACAGCAGGCCAAGCAGCATCAGAGGAGCAGGAAAGCTGATGTTTCAGGTCTAGACCCTTCTTCAGAAATGGGGGAGGGGACGGGGATTCTGAAATAAATAGGGAGCGAGGGGGAGGCAGATAGAAGATGGATAAAGGAGAAAATAGGTGGAGAGGAGACAGACAGGTCAAAGAGACGGGGGTGGAGCCAGTAAAGGTGAGTGTAAATGGGGAGTTAGGGAGGGGATAGGTCAGTCCAGAGAGATGGGCAGGTCCAGGGGGCGGGATGAGGCTGCTAGTTAGAAGATGGGGATGGGGCTTGAGGTGGGAGGACAGGATAGGTGGGAGGAAGGTCAGGTTAGGGAGGCAGGGACAAGCTGGGCTGGTTCTGGGATGTGGTATGGGGTAGGGAGATTTTGAAGGTTGTGAAATCCACATTGACACCATTGGGCTGCAGGGTTCCCAAGCAAAATATGAGGTGCTGGTCCAGTTTAACTTAAGGTTGGGGTGGAAGGTTTAGGTGAAGTGGATGAACTGTTTGAGCTCCTCATGGGAGCACGAGGTGGCGCCGATACCTCTGATACCTCTCTCTCCTTCCTGGACTGCTCTGTTTCCATCTCTGGCAAACACCTGGAAACTGATATCCATTTCAAGCCTACCGACTCTCACAGCTACCTAGAATACATCTCCTCCCACGCAACTTCCTGCGAAAATGCCATCCCCTATTCCCAATTCCTTCGCCTCCGCGACATCTGTTTCTGGAATGAGGCATTCCACTCCCTGGCATCTCAGATGTCCTCGTTTTTCAAGGACCGCAATATCCCCCCCACAGTGGTCAAAAATGCCCTCAACCGCGTGTCTCGCATTTCCCGCAACTCATCCCTCACACCCCCTCCCCGCAATAACAACCAAAACAGGATCCACCTCATCCTCACATACCACCCCACCATCCTCCGGATCCAAAACATCATCCTCCGGCACTTCCGCCATATGCAATCTGACTACCAAAGGCATTTTTTCATCACCACCCTTATCTGCTTTCTGGAGGGACCACTCTCTCCGTGACTCCCTCATCCGCTCCACACTCTTCACCAGCCCCACCACACCCGGTACTTTTCCCTGCAAATGAAGGAAGCGCTACACCTGCCCCTACACCTCCCCCTCACCCCCATCCCATGCCCAAGAAGACCTTCCACATCAAGCAAATGTTCACCTGCACATCTGCTAATGTGGTATACTGCATCTGCTGTTCCCGATGTGGCCTCCTCTACATCAGGGAAACCAAGCGGAGGCTTGGGGATCGCTTTGTGGAACACCTACACTCGATTCGCAACAAACAACTGCGCCTCCCAGTCGCAAAACATTTCGACTCCCCCTCCCACTCCTCAGACGATATGTCCATCCTGGGCCTCCAGCAGTGTTACAACGATGCCACCCGAAGGTTGCAGGAACAGCACCTCGTATTTCAGTGGGAACCCTGCAGCCCAATGGTATCAATGTGGACTTCACAAGCTTCAAAATCTCCCCTCCCCCACCTGCATCCCAAAACCAGCCCAGCTTGTCCCCTTGTCCCTAACCTGACCTTTCTCCCACCTATCCCCTCTTCCCACCTCAAGCCCCATCCCCACCTCCTACCTAGCAGCCTCATCCCGCCCCCTGGACCTGTCCATCTCTCTGGACTGACCTATCCCCTCCCTAACTCCCCATCTACACTCACCTTTACTGGCTCCACCCCCATCTTTTTGACCTGTCTGTCTCCCCTCCACCTATCTTCTCCTTTATCCATCTTCTATCTGCCTCTCCCTCTCTCCCTATTTATTTCAGAATCCACGTTCTCTCCCCCATTTCTGAAGTAGGGTCTAGACCCGAAACATCAGCTTTCCTTCTCCTCTGATACTGCTTGGCCTGCTGTGTTCATCCAGCTCTACACCTTGTTATCCCCATTATACCTGACTATTTTGAACACCACAAATGGACCAATGTGTTATGCTTGCAATTGACTAGAACTAGAAATAGAACACGAGATAGACGAAGGGTGAAGTTGAACAAGGAATACTTTGTTGAGTGTTCTTTCAGCTCCACAGTCAGTCGAGACAGCCCCTCTAGCTCCTGCCTCTGGATCACCTGATCTGCTCTCTTGAAAAGGCAGCAAGCACTCACCCGACTACATGCAAAACACAATGGGCGCTGCAAAATGTGGTTCACAAATCATGACATGAAACCCACTTTTAAGCATTGAATCTGCGTCTGACACCAACAGCTTACATGAAGAATATGAGTGAAATGAGACTCTTCCTGATGTCAGATGATATCCTGCTTGTGTGAAGAAATGTCCTGCACACCTCAGTGATTATGTTACAAAGAAACAAAGATGAGACATACTGGACTTGAAGCATTAAATCACTTTCTCACTTCATAGATGCTTTCAGACAAGGTGAGTTTCTCCAGCACTTTCTGTTTTTAGTACAAAGTAAACTATTTTCAGTTGGTCAAGAAAACTTTCAACTCATTGTATATGACTGAGTCATTACTAAATACAAATTTGAATATGTGTTACAACTAAAGTCAAATGTTCAATTTATATTTAGTTTCTTTTACACTTCTGAAAACAAACTGTTGAAACCACTTATTCATTTATTATTTAAGGAGAGGATTTGCATTTTGAAATTTGCTTTGTGAATTTTGTCCATTTAAGTCTAATGTACATACATTTAACAACAGATGGGGTCTACAATGAAATGAAGGAGTCCATATCTGAGCAGCATGGACCATCTTGATTCACAGTGCTTCTTACTGAATCTCAGTTTCTTAAGAATTTCACAGTGATGTCTCAAAGTGCTTTACAGCTAACTAGGTAACTTTTGAAATGCAGTTGCTACTATAAGAACTTTGGAATTTAGTTTGCTTGTAGCCGGCTTCCGTAAATATTACTGCAACAATTACAAATTATTTTTTGCGATGTTGGTTGAAAGAGTAATAATCGCCAAGAAAATGGGATAACATATCTTGCAGTTGTTCATTAGCTCTCCAAGCCAGTTCTTTTCTCTGGGTTGAATTCTTCATTTCCTGATAATTGCCACATCAGCTATGAAAGTGGGATATGCAAAAGTTAAGATATTCCAGAGAACTACTTCAGAGGCACTTAACTGCAACATGGCAGCCCTATGTTTGTCAGTTGCAATTTAAGTTGTAGAGGAGGAAATTGAATAGAAAAAGTTGACACAAAAATGTCATGAGAAAGTGATGATTTTTAAAGAGCAAGTGTATGTTGTAATCCTTCACAAACTGGATGTTTTGGTCAAAAAGACCTCATTGTTTGTGGGAAATTTCCCACCCCTCCTCTCTCTGAGGCCACAGTACAGACTGCTTCTTTTCTACCGAGCACTTGCAAATTGCATCAGGAGAATCTTGTCACATATTGAAGGTTTACCAATGGTCTAAGTGTGATAATCCATGCATTCTGTGGGCATATTTAGATCCCTTCTTCAGACTTGCCAGTGCAATGTGCTCTTCTTCCCACCAGATGCTCACACCTATTCACCAAGAGCACCAAATGTTAAGACCCCCTCTGAGGTTTTGCTGTGTTTGGAAGAATGGGAGAACATTCTGCAATGCTGCAACTTTGTCCCAAAGAGGATAAGAGATAGTAAACCTACAACCAAATGGTCTTAATGTGGACTTTACTAGCTTCAAAATCTCCCCACCCCGGTCTCATCCCATGACCAACCCTCCCTCTCATCCCGTCCTCCTTGACCTGTCCATCTTCTCTCCCACCTATCCGCTCCTCCCACCTCACTGACCAATCCCCACCACTATCTACCTGCACTCACCTATCACCATCTGACCTACCATCCCCGGCCGAGCCCCCCCACCACTCTCTATTTATTTCAAAGCCCCCCTCCCCTCCCCCATGTCTGAAGAAGGGTCCCGACCTGAAACGTCAGCTTTCCTGCTCCTCTGATGCTGCCTGCCCTACTGTGTTCCTCCAGTTCCACACTGTGTTATCCCAAAGAGGATAATTCTGCTAAAAGACTAAGTAATATGCCCACTGCAGAACTTAGCATACCATGCATCCTATAATTTAGTCTATGGCACTTGAAGCTCTGAGCACTGGTTAAGAAGGGTTCTGTGATGTGTTTGAGTTGGCTTCTTTTTAAGGTCTCTGCTTGTTAGCTTTTCCAGCTTTTGTAAGTTGGCATGTGGAGAAGTGAATTTGTGCGTGCGTGTGCATGTATAAGATATATGCATAACATCATCACATGAAACCAGATTAGTATATTGTCAGAATTACCTTATGCCTTCAAACTTTAAGGAATAGCAAAGCTTTGATTTTCTAATAATGGCCGTACCATATGGTTTTAAAAGGCTAAGTTGCCAATTGAAGCACATCAAAGGCTTTGAGGTTTTTAGAATTTTTGCTGCTGGTGATATTCTTCATTAATTGATGTCAAATCTTTTAAGTTTCATTTACCTTAAATTTTGAACTCTTAACATTCACAACTCACCTTCTGTTTGAATCTCATCCTAGTATGATGTTAATGAGTTTCATTTCATAAATTGGATGTGTTTATGACTCGCCAAAACTGACCAATCCACTATCAATGAAACCAATAAGCAGAAAATCCAAGCTAGGATTCATAAAAGAAAAAAAAGTTGTCACTCAGTGAGCAGCTGTTAGCAGGCACATCACAGGGCAGTTTAAAAATAGTCATGAGTGAGATGCCTGAGTAGAAGAGATAATGTTCAATTTGGAGCACTTGTCTGACCTTTGAAAGCTACTGGAGATAAATTACTTCCTAGTGAACAACCTGCATGTAGGTGTGACCTAACAGCAACACAGAAATGAGTCAGCATGGTTCAACATGACATACTCAACCTCCTTGAGAAGCAAAAATCAGGTTACCTCCTGTCTAATTACTTTACCATTGATTAAGGAAGTGAATTATCCATTAAAGTTCAAAGCTGAAGAAGCCAATATATAATACACTTTAGAGATTTTCAAAACTTATGATTCAGTCTTTTGAGCAGCAGTTTTATGCCCTGTTGTGCTAAAATGTTAATGTTTAACCTTGAAATACAAATTTGAATTAACTAGTAAAGGTGATAGAGTCATGGATTATTGTCATCGTAACATCATTTTTCATGAGTAAAAATATACACTCTGTTGGGGGTGGGGGTAATGTTGGAATAAGGCTGTGGAAACTGTGAGGACTAGACATCATATGAGTGCAAGCTACTAATATTTATTAACCACAAAACTATATACAGTAACATGGATCAACAGGACAATACTGGAATCTCCTTCCCTGACATAGGACATCACAGTCCTATGTGACCTGACATCACCGATGATACGATTTATTAACATAAAACTACCAATTCCGTATACTACATACAATAGGAGCAAAGTATACAGACCTAGCAGTTGAAATAGGAACAGGAGTAGGCCCATCAAGCCTGCTCTGCCATTCAATTAGATCATTTTGAATCATCTACCTCAATGCCACTTTCCCACACTATCTCCATTTCTCTTAATTTCATGAGTCTCCAGAAATCTATCAATTTCTGAGTTGAACCTGCTCAATTACTGAGCTTCCACAATCCTCTGGGGTAGAGAATTTCAAAGATTCACCACCTTCTGAGTGAAAAAAAATGTCTCCTCATCTTGGTTTTGAAAAGGCTTATCTTTATCCTGAGATTATGTTTTCTTATTTCAGAATCACCAGCCGGGGGAAACATCTCATTTATGTCTACTCTATCAGGCCCTGTGAAAATATTATAAATTTTTACCAGGTTATCCCTAATTCTTTGAAACATCAGGAAATACAGACCTAGTCTCTTCAACCATCATCATAAGAAAATTTTGCCATCACAGGGATAAATCTGCCAAACCTCCATTTCACTCCCTCTATGATAAGTATATCCTTTCTTAGATTTAAAAAAAATCTCAAGAGTATGCAATGTTTCAGATGAGGTCCCATCAAGATTATGTACAACTACCACAAGAAATATTTACTACTATACTCAAGTGACCTTATGATTAAGAGGAATAATCCATTTGCCTTCTTAAGTGCTTGCTGCATCTACATGTTAACTTTTCCTGATTCATGAACAAGGATAGCTAGGATGCTTGAGAAACCTGCACTTCCCAGCTGCTCACCAGTTAAATATTCTGTTTTTTCTATCTCATCTTTATTCACATCGTGTTCAATCTGCCATGTTCTTGCCCATTCACTTAGCCAATCCAAATCCTCTTGAAGCCTCCTTGCTTCACAAGTTGCATCCCCACCCAGTTTGGTGCCATCAGAAAACTTTAAAATGTTACAATAAGCCTCCACGTCCACAACATATATATTGTTTGTGAACAGAAATGGCCGTAGTCCTGTCCCTTGTACACACTGGTGTCTCCCTGGCATCTTGAGAATGATCTTTTCATTCCTTCTCTCAGCTTACCACATCCACTGGTTCCCCTTTATTGATGTTACAAGTAATATCTTCAAAAGACTTTGACAAACTGTCAAACATAACTCTTTCTTAAATTGATGTTGACTCTGTCAAATGTTACCATTCTATACTATATCCAGTTATCACATGCTTTGTAACAGAATCTAACATTTTCTCCAGGACTGTCACTAAAGTAATAGGCCTTTAGCTTTCCATTTCCTTCTTCCTCCCTTCTTAAATATTAGTGTTATATTTTCTGTTTTCCAGTCTGCAGGAACTTTTCCAGAATCTTTAGAATTTTGAGAGAAAACTACCAAAGGGTTCCCATTATCACACAAGTCGTCTCCTTCAATGCTCTGGACTGAAGTTCACTGTTCCAGGGGAATAATTAGTTTTAATTCAGTTAACTTTTAAAGTACTCTTTAATAATTCTACTCGATTTCAATTCCACAATTTTAAAAGTCCCTTGGTAGCACAGTATTACTTGGAGACTTTCTATAATTTTTCTTTTTTATTAGAATATATGAGTTCTGTCATTGATGTAGGCACCATGGTAGCGTGACTTATAAAATATTTCACTGTATTTTTCATGTAAAAGTACACATGACATTATATTCCTGTTCTATTCCCTTCTATTCAATTCTATTCTATCCAGGAAGACGTATGAAAAATAATTTAATTCCCTCGCCATTCTGTTTTTCATTTTAAATTATTTTGTCCCCACCTATAGCGGATCCACATTTTTCCTATCTAATCTTTTCCTTTTCACATACCATAGAAGCTTTTACCATCCACATTGATCTACCTCACGTTTATATTTATGTTTGTGTTCATATTCCCTTTTCCTTTCTAAATCAATTTCAAGTTCTTCTTTGAAGGGTCTAGGCCCGAAACGTCAGCCTTCCTGCTCCTATGATGCTGCTTGACCTGCTGTGTTCATCCAGCTCTACACCTTGTTATCTCAGATTCTCCAGCATCTGCAGTTCCTATTATCTCAAGTTCTTCTTTCCTGTGTTCTAAATTGCTCCCAATGCACAGGCTCTTTTTTTTAACATCCTCATAAGCCATTTTCCCTTGATCAATGCAATTTTTAACTTATTTTGTTCACCACAGTTGATGTACCTTTTCCTTTGGGTAATTGTACCTCAGAGGATTGTATTCCTTCAAATACAAGCCATAGGCTTTGTACCATCAATTGTTGTGAATGTATTTTTCCAATGCACCCTCACGAACCTACCCCTCCTACCTTCATAATTTTCTTTCTTCCGATTTAAGACCCGAGGCTCAGAATGGACGATATCACATCCATGCTTTGTGCAAACTTAAACCATAATATGTTATGGTCACTACTTCCAACAATTCCTTTGTAACAACTTTATTAATGAGACCTTTTCCATTACATAACACTTAACCCAAAATAATTCAATCCCTAGCGGGCTCCTCATATACTGCTCCAAAAACAGACTTCATACATCATTTCTTCCAAGGCATTACTTGATGCTGATTTGATTAACTTAGTCTATGTGTAAACTGAAGCTGCCCATTATTACCATATTACCAGGTTACGTGCATCTCTAATTTATAATTCTAATTTTGACAATTTAAACTTAACTTGCACTCATGTCGGCTCCATTTTGAAATTCATCAGATTCTTCTTTACGAGTTCCAGTTGTTCAATCCCCTAAATATATAAATTAAAGGCCTCAGGCTTGTTGAAAGACTCATTAAGACATTAGTCCGTGATCTGTGATATAGACGAGACTGCCTGTCAGGATCTTTCATGGCAGCTGCAGTTGGTAACTAGAGGTGAGTTTTACTTTGTGGTTAAAATAGACATTGTGTGGATATTGAAGATTCTCTCTCAAAATGTTTTGTGATCACTGTCTCTGCCTGGTATCAAACCATAACCCACACCAAATCCTTTTTCTTTGAACTGCTACAATTGGCAAAGCAAGTGATCCAGCACTGATCTCTTTGCTTGTATGTGCACTGTCACAAATCTCCAAGACCAAGTATCATTAGTTCTGAATCTTTTTGATTAAAATTTAGACAACTCACATAGTGTCAAGGTCCTGATTAATTTCTAGGCCTATGAATCAAAAATACAAGTCTGTTTCAGTGGCTTGTAAATTACCCACCCGTATTCTTCAGGCAAAGGATGATGCAACCGAGGAAACTGGTTGATCTGAGATGAGAGTTGCCCTTAAGTCTCATTTCATGACTAAGTTTGATAGCACAGACAGGGAAAGAATAAGATTGTAAATTGGATAAAGAAACTGTGGGTTATCCCTGTTAGGATGCATCGTCAGAGTGAGCTCCTAAAACAAATCCATTAAAATATGCCTGAAGTGCAGTTCCATTTGGTTGATTGGAAATGATTTTATTTTCTTTATTAACTGGGAGCAGAATAATTGTCAAGTATCTGTTCAGCCCAGCTTAGTGCCCAAAAGAAATGAGGACCTAAGTCATTTAGTGACAGTTATGTTTCAAAAGTGCTTTTGAAAAGTAGCCAGTAACTTATGGCAATTTGACTGGATTATCTGAAATGATTAAAAAAACTGATTTTTAAGTGCAAGTAAATGCTAATGCCCCTTATTTTGTGCTTATTGGTGCACACGTGGACAGACCAGTTGAGATGATGAACAACACTCCTGCAAAGAACCAGGAACCAACATAATACTAAGTGTTGGTTGACTGACTTGCCCTTATTAATATGTATGGTAAGAGCAAGCCTTAAGTGGACAAAATTCACAGTGCAATTTTCAAAGTGCTGTGTGATGAATTTTGCCTGTGGTGGACTTAGAGGTGGAAAGATCAAGAAAATAGAAGCGAATCAAATCAGAGCAGTATAGTGACACATTTGTGGCTTAAGGGATTTTTTTCATAGACTTCATCCACTGCCTGCTGTACAGAGGCAAGAAGCTGATAGACAATACTAATGGCCCCAATTCAAGGCAATGCCGTGTCAGTAGCATTATTTTTGCAGTCATGGAGTGGAAGTTGCAATGACTGCCAGCAAGAAGGACCATACCAACAGCCCTAATGCTTTTGTCCATGTGGTTTCCTTCCAAGGGACCTACTGGTTTGGCCCATATAATTTTTCCATTCAAATTTTTTCCTGTAAGGGCTCCTCCATTGAAAAAACACCATGACGCCTACCAAGTTTCAAGAACTGGTTGGGCCTTTTTTAAAGAAGTATCTTTTCTTTGGATGTGTACATCACTGGACTAGCCAGCATTTATTGCCCATCCCTAATTACCACTGAATTAGGGACTGGCATGCTAGAGTCATTTCAGAGCACAGTTAAGAGTTTATTCGTGGGATGGGGGAGTCCAACAGTAGAGGGCATAGGTTTAAGGTACAAGGGGAAACATTTAAGAAGGATCTGAGGGGCAACTTTTTCATGCAGAGGGTGGTGCATGTATGGAATGAGCTGCCAGAGGAACTAGTGAGGGCTGGTAACAATTACAATGTTTAAGAGGCATCTGGATGGGTGTATGAATTGGAAGGGTTTAGAGGGATAGGGGCCAAATGCTGGAAAATGGGACTAGATTTATTTAGGAAATCAGGTTGGCACAGACAAATTGGACCAAAGGATCTGTTTCTGTGCTGTATATCTCTGTGACTCTATGTAGGAGAAGGATAGCATATTTCCTTCCTTCAAGGGAAATTGTGAACAACAATCGCCAATGGTTAGTTATATGGTTTCTATTAGATTAGCATTGATTCAAATTACACCATCTGCTGTGGTGAGATTTGAGCCCATTTCCTCAGAGAATTGGCATAGGTCTCCAGATTATTAAACTAGTGACTATGCCTTCCTCTTGCAGCATTAGGATCCAGCCTTAACGGGAAGGTGAGCATGGAGGCACGCAATTAAGGAACAGCTTCTAGAAAGGATGCTGTACTTCTTCCTATTAAGTAAGACCCTACATCTCCATGTGATCCTGACTCTAAGGTCCTGAAGGCCTCAGGGAAACTCATTATATTATTACAATAATAAGATTAAATGTTGTTCCGAGAAACAATATAGTTATCTCAATAAATTAATATTTTAATATCAAGTTCTATTGTTTACATGTAACAAACTGTCTCATATCGGTGTACACGCTTCCTTACAAATCTCGTCTATATTCAGTTACAAGATAAGGAAAAAGAAAGAAAAGAATGACGAATTTCTTTGTTGAATGTTTAGCTTCCTCAGTACCTTCCTTAACTATAAAGAATATCTCAGGCATCTAAATTTGTTCATCGATATTTCCGTGTGAGCGCCTTGCTGGCCGCTGTTCTTTTGAATTCCTTGGTGATTAAATGACCTTTCTAAGGGATTCTGGCAGCATTAAAACATAAAGAGAAATCAAGATTAATTATAACCTTCTCAACTCACTGAATTAGGTCAGGACCTAGTTCTGACAATGGTGGAATGAGGGAAATGCTTCTTAATTATATCCTTACTGAACGTTTCCATCTCATATTTACATGACATCGTGATAAATAATGTGATATTGTGGTAAATACAATTTGTGATTTATTTCAATAAAGTACCAAATGTCACTTTTTAACTTTTTTGAACAACTCAACAAATCTTCAATGACAAGCAAAGTTTCTTCTCTGCCTTGTGCTATAACACAATTTATGAACTGTCAATGTTTTCTACAAGTTCCCTTTACAACATGTCAATTATGTGTGACAATGTGACTGGCTTTGTTTAAATAATCCTTGAACAGTAAAAAGAATCCGGCAATCATATACGACAGGAAAGAGCTCTGAGATCTGGAAGGGGAAAGTGATCATTCTGTCTAAGAACATTCCTTCCACAACTTGAAAGAAATCTAGCACAAATGTTATCTGAGAATGATTGTTGACTGGAAAATGGCATTAACTTTACAAGTTTTATCCTAATAGTTTTCACATAGGTTGAAGAGTGCCATTTTTTTAATAAAGTTTATTACACTATGTTGAGGGATGAACCAAAGACTTCTGTAGTTTGGGAAACCAGACATTGGTTTGAAATTGCCTTATTGTGTTCTTGTCAACTACTAACAGTGACGAATTCATATCAATCATGAGTGGAAGTAGCTGAAGACATGAAATTAAGGATGCAACAGCTTTGATCACCACCAACATGCTTACAGATTGGCAGCAGATCCTATTACAATCTTGCAGCTGCCTCTCAGTTATCATCATCGTAGAATCCTTACAGTGTGGAAACAGGCCCTTCAGCCCAACAAGTCCACACCAACCCTCTGAGCATCCCACCCATCCCCATATAACCCACCTAATCTAAACATCCCTGAACATTACAGGCAAATTAGCCTTGCCAATCCACCTAGCCTGCACATCTTTGGACTGCGGGAAGAAACTGGAGCACCCAAAGGAAACCCATGCAGACACAGGGAGAACGTGCAAACTCCACACAGACAGTCGCCCGAGAGTGGAATTGAACCCGGGTTCCCAGTGCTGTGAGGCAGCAGTGCTGACCACTGAGCCACCTTGCCACCCTGACCATTGGTAGGTAGTTATGCATGGCCTGGAAATGGGAGGACAAAATTTAGAGAGAACACTTACTGGCTTCAGCCTAATGGCAGAGCACTATGCACAGTCTTGGTCTCTTTAAGAAAGGATGACATTTCATTGAAGCAGTTCAGAGAAGGCTTACTCAACTGATCTGTGGAATCTATGGAGTTATCTGAAGAGGAAAAGTTGGGTAAGTTGGGCCTGTATTCAACAGAGTTTAGGAGAATGACAAGTGCTTTTACTAAAACCCATTGAGCAGGCTTCACAGGTGGATGCTCAGGGGATGCCTCCCTTGTAGGAGAGACGAGATCTAAGAGACATAGTTTTCCATTTAAGGTGGAGATGAATGGAAATTTTCCCACTCAAAGAGTTGTGGATCTGTAGAATTCGATTCCCCAGAGTAGATCTCTCAGGAGTTGAGTCAATAAGATTGTGTCATCTTTCTATATTCCTCACAGATTGTTTGCTCATGCAACTGACGTGGTGATTGCTATGTCTGACATCCTTGTAGCCTTGGGGCAAGTCTGAAGGTAACTTTGAAGCAGACAGTGATTATAGTGGGTGGGCATGAGAGAGTTGTGCAGTACAGCACAAGAAGATTATTGGATTGGTTTGCCCATGCCTCAAAGGGTGAGGAGCTTAGTGTCCACCACCATACAACGAACCACTTGCAACTCAATATTCGCTTGTTTTGGCCCTCTCAGTAAGGTTGTGGACTAATTTTCCATTTAATGGGGCATCTGAAGGGATTCAGCATTAGAAGGATTGGAAGTGAATGGAAATATAGCTACCATAGGAGCAGGAGGGGTGCTGAGGTGTCCCCAGTGAGTGATTAGGAAATATGGGGGCAGGAAAGATGAATAGTTTTGGAGGATGAACTGGATGAGAAATGTTGAGTGGACTTAATACTGTCAATACTGAGAGTTGTTGTCATTAGCCTTGGTGAGATGGATGTAGAGTTGTAGAGTTGTATTCAGTGGCAGCCCTGCCAGTGTGAGATAGCAGAGAGAAAATGGTGCAAATACTCTTGCAGACCATTGACCTTCAGTTCTGATGGAAATCCTACTTCACCTGGGACATAGGTTGGCACTGACCTGGCCCACTATTGGTGTCCAGCCTGGTTTGGTCTGCTGTCATGGACTCCTTTGGTTTTCAGCAGAAAAAGATGGATGTCCCCCTCTGAACCAATCTGTCCATTAGCACCTCTAGGATCCTGTCCATGATTTGGGCCAAGTATTTGGTAACAACTGTGAAGCACCATGGGATGAGGGCAGTATCTGGCCATCTGAAGTAGTGCGTAGTTGGACTTTAAATATGGCAGCTGAATCATTGGAAGAGCCAGTCGCTGACGGTCCTTCAGCCTTTCATGCTACATAATTACATGGAAAATGGGGCCAAGGAGCTGGATTACATGCATAATTAAGGAAAGAGCAAAAGATTGTGAGGAAAGTCACTCTGAGCTGTGATGACCAGGCGCCATGAATCTCACTTGATAAAACTAACTGAAATTGGAAAATTCCACCTTGCATTACTGTGTTTTTTCCACACTAAAGAGGATAACTTTACACTTTTACACATTATATTCCATCTGCCACATTCCTGTCCATTCACTTAGAGGGTCTAAATCCACTTGAAGCCTCACGGCATCCTCATTGCATTCCTGTGTAGTTTTGCTTTATCAGTAGACAAAGAGTTAGCTGTGTCTTACTTCATTGCTGTTGCACTCCAAATCAAAGCACAAAGTTATACCAAATGTGGCACTAATTAGCAATCATGCTGTAAAGCTTAAAGGACAATTAGTGTGGACAACCTGTGAATGTCACACTAGTTCAGTATAAGAATTAAAATTGTCAAGGGAAAAGATGGGAGGCTTTGCTCTTCATCTACCTGATTTGAGAATGCATGTCATGAACTGTCAGTTTTCCAATAAACATAATTAATTTTAAAACACCGCAAGCAACAATTTTCCTCCTATCAATCAAAAATAGAGAATTTATAACTTCTGTTCACAGTTTTTCACGAGTAACAGGTTTGTTTCTCTCACTAACTATTTTGCAGGACCAGCTATTCAATACAGAACAAGGTCAGATGTCACACGACACCAGGTAATAGTCCAACCCCACCTTCCAGAATGCTTCTTCTTCAGGTGAAGTTTGACGAAGTCTGACGACACTTCACTTGACAAAGGAGCAGTGCTGTGAAAGCTTGCGATTTCGAATAAACCTGTTCAACAATAAGCTGGTGTCATGTGACTTCTGACCTTGTTCACCCCAGTCCAACACCTGCACCCCCATGTCATGGCAATCCAGAAAAGGAATACTTTTTATTTTGTTACAGAGATAGTAGGAACTGCTGATGCTGGAGAATCTGAGATA
>JAHRHZ010000051.1:4173971-4213123 GCA_024137785.1 Ginglymostoma cirratum
ATGATTTGCTGTTCCTGCAGCCTTCGGGTGGCATCACTGTGGCATTGTAGGAGGCCAAGGATGGACATGTCATCTGAGGAATGGGAAGGGGAGTTGAAATGGTTCGCGACTGGGAGGTGCAGTTGTTTGTTGCGAACTGACCGCAGGTGTTCTGCAAAGCGGTCCCCACGCCTGCGCTTGGTTTCCCCGATGTAGAGGAAGCCACAACGGGTATAGCGGATGCAGTATACCACATTGGCAGATGTGCAGGTGAACATCTGCCTGATGTGGAAAGTCTTCTTGGGGCCTGGGATTGGGGTGAGGGAGGAGGTGTGGGGGCAGGTGTAGCACTTCCTGCGGTTACAAGGAAAAGTGCCGGGTGTGGTGGGGCTGGAAGGGAGTGTGGAGCGGACAAGGGTGTCGGGGAGGGAGTGGTCCCTCCGGAAGGCAGATAAGGGTGGGGAGTGAAAGATGTCTTTGGTGGTGGGGTCTGACTGCAGATGGCGGAAGTGTTGGAGGATGATGCGTTGGATCCAGAGGTTGGTGGGGTGGTATGTGAGGACGAGGGGGATTCTTTTTTGGTTATTGTTGCGGGGACGGGGCGTGAGGGATGTGTTCCGGGAAATGCAGGAGACACGGTCGAGGGCGTTCTCGACCACTGTGGGGGGGAAGTTGCGGTCCTTGAAGAATGGGGACATTTGAGACGTGCGGGATTGGAATGTCTCATCCTGGGAGCAGATGCGGCGGAGGCGAAGGAATTGGGAATAGGGGATGGCATTTTTGCAGGAGGGTGGGTAGGAGGAGGTGTATTCCAGGTAGCTGTGGGAGTCAGTGGGCTTGAAATGGACATCTGTCTCTAGGTGGTTGCCCGAGATGGAGACAGAGAAGTCCAGGAAGGAGAGAGAAGTGTTGGAGATGGTCCAGGTGAACTTCAGGTTGGGGTGGAAGGTGTTGGTGAAGTGGATGAACTGTTCGAGCTCCTCGTGGGAGCACGAGGCGGCGCCGATGCAGTCATCAATGTAACGGAGGAAGAGGTGGGGTTTGGGGCCAGTGTAGGTACGGAAGAGGGATTGTTCCACATAACCTACAAAGAGGCAGGCATAGCTTGGGCCCATGCGGGTACCCATGGCCACCCCCTTTGTCTGTAGGAAGTGGGAGGAATTGAAAGAAAAGTTGTTGAGGGTGAGGACGAGTTCGGCTAGGCGGATGAGGGTGTCGGTGGTGGGGGATTGGTCCGTTCTGTGGGACAGGAAGAAGCAGAGGGCCTTTAGGCCATCAGCATGGGGAATACAGGTGTATAGGACTGGACGTCCATAGTAAAAATGAGGTGTTGGGGACCTGGGAATTGGAAGCTCTGGAGGAGGTGGAGGGCGTGGGTGGTGTCACGGACGTAGGTAGGGAGTTCCTGGACCAAGGGGGTGAAAATGGAGTGTAGGTAGGTGGAGATGAGTTCGGTGGGGCAGGAGCAGGCGGAGACAATGGGTCGACCAGGGCATTCAGGTTTGTGGATTTTGGGGAGGAGATAGAAGCGGGCGGTGCGGGGTTGGGGAACGATGAGGTTGGAGGCGGTGGGTGGGAGGTCACCTGAGGTGATGAGGTTGTGGATGGTTTGGGAGATGATGGTTTGGTGCTCGGGGGTGGGGTCATGATCCAGGGGGCGGTAGGAGGAGGTGTCAGAGAGTTGGCGCCTGGCCTTTTCTCTGTCCCTTTTCTCTTCTCTGTACCTTTTCTCTTGTCTTCGATGCTGCATTGAATTTTTATCATCCCCAGCATGTTTTGATTAAATTTGGGAAGATACTGAGAAACTCATGAGGAAAAAGAAAGAAGGCAGATTGAAGTGGAAGCACCACTTAGCATTCTTTGAAAATCTTGATTAAGATTATGCAGTGCTCACGTAGAAAAAGTATCCTTATTATAATGAGCTGACGGTTTCATTCATTCACCATAGAATGCATCCCCTCGAGACACATTAACCCAAATAAGTAATCACCATATACATTGTAAGTGAGATTGCATATATATTTTACTATGGAAATTATTGATGAGAGGCTGAAGTGTCTTGAAGTACATTTTACAGGGTGTCGATCTAGAAGCATATTATTTCAATGACATTTCAGAAAAGTGAATAGAACCTTGATTCAATGCAGAATAGTGGTACAAGAGGGAAGTGAAAATGGTTTGGATAGGTTTGATCGAGAATGAAGAAATATAAACTTAAAATTAGACCTTCGTTAATAGGTGAGAAATCAGAAAGCAAAGGATTGTAGACATTCAGGAATCAGAAATATTAACCCCACCCCAGTTGCTACCCCCTCCACCTTTCACCCCTGGATGTTTTTGTGACAGTAACAGTGGATATGGTGAGAAGCAGGCAAATAAAATTCAGTCATGGCGTATCCATGGTTTAATACAATGACAGAACAGGCTTGAGAGGTTGTCTTAATTCTGCAAAGACTAACTTCATTTCATGAGCCAGGGGATGGGAGGTGTCACCACAGTCAGTCAAAGAACTCATCCAAATCCAGACTAAATGTTGGATCACAGTCTGTCATGCACTTGATTCCACCAGAATTTGGGGATCTGTGTCCTTGTGTTCTGAGGATTGGGTCACCATCAGTCCTGCAGGTTGAGTGTAACCAGTCTGAGGATTACAGGTATTTCAGTCAGGATGTCATGGAGACATCAGACTGGGGGCTGGGCCATTCTCAGTTGTGGTTATGTTTCAAAGGCTGGTGCAGGCGGAGGGTTTGGGGGTGGGGTGAGGGAAGGGGCAGAGGCACAGGAGAGTTGCTGGACCATGGTCAGTCCTATGTGTTTTGGCAGTAGTGATTGGTTGCATTAGGCAAAACCTGCAAGTCACTCACTATAACACAATGCTGAAATATATTTAACCTAAAGTTAACTGAGAAATAACAATGCAAAATAGCTGTCACCACATACAGAGCAGGTGGAGTAAGCTACTTTTCTTTTGTTACGATAAATTGTTTGAATTTGAGACATGCTGGGGACAATTGCATTAATATTGCATTCATTGATTCAGTAATGTCACCCACCTGACATCATATTGCATTTCATCTGTTCACTGTTCCAACATGAACATGATAACTTATAGCCTCGAGCAATCATGACTATTACATTTTTCACACTAATTGCTTTCTTGTCATGTCAGCCACATAACTGGAATTGGATGTTAACTTAAAACTTACACCTGGACTTGGAATTTCTGAAATGCATTCCGTACCTACCACTGGAAAACAATGAATCAGAGCTACCCCATTCATACACTGAATAACAAGTACGTGAGGACACAGTCTATGATGATCATGGGTGACTTTGTTTTCAGGGGCGTGGGAGAGCTATCATGGTGATTTACTGCAAGGATTCCACTTCCCCTATGTAGCAGTAACACTTTAGTCCTGTAACATACAATTGGATCAGGTTATGGATCAGAGGCATGACTTTAATATTCTTGTGAAACCTTCATGTCACACTGTGTCACATCATAAAATCACGTTTAATTGTGATTGATGTGAAGACTCAGGAGTACCATTAAGTGAAATGGTTTTGTCATTCTGGTACTCCTGAAAGATTATCTGCACAAGCATCTGACATAGGCATTTCTGTGGCTAGATTCCTTGTGGCATTGCTTCAAGTGTGAAGACAATATCAAAGGAGAGGACAATGTCAATGTTGTGTTGGCGTCCAGCGGGAAAAGTAGCTCGTGAAGATCCCCAAGGAGATGGAGGTAAATGATGGGATGTAGATCCTGCAACTACAGGCCTTGCTGTCATTTTCTACAATTCTCAGGTACACAGTGCAGGTGCAGATCAGTAATGTTACAGCCAACATCATCAAACTGTATCATCTTCGGGATTCTCAAAAGGGCTGGATTGGCATCCGACCCTGGCAACCACCAAGGTTGCAGCTTCCCTGAGTTTTATGCCAGTAGCCCAATCCTCAATCCATAAATACAATGGAGATGACACAAATTGCATTTTCTGCAGACCACAGCTGTTTATATCCTTCCTGCATGTCATGAAAAGACTCAAGCAGTTAGACAGTGGGATGCTTCACCATCACTGGTTTCGCCCAGGTACACGGCACTACACAATGCAGCCATGTTGTTATTGAGTGCCTGGTAGGTTCAAGAATTATTGGGTCCGAAGTTTGCACAACAAAGCACACATGCGGCCATCGGGAAATTTCGGCTTTAAACTTTACTGGTCGAGCATTGAATTTTGTACATGCAGTCGATCTCTTTTGCTTCCAACTGTCTGCACTGCCCGAATTGCCCGCCCAGGGCTCGCGTTCTCACACTTTTATACTCATTCCCACCCGCCTCAGTTTCCTCTAATCAGTTCATTCAAGCACTGGTGTGTTTGCCATTTTAGTTACCAGCCCCTCCTTTTTCTAGAACCTTCTGTCTGATGGTTTTCCTCACGCACCCAGTCTTTTACTCCCTTATGGCTTCCATTCCCCCACTGGACACACACACAAACACACATACACGCCATAACTTATACAATATGCATTCAGCTGCAGACATTTTGTTTTAAATCTAATTGTTTTAAACGTAATCAAGATTTCTCCCACAAACCCCCCTTCTGATTCTTATATGTATGAATAAGTATCACAACACATACAATGACCTTGACATAGAACAAAGAAAATTACAGCACCAGAACAGGCCCTTCGGCCCTCCAAGCCTGTACCAACATGCTGCCCGTCACAATTAAAACCCCCCACCTTTCCGGGAACCTTATCCCTTTATTCCCATCCTATTCAAGTATTCGTCAAGACGTCCTTTAATAGTCACCATCTTATCTGCTTCCACTACTTCCCCTGGTAGCGAGCTCCAGGCACCCACCACCATCTGTGTAAAAAACTTGCCTTGTACATCACCTTTAAACCTTGCCCCTCGTACCTTACACCTATGGCCCCTAGTAACTGACGCATCCACCTTGGGAAAAAGCTTCTAACTGTCCATTCTGTCCATGTCCTTGATAATCTTGCATATGTCTATCAGGTAGCCCCTCAATCTCCATCATTCCAGTGAGAACAATCCAACTTTCTCCAATCTCTCCTCATAGCTAATGCCCACCATACCAGGCAACATTCTAGTAAATCTTTTCTCTATCCTCTCCAAAGCCACCACATCCTCTGGTAGTGTGGTGACCAGAATTAAACACAATATTCCAAATGTGGCCTAACTAAGTTTCTATAAAGCTGCAACATTACCTGCCAATTTTTGAACTCAGTGCCCTGGCCAATGAAGGCAAGCATGCCATATGCCTTGTTGACGCCCTTCTCCACCTGCGTTTCAGCTTTCAGTGACCTGTGTACCTGTACACCCAGATCCCTCTGTCTCTCAGAACTCTTAAGGGTTCTGCCATTTACTGTATAATTTCCATCTGGATTAGACCTTCCAAAATACATTACCTCACATATTTTCCAGATTAAACTCCTTCTGCCATCTCTCTGCCCAAGTTACCAACCGATCTATACCCATCTGTATCCTTTGACGGTCCTCATCACTATCCGCAATTCCACCAAACTTTGTGTCACTGGCAAACTTACTAATCAAACCATTTACGTTTTCCTCCAAATCATTTGTATATATTACAAATAGCAAAGGTCCCAACGCTGATCCCTGAGGAATGCCACTAACTACAGCCCTCCATTCAGAAAAACACCCTTCCACTGCTACTCTCTGTCTTCTATGACTGAACCAGTTTTTTTATCCATCTTGCAAGCTCACCTCTGACCCCATGCAGTTTTACCTTCTGTATCAGCCTGTCACAAAGTCTTGTCAAAGGCTTTACTGAAATCCATGACAACATCCCCTGCCCTACCCTCATTGATCATCTTCGTCACTTCCTCAAAAAACTCAAGCAAGTCAGTGAGACATGACCTCCCCTTCACAAAACCATATTGCCTTTTGCCAATATGCCCAATTATTTCTAAGTGGGAGTAAATCCTGGCTCGAAGAATCCTCTCCAATAATTCCCTGACCACTGACATAAGGTTCACCGGCCTGTAATTAGCTGAATTATCCCTGCCACTCTTCTTAAACAAAAGAACAATTTTGGTGATTCTCCAATCCTCTGGGACCTCCCCCGTAGTCAGTGAGGATATAAAGATTTCCCTCAAGGCCCCACCAACTTCCACCCTTGCCTCTCAGTATTCTGGGATATATCCCATAAGGCCCTGAGGAGTTGTCTACCTTAATGTTTTTCAAGATTCCCAATACCTCCTCCCTTTTGATCTCGACATAACCCAAAGTATCTACACACCCTTCCCCAGGGTCATCATCTACCAAGTCCTTCTCTATGGTGAATAATGATGCAAAGTACTCATTTAATACCTCGCCCATTTCCCCTGGCTCCACACATAAATTCCCTGTCCTTGAGTGGGCCAACCCTCTCCCTGGCTACCCTTTTGCTCTTTATATATATATAAAGCCTTGGGATTTTCCTTAATCCCGATGGCTAATGACTTTTCATAACCCTTTTAGCTCTCCTGACTCCTTGCATAAGTTTCTTTCAACTTTCCTTGCATTCCACCCTTCCTTCATGTGTTCCAGGCCTCCTAGCCTTGATAAATGCTTCTTTTTTCTTTTTGATTAGGGTCACATTTTCTCTCATTATCCAAGGTTCCCTAAATTTTCCATTCTTATCTTTCACCCTGAAAGGAAGGTGCCAGTCTTGAGTTCTCAGCAACTTACACTTGAAAGCCTCCCACATACCATACATTGATTTGCCCTCAAACATCTGCCTCCAATCTAAATTCTTCAGTTCCTGCCTAGTATTGTTATAATTAGCCTTCCCCAATTTATGACCTTCACCTGATAACTACACTTATCTTTATTCATCAGTACCTTAAAGCTTACTGAATTGTGATCACTGCTCCCGAGCTGCTCCCCCACTGAGACATTGACCACCTGACCAGGCTCAGTCCCCAATACTAGGTCCAGTATGGTCCCTTTCATAGTTGAACTATCTACATACTGTTTCAAGAAGTCCTCCTTGTTGCTCCTTACAAACTCTGCCCCATCCGTGCCATAAGCACTAAGTGAATCCCAGTCAATATATGGGAAGTTAAAATCACCCATGACAACAACCCTGTTACTTTTACATCTTGCTAAAATCTGCCTACATATGTGCTCTTCTATCTCCCGCTGGCTGTTGGGAGGCCTATAGTAAACCCCAAACATTATGATTGCATCCTTCCTGTTTCTGAGCTCTACCCATATTGCCTCGCTTTATGAGCCATCGGAGGTGTCCACCTGCAGTACAGCTGTGATATATCTCCTTAACAAGTAGTGCAACTCCCCTACCTCTTTTATATCCCCCTCTATCTCGCCTAAAACCTCTGTATCCTGGAACGTTAAGCTGCTAATCCTGTCCGTCCCTTAACCAAGTCGCTGCAATAGAAACAACATTATAGCTCCAAGTACTAATGCAAGCTCTAAGTTCATCTGCCTTACCTGTTACACTTCTTGCATTGAAACAGTTGCACATTAGTCTACCAGACCCACTTTGATCAGCAACCACACTCTGCCTGCTCATCCTCTGCGTTGTACTGACCCTATTCTCTAGTTCCCTTGCAGTAACTTCACTTTTGCTTTGGTTTCCAAACACCTGCCAAGCTAGTTTAAATCCTCCTGAGTGACACCAGCTAACCTGCTAGCCAGAATATTTGTGCCCCTCCAGTTTAGATGCAACCCGTCCTTCGTGGACAGGTACCACCTGCCCTGGAAGAGATCCCAATGGCCCAGATATCTGAAATCCTTCCTCCTACACCATCTGTTTAGCTACATGTTGAGCTCCACTATCCTCCTATTTCTAGCCTCACTGGCACGTGGTACAGGGAGTAATCCTGAGATTATAACCTTGGAGGTCCTGCTTTTTAACTTTCTACCTAACTCCCCAAACTGCTGCTGCAGAACCTCGTCACTCATCCTACCTATGTTTTTAGTACCAATATGTACCACAACCTCTGGCTGTTCACCCTCTCCCTTCAGAATGCTTTCTGCCTGTTCAGAGACATCTTGGACCTTGGCATCAGGGAAGCAAAGCATCATCCTGGAGTATCTTTTACACCCACGGAAGCACCTATCTGTACCCCTAATTATGGAGTCCTCTATAACTACTGCTCCAGTGCTCTTTGTCCTTCCCTTCTTAATAACAGAGCCAGCCATGGTACCCTCAGTCTGGCTGCTGCCTCTGTTATCCCCTGATGGGTCATTCCCCCCAACAGTATCCAATATGGTGTACTTGTTAGAAAGGGGGATGACTACAGGGGATTCCTGCACTGGCTGCCTACCCCTTCTAGTGGTCACCCATCTATCTACCTGCACCTTGGGTATCACCGCATCTCTAAAACTACAGTCTATGATGCTTTCTGCCGTCGTCCTTCTCCTAAGTGCATCCAATTGCCGCTCCAACATATCCATGTGGTCTTGGGGGAGTTGCAATTGGGTGCATTTCATGCAGATGTAGTCATCCGAGACACTGGAAGTGTCGCAGATCTCCCACATCTCACAAGTGCAGCAGTTACCCCCACTGACTGACATTTCTATCACCAATTAAGCTAACATGGTATGGGTTTGCTCAGAGATTTCCAAGTGTTGAAGTTGGCTGGATTAAAGAAGAAGGCTAAACAATATTTAAAACATTGAGCCAGGACATAAAGAGCAAGGATAATAACAAGGAAAATTACACATCCCTGAACAGGGCAGCATAGTGGCTCAGTGGTTATCACTGCTGCCTCACAATGCCAGGGATCCAGGTTCAATTCCACCCTTGGGTGACTGTCTGTGTGGAGTTTGCACGTTCTCCCTGTGTCTGTGTGGGTTTCCTTTGGGTGCTCTGGTTTCTTCTGGGTGGGATGCTCTGAGGGTTGTTGTGGACTTGTTGGGCCAAAGGGCCTGTTCCCACACTCTAGGGATTCTATGATGATTCTTAATAGAGGATCCCAATGAGCTTAGCGAACTGGTGGCCCGGCTCCATAAAGTAATTGAAGGCAGTTGTTTTAATTTTGTCATTTCTTTATGAATATGGTCAGTGAGGTTAGTTATGTTCTCTGAATTATCAGGAATGTTGGTACAACACTCCTGACATATGAGGGCACAAATACCACTTTTCTCAGCCAAGATATGGTCAGAGCTATGCGATTCTGCATTGAGGTGGCTCATTGGGCAATCATTTCAGTATTAATCTTATCAAGAGCCTGAAAGGTATCTTTAGTTATCTGTTCTAGGATAGCTGTCATATTGATAGATTCTCTGCCTGGCTTGGCTGTATCGTATGGGCATAGCAAAATGGCAAAGAATCTTTCTGCCTTTGTAATGGCACATTTGTGTACTGTAGAGTGGATTTCAGACAGGTCATAGAAGTGATGAATGAATGGGGCTACAAAAGCAAGGTAACAGAAGCCTGTCCATGAGGGGGGCAACCAGGCACATGCCTTGCATCCACAAACAAAATACATGCCATTGTATGGAACAAACCAAGTTATGCAGTCGGAAAACCACGCGTAGTTAAAGGTTCCTGCTGACGTGAGATTGACATAATTAATTTTAGATGGGGGCCAAGTGTCAGGTTTGACATTAAAATATTGGGTACAATTACTCTGACCTGAAGACCAACCTCTAGGCTCAGATCTAATGAAGCAAATAGAGTCTGTTGGTTTTCCTACTTTTGAAGTATTAGTCATGGTGACAAATGGTGGTTTGTGGGAGGTATTAAACTAAGGTTGACACCAACCTTCAAAGGCAGAAAGGCTGTGTGCTGCTGATTCCTACTTGACTCATGTATCACTAATGTCTACTCAATATACTTCTCTCTGTACGGAAGATGTGGTGGCCATGTGGGCCCAAGTTATAAGGGATACATTTTGGTGAGTGACCCATTCTGCCACTTCAGATGTATTAAAAGGAATAGGCTGGAGGGGAATACTGCCCTTAGAATGTATGGGTATGTGCGAGCAAACCCAGCAGCGTGAGATGTTGGAACAACTAGCACACACGTATGACATGTACAAAAATGTATTTACATTCAATTGCTGTTTCACAACAGAAGTACGTGTTCCAATGACTGTCAGGTAAGCAAAAAGTCCAAAAAACACGAGCTTTATGTTTCTGGTGGTGCAGTGGATCTGTTAAAGTGTGAAGCGTGGATCCAGGTCCTGTTCCCTTCTGCTTTCACAGCCGATGGAGTAATTAACAGAACTAGGAATGGGCCTTCCCACTTTGCACCAAGTGGTCCCTGAGGATTTTCTCAACGAGTATCCACACTATATTGTGTCCATCTTCAGGAGGATCACTCCATGCCGCTGCAGCCTATTGGGAGGTATAATTAACTGCATTGTCAGATCCTGACAATTTTTTAACAGCGAGTCACTCAATAAATGACCATCAGCTGAATGGAGATCTATTGTACCAGGCAGGGATATGGGCTGCCCAGTTATAACTTCAAAAGGGGGCTTAAGCCTGTGGTTTGATTAAATATCACCCAAATACTACACAGGATTAGAGGGAGAACTTGGGGCTAAGGCACTCCTTCCTGTTGGTATTTGGCCAAGTGTTGTTTTATTTGTACACTCAAACTGTCCTGATGACTGTGGCTGATGTGGACAATACAAATCCCATTTAATGTTCAGCAGCCTGCGCACCTCTTGACAAACCTCTCCAGTAAAATGAGCTCCTTGTTCTGAATTGATGCTAGAAGGGACCCCCCCACAATCAGGGAATGTACTCCTTGCAGAGAACCTAAGCAGTATGATTGGCTGCAGCCCTTCTGGCAGGTGTCGCCTCCATCCATCATGTGAATTTATCCACTAAAACTAGGACATCTAAATATCCTTGGCACCTGGGGTGAGAGATGTAATCCACCTGTAAATGTTGGAAGGGTCCGGTAGGTGCAGGAGGTCTCATATGTGGCATTACCATGGGAGATCCAGGATTGTTCTTCTGGCAGGTTACACAGCGATCAGCCACATGTTGCTCTTGTCACTTAAATCCTCTTCCCCACCAGCTCTTTTGGAATCATGCCATCATCTGTAGAGAGGCCAAGTGCTCCCAGGAATATATTTGCTGTGTCAGGAAGGACATTAACACCCGTGGTGTGACTGGCTTGTTTGTGCCCCATTGTCTCCAAACACCATTTTCACATAATTTTATTCCAGCTTCAACGCATGTCCACTTTTCCTCCTTAGAACACTGATCTTATATCGTCCTAAGATAACGTAATTTGCTTGTGAATGTCTGTGTCTTATTTTTTTCCAATCCTCTTAGTTGACTTCCCTGTGAGGCTGCTCGTTTTGCCACCTGTCGGACAGAATGTGTTCTGTTGCGTTTATGCCGTGCAGCTTCTTGTGGCAATTCAATGGCTTCTAGGAGGTTATGGACCTCAACCCCGTTTTGAATGCGTGTTCCTGCCACAATAAGGAATACCCTTTTTTGCCACAATGGCCCAAAATTGTGTGCCACACGAAAAGCATATCGAGAACCTGTGTAAATGTAGGCCGTTTTGCCTTCAGCTATCTTACATGCTTCCATGAGTGCTCTTATTTCTGCTTGTTGGGCCAAAGTACCTGCTGGCAAACTTCCTTGAGCTATTACTTCATGCAAGCTGCTGACAGTCCATTCTGCTTTTCGAACACTATCTTCTACAAAGGAGGACCCGTCCGTATAGATAACAAGGCCAGGGTTTTGTAGAGGCACTTCTGCTGCCCGAGCTGTTTCGTCTAAGTGCCGCAAAATTTCCCTGCAGTTGTGTTCTTCATCGCTATTGCCGGCCTCTTCCTCTCCTCCCCTCTTTTGATCGTGCTCAACAGGTAGCAGGATTAACTGGGCTTGCACAGACCTGGTGGAGGTTGGAGGCTTCTAAAAAGGCAGTCCCGTGTGTCCATTGGGCCGCAATTATCTGCAAAACACAGTTCATAGATAATATAGCGTGGACCGTGTGAGGGCATTTGTCAATCAGGTTTTGATCCAGCACAATAGGGGCAGTGGCCATGACAGCTCGAGACGTGGCTTCCATTGCCCTCAGACAACTACACTCGCCCGGTGCCACAGAATGGTATGTCTGTGATGCTATTAAGATGTCAACCATATATTGGATGACTGTGGACACCATTGGAGGCAATTCCTGCAAATAATTCTGCAGGGCCATATGGAACACAATAGAGCTGCTGTGAAAACCCTGGGGCAAGCGCATCTGGGTATATTGCTGTTAGTGGACCATGAAGGCAAACCAAGGTTGTACTTCTGGGGCCAGAGGGACAGACCAGAATCCATTAGCCATGTCTATGTCAGAAAAATATCCATGTTCTAGGGGAAGGGAATTAAAAATGGTGGATGGATCAGCTGCCAGAGGCGCCTTATGGTCAATGGCTTTCTGATAGTTGATGGTCAAAGGCCAGATACCATCCAGTTTCTTAAGCGGCCACACAGGACTGTTGGATGTTCTGTGTACCTGTCCAGTACACCCTGTTGTTACAACTGATGTACAACTGGTAGGATACCAGCAATGGAGGCAGGGCTAATGGGGTATTGCTTAGTAAATGGTGGGGCGGTTCTGGTGAAGCTGGCTGTAGCCATTTTGAGCAAACAAGAGTCTTTTTGTCCTTTGCTCAAATCGGATGGTTATGCCACTCCTCATCCTTGAGTTGTTGTATTGATCAAGTAATGTGACTATACTCAAAGTGTAAGGATGAATTTACTTACGTCAAAACATTCATCCCGAAGAGGATTTGTTGTACTAGCTCTACCCATATGGACGCTAGAAGTTTGTGTGACATTTGGATAACGGCTGTGTCTTCTTACGACACAATCTTTTTCCCTCTACTCCAACTGCAGTCCTAAGCTCCCCATCCATCGGTAGATCCTGTCCCTCAATTAGAGGCAAACATGTCAACTCAGCTCCAGTATCCAATAAACAGTCAATTTCCTTATCGCCCATCCCCCGTAAAACATAACAGCCATTGAATTGTATTTGTAAGACAGCTAAGAGGAGGGAGTTGGGCAGTTCTAGTGTTTTGTCAGGTTTAGAAGGATTCTTGCTGCCTGAGGGATAGATTTCTGATACATTTCTGTAGCTCCGCTCCGTCAGTGGGCCGTTCGAAGGGCTTAAGTCCTGTCTAGGGGCCAGTTTGCTGGAAGTTGCCTTCTTCTTAAAGAGGTATGTTTTTGCCCAATGCCCCTTTCAGCCACAATTGTGACAATTTCTGGGACATCTATCAGGTGGATCACCAGATGCAACCACTGCCATGTGCATAGTTCTTAATTTAGAGTCCATGTTTCAATCAAGTTGATTGGCTTTCTGAATTATCTCCTCAAACAATTCACGACTCATTTCCCAATCTGGATCTGTACTCTTGAAAATTTTAGCTTGTTCAGGTTTCAATCCTGCAACAAAGGCGGATTTGAGGGACGCTGAGGTACTTTGGTCTAATTTGTCTGCATTGTCAATGTTACCGGCTGGTCCCGAACGTTCAATCTATATGGCGACAAAGTTCTCCATGTAATCCCTCAATTCCCCATTGCCTCTTTACTGACAGGTGGATATTTTACTCCAGTCAGTTTTTGGTGATCCATAGTCTTTCAACCAATTTCAAATCACTTTCCGTCCTTCATCCAGATCCTTTCCATCATTCCCTAATTTTTTGGTCACCTCTCTAGATAATTTCCAGCCAGTATTACCTCCCACCATAACAGGCAACACTTGTACTCCATCCACGGGTAGAAATATATACATTTTTGAGTTTTTGAACTCGTTCCATGTTTTTACACCACCATTCTTGGGATGAGGGAGCTCCTTACGCCACCTTTCTATTAATTTTGGATTGGCCAGTTTGCATTCTACCCGTTGGGTGTATTCGTATTTGACCTTCCCTTCTTCATTAGTTGTTTTTTCCTTCTTCTGACTTCTAGTTTGTACGATTCTTAGATTAGGGGCTTGCTTTTATTTATCTTTGTGGTCTGAATCACCGTCCACAGAACTGTGTCTTTCAGTCTCAAATAAAGGCCGAATCTTAGGGGCCAGTTGATCCGAAAATTGTGTGGTAGGAGGGGGACTTGAATACAGAGGGGGCAACTCCGCATGGGAATGAGCTGCCCGCTCTTTCTAGAGTTCAAGCTTTGTGGTTTTTAATTTGGCACAGACAGATTTCAGTTGGTCTTTTAAATTACTGATTTTGCATTAGTTTTTTCAATAATTTCATGTTGTTGTCTGATTTGTTGCACGACACATAATGACCAGTGAGTACATTTTTTACCTTTAAGTTGGTTTCATATTTTTGTTGAATTTTAGTTAGGTGGTAGGTAGATCAAACTGCTGTTCAATGTACCCCTTTAAATTTTGCAGTAGTTCGTCTTCACTTACAGTGGGCAGGGCCTGTTCTCTTTTAACGGTCATAGGTTTCTGTGGGTCGGACGTGGTGTTTGCGTTGGGAATAGTTTGAATCAATAGGGAGTCTTCCTAGGGAGCCATAGACAGGGTTAACCCTGTTGCTACTGATGTCAGTATTCTAACTATTGGGTTCAAACTAGGACCATGTTCACTATGGAATCACATCAGGTGAGAGGATTTTGTGCTCACTTCACCCAGGGACCTTTAGAAGAGAGGAGTCCTTACCTCTGGGAGCAGCTGATTTAGGGATCAGTGATCAGCTGAGTTTCATTTCTTTTTCCTTTTCAGTCCTGTTGCAATCCTGCTGACTATGCCAGAATTGTTGAGTTCAAGAATTGTTGGGTCTGAAGTTTTCACAATGAAGCTCACATGAGGCCATTGGGAAAGGCTAGTTTTAAACTTTATTGGTTGAACATTGAATATTGTACAAGCAGTCAGTCTCTACTGTTTCCAATTGTCTGCACTGCTTGAACTGCCTGCCCAGGGTTCGTATTCTCACAATTTCATACTCACTCCCATCCCCTCAGTTTCCTTTAATTAGTTCACCAAAACACCAGTGCTTGCCATTTTAGTTGATCAGCCCTTCCTCTTTCTAGAACTTTCTGTCTGTTGATTTTCCACACGTGCATAATCTTTTATTTCCTCATAGCTTCCCGTCCCCCACTCAACACACACACACACTCCATTTTAACTTATGCAATATGCATTCAGCTGCAGACATTTTGTTTTAAACCTAATTGTTGTAAACATAGCCAACCCTTCCCCCACAGTGCCCCATCTCCAACTTGGAGAATTGGTCAACCAGAAAGTTCAATATGTTATTTACATGGAGAGTGGTGGGCGTGTGGAATGCGCTGCCGGCAGTGGTAGTGGAGTCAGATACTTTAGAGACTTTTAAGCGACTCTTGGATAGGCACATGGAGGATAGTAAAATGTAGGATATACAGGGTAGTTTGATCTTAATAGGGTAATAAGTCAGCACAACATCGTGGGCCGAAGGGCCTGTACTGTTCTATGTTCTATGTTCTATGTTCATTTCAATTCATTGTGACCATTGATGTCAAATTTTGGAGTGGTGTGCCAGATATCCAGATAGTTTACCATGACTCTCACATACTGGAGAACTCACAGGATCCTGCCTTCTTCCAAGATCCTTGTGTCAGACAAGGATGGCTGCTGGGAGACAAGGGAATCACTTCCAAACATGGTTCATGATACCTTTACAGAATTAACTTACATCAATGTATCACCTATGACACCTGTATACTCTCAATGAGTTTTTTCTTCCTCTCCCTCCCAGTACATTGAAGTTCAGTACTGACCCCACAGCTGGCATAGAGGGAGTCTCATGTGCAGTTGACCCTGTCAGTCTGGAAAAGATGGGCAGTTTTCCCTGGAGGCTTTGGACCTAGAGGACTCTGGCGTGCTAGTAGTGACCTGCTCACTGGTAGGCACACCATCATCAGCTTGAACTCCTGCAGACCTTGGCGTGACAGACAGGTGGGGAGTTGAAAGTATGGGTACCTCTGGACTGTCCTGAGAAAAATCTCCTGGATGTATGTGCACGGCTCCTCCTTGCTACAGGAACATACTGTCTCCTTGAGGGGAAGGAACACCCAGAGTAAGGTTGTTGCAAGGTTGATGCTGAGCACCTACGGCTAGAATGCGGTTTCATGCACGTATCTGGTGAACACTGAGTGTGCTGAATCTGGATCTTTGTGCTGATCACTATCCTCTCCATGCAGACTGTCACACATACACATGCTAGAGTCAGTATCTTACTGCTAACATTCATGAGGTCCTCCATCCTTCAAGTCGAAGGGGAGACAATAACCTAGTGATATTATTGCTAGACTATGAATCCAGAGACACAGGTAATTTTCTAGAGATCTTGATTCAAATCCTGCAATGGCAGATGGTCAAATTTAAATTCAATTAAAATCTGGAATTAACATTTTAATGATGAACATGACACTGTTGTAGATTGATGTAGAAAAACACATCTAGTTCATCAATGCCCTTTAGGGCATTTAATGTCCTTACCCGGTCTAGCATATAGGTGATTCCAGACCTACAACAACGTGGTTGACTCTTAAATCTGGCTAATTAGGAATGAGTAACAAATGCTGGTCTTGCTGGTGACATTCACATCCCATGATTGACTTAAAATTAAACCAGTTTACCAAATGTTTCTGACAAGCTAGTCTCCTGTGTCTGTCCATGCATTTTGACAAATACATTAATCGGGTCCTGTCCTATCTGGGGGTGAGCAGGTACCAGGTCTCTGGGATTCCTCCTAGTATCAGTCGTCTAGGTTGTTTATTCCTTAGCCCACTGCAAAGACGTGCCAGTAGTTTGCTCACCAGATTGTGCTCCCAAAACTAATCTAGACAGAATATCCACTGATGTGAATGTATCTGAACTGGGGCAGTGTACAGGTGAAAGCCTTGCTGGTCCATCCTTGGAGGGATAGCTAACTTCCCCCTCATTACACAGGGCAGCACAACAGCTCAGTGGTTAGCCCTGCTGCCTCACAGTGCCAGGGACCCAGGTTTCATTCCACCGTCGGGTGACTTTTCTGTGTGGAGTTTGCACTTTCTATCTCTGTCTGTGTGGGTTTCTTCCAGGTGCTCTGGTTCCCTCTCACATTCCTAAGATGTGCAGGCAAGGTGAGTTGGCCATGGGAAATGCAGGCTTACAGGGATGAGTTGGGAGGGGTGGTTCTGGATGGAATGTTCTTCATAGGATTGGTGTGGATCTGATGGTCCAAATGGCCTGCTGCTATACTGTAGGGATTCTATAACTCATTTCCAAACATGAGTGTTATTAAAGCACAGTGTTGTGCAGCCAATAATCAATGTTCATGTCAGACAAAATGGTCTTTTTTTACCAGTATCAACTCTGTTCCTACTAATAACCCAAATTAATGGCTCTCAAATTGAAATCTGGATACCTGAAGATTTTTCAGAGAACATTCTGTGTGCCCATAATGCAGGACAGGTCACATGGCTGGGTGACATGTTCAACAAACAGGTGAGTGATAGCTGGAAGTATACTTTGCTACCCTGTACTCCTGCTGTCCCTATACTTCCCTGGTCCTCTATCAATGCTCTTGCTTTATCTGAGTCTCTGTCATTTTCCTGCTCTTGCCCGAACGTTCACCAGGTGCCAGTCTGTAGCTTGCTTTCGGTGTGCTCCAGTGTTCTCCTGTGTCCCTCCAAGGATTGTCAGATTCAGCAATGAGAATCAGGCACACCTATCTCACCAATATTTATATATAAATATCTAATTTCTTAAAAGCAATTTACAGCGATACACCCTTGAAGTCCAGTTTTTGCATGTTATAAGAATTACAGAGGGTAATAACTTTGATGGAGTGAAATCCATGATTGTTAATCCATTTGAAAAGAGGCCTGTTAACAAAGTGATTAAGAATGAGTGTCATAAATTGCTTCTACTAAATATGACAGAGATAGGCCACGATTTTTCTCTCCCTACCTGTCAGTTTGGCGGGTAAGAAAGGTGCCTTGGAAACTAGGGAAATCTACCTGCTAAGTTAGTGAGGAGGTATCTCACTGCCACAGGATGGGATCAATCAGAGACTTGGATTAGAGGGAAAAAGGGGTGATCACCGAAAGCCACTCTTCTACTCTTGCCTACAACCCCTCTGACCCTCTCTCTCTGACCCACATTCTGCAAGAAGAATATAAAACATTTAATTTTCTTGCTGCTTAATCACCCAAGGAGTCTGCCTCACCCAGCAGACTTTATGGCTCAGACTGGCCAACAGCATCTGACAACAAGGTCTGTGATTTTGCAGGAAACATATCTGTGTTTTGCCTGTCAACCCTTAATGAATTGGTTGGTGGTTAATATGGCATGTTTTCTCAAAAGTGGAGTGGTGTGTTAGTCTCTACCCCTGCACTTTTAAAAGAAGAAAGGGAAAATTCTGCCCATAATCTCACTTTTGTGTGCCAACAAGTAAATTAGAATTAAATGCAATTTGTAAGGTGAGTCACAACCTTTGCAGGGCAATTTTGTTTTGCTGCTGTCTTTAAATGAGTCAAATCTTAATCAAACTAGTACAAGGGATAAAAAAAATTAATTGTAACAAAGTGTGGTAACATTGATCATTCTTGTCCATCTTTTCAAATCGATAACTTTCTTCTGATACATTACAATATGTTCTGTGAATCACAAATTGGCAGAGGTGTAAAGGTTTCTAATTTTCTCTGGTCGTGAACTGCTTAACACATTTGTATGTAATTCCCCTGCGGACTGTTCTGACACAATTGTTAGTCTGTTGCAAGTACATTGATGAATCATTGTGCTTATTGCAATCTGAAAAAGTAAAATTTTCAAATGTCTGCCATCCTAAGGGAAAATTGGGTTGTTGGTCATCTACAACTCAACATGTTATCTATTTAACAAAGGCTAAGTAAACATATTGGAATAGATGTGCAGTGGTAGTGTCCCTGTCTCTAAGCCAGACACCTAGGTGGGTTCAATTCACACCTAGGACTTGATGGCCAAAGAAGCAGCCTCAGTTATTGTGGCAATTAGACTCATGCTGTTGGTGTCACTTTGTATCACAAACCAGCCATCTAGCCAACTGAGATAACAAACAAGAGTGATAGTGCAGTTAATATGTTTTATATGATTTCAGAAAATTCTTTGACATGATTCCACATGGGAGACTGATAAATATATGACTGACTGTCATAACATTCAAGACCATGGGGCAAGTGTTGGAAGTTGGACTATTGTAGATTTAGCTTGTTCGAATAAACTCAATACGCGAAAGGGCTTCTTCTGTACTGTAGAGTCGTTGCAAATTGCAGAGCTGCGGCTGTGGTTAGGGCTTTAAATTGATGTGGGATGGTGAGACAAGGGTAAGTAAGAGGATATTCAGATATCTAAAGGGGAAAAGGCAAAGTGACCTGAGTGAAAATAATTGAGACAATGGAGATAATTATTTGGAGAGAAATATTGTAATAAGGTGAAGGGAAGAAGCCTTCCATTGGGACTAGATAATGACATCGAAAGAGCCAGTGCAGGCATGATGGGTTGAATAGCCCCCTTCAACACCATAACTATTCTGTAAATTGTAAGAAACCTAAGAATGCCTATTGAACTAATGTCAATAATTTATCTCGCACCAAAGACACCCTATAATCAGGCTCACAAGGTGTGGAGCTGGATGAGCACAGCAGGCCAAGCAGCATCACAGGAGCAGGAAAGCTTGATGTTTCGGGCCTAGACCCTTCATCAGAAATGGGGGAGGGGAAGAGGGTTCTGAAATAAATAGGGAGAGAGGGGGAGGCGGATAGAAGATGGATAGAGGAGAGGATAGGTGGAGAGGAGTCAGACAAGTCAAAGAGGCTGGGATGGAGCCAGTAAAGGTGAGTGTAGGTGGGGAGGTAGGGAGGAGATAGGTCAGTCCAGGGAGGACGGACAGGTCAAGGGAGCGGGATGAAGTTAGTAGATAGGAGATGGGGTTGCGGCTTGAGGTGGGAGGAGGGGATAGGTGAGAGGAAGAACAGGTTAGGGAGGCGGGGACGAGCTGGGCTGGTTTTGGGATGTGGTTGGGGAAGGGGAGATTTTGAAGCTTGTGAAATCCACATTGATACCATTGGGCTGCAGGATTCCCAGGCTGAATATGATTTGCTGTTCCTGCAGCCTTCGGGTGGCATCATTGTGGCGTTGCAGGACGCCCAGGATGGACATATCATCTGAGGAATGGGAGGGGGAGTTGAAATGGTTCGCAACTGGGAGGTGCTATTGTTTGTTACGAACTGAGTGCAGGTGTTCTGCAAAGCGGTCCCCAAGCCTCCGCTTGGTTTCCCCGATGTAGAGGAGGTCACAACGGGTACAGTGGATGCAGTATACCACATTGGCAGATGTGCAGGTGAACGTCTGCTTGATGTGGAAAGTCTTCTTGGGACCTGGGATTGGGGTGAGGGAGGAGGTGTGGGGGCAGGTGTAGCACTTCCTGCAGTTGTAGGGAAAAGTGCCGGGTGTGGTGGGGCTGGAGGGGAGTGTGGAGCGGACAAGGGAGTCACATAGAGAGTGGTCCCTCGGAAAGCAGACAAGGGTGGGGAGGGAAAAATGTCTTTGGTGGTGGGGTCAGATTGCAGATGGTGGAAGTGTCAGAGGATGATGCGTTGGATCCGGAGGTTGGTGGGGTGGTATGTGAGGACGAGGGGGATTCTTTTTTTGGTTGTTATTGTGGGGACGGAGTGTGAGCGATGAGTTGCTGGAAATGCAGGAGACACGGTCAAGGGCTTTCTCGACCACTGTCGGGGGGATGTTGCGGTCCTTGAAGAATGAGGACATCTGAGATATACGGGAGTGGAATGTCTCATCCTGGGAGCAGATGCGCTGGAGGCAAAGGAATTGGAAATAGGGGATGGCATTTTTGCAGGAAGATGGGTGAGAGGAGGTGTATTCTAGGTAGCTGTGGGTGTCGGTGGGCTTGAAATGGATACCGGTTTCTAGGTGGTTACCCGAGATGGAGACAGAGAGGTCCAGGAAGGAGAGAGAAGTGTTTGAGATGGTCCAGGTGAACTTAAGATTGGGGTGGAAGGTGTTGGTGAAGTGGATGAACTGTTCGAGCTCTTCGTGGGAGTACGAGGCGGCACCGATACAGTCATCAATGTAACGGAGGAAGAGGTGGGGTTTAGGGCCAGTGTAGGTACGGAAGAGGGATTGTTCCACTTAACCTACAAAGAGGCAGGCATAGCTTGGGCCCATGCGGGTACACATGGCTACCCCCTTTGTCTGTAGGAGGTGGGAGGAATTGAAAGAGAAGTTGTTGAGAGTGAGGACGAGTTCGGCTAAGCGGATGAGGGTGTCAGCGGTGTTGTTTTTGAAAATAAGTTATATTTGTTCTTAGAAAGAATTATAATGTAACGCTCAGGTGAAGGCAGGCAAGGGGACAACAGTATTTTGGTATCATGTGTGGCTGTCTCATGGCCATAGGCCAAAAGGGTTTGGAAAATTGATTGACCCAGCACAAGATAACTGTATCTAGAAATGTGATGTAACAAAATATCTTCAGGGCAGAGAGGAGCTCTCATCAAGCAGACCTTGCGGGCAGCACTGGGCAGTCCACAGAGAGCAGATGACATCGACCATCAGGCAGATGGAAGATAGACCTCCATGTTGGAAAGCAGGCAACAACATATCAGGCCATGCTCACGAGCACCAGCCACACACAACACACAACCATGGACATTGGATTCAGACATGTGCAAGCCTCAAAGAACCCTCACGGCTTGTCTCTGATCCTCTTTTAGGATGCTTCTGCCCTTCAAAGCTGCAATTTGGTGTGCACCAGCAACTATCATAGTAATGCTGAAGTACTCATCATTCACTCTGATCCTACCTAGCTGCTTACAATATCGCTGCCTTACAATTTTGCACCTTACTCCTCAGCTAATACTGCTCACAGTACTGCTATCTTGCTGTGACAACTTCAGACCCAGCTGGCATTGTCCGCTATCACGGACTCCTCTGCTGGTTGTTAGGGAAGAGGATGTCCTGTATCTGCACTATCACATCCAGTGGGACCTCTGGGGCTCTGATGTAAAATGGGGCACCAATTACTACCTGTCCACCATGTCTGAGGCATATGTCATGAACCATGCAGGGGAGTTCCAGTCTGATAGCTCTTGTCCAGGTTCACAACAGCCTTTCAGAAATGGTGCCAGTGCCAGCGATAGGCCAGTCAACTCTGAAATATCCCAGCAGTGGCAAGTTGTTCTCAGTTCGGTAAGTAGTAGAATGTGACTAGAATTGGACAAAAGGTGTGCCATAACTGTAGAGCAGATCGTTAATGAGGCAAGTTTGGTAAGATACATTGAAAAGACTCACTCGGCCCCACATCAAGAAACCCTCCATTATACTCAACAAAACCAACGCATTGCCAAAAACATAAGGTTTGGCCCAAAGTAATTGATGCAATAGCACAGCCTTTGAAATTTGAGGAGCAATAAGTTAACCTGAACACAATACAGCTTAATTTAGCTAAGAACGAATTGTAACGAAGCAACTTGAAATCAAAAGAGAGGAAAGTGAAAGAAAAATGCAAAAAAAAAGCCTTTACTGAGAGCTTCAAAGAGAAAAATAAGTGAAAACTGTTGAACTAGGTTGAGAAAGTCTTCATTAATGAGCCATGGAATGCAGTGGATGATCATTTGAAGTCATCTTCAGGTTTTGATTTAATGAGGAACATGTGCCTTGTGTTCAAATTTAGTGAGGAATTTGTTGAAAAGTACTTTGTTTTCTTTGACAAAATTGCTACAAATTGAGCTTGACCACAATAGAAGTGAGTCTTTTATTTGAAAAGCGTCTTTGTAGGGAGAACAATTATTGAAGTCTTTTGGAAGAGGAATCTTCTGATTACAAGACTGTATATGTTATTTTATAACAATTATTTCACATTAATTCATATGAGCTCGTCCTCAAATCATCTAAAGTAAATCTTCAGACTCTGAATAGGAAATAGTAGCATCAAACATTCATGGAATTTGTGAAGGAGAAAGAGCTTCAGTTTGACCAATGGTTTTAATCAATGAAATTAGAGGACACTGTTGAGAGTGCTTTCCATTAGCCTATAGGCCACACTTGGAAGTGTGTGAAGTTCCTAAAATGAAGGAAACTGCTGTTCTAGCCAATGGGCACATTATATCACAGAGTTAGCAAGGTGACAGTGGCTCACCATCTGCAAATATAAACAGTGATAAGAATAAATTGAGTGGTAGTCAGTTGAGCCCTAGCTACAGTAGGTAATATAATAATAACAAAAATGCAGATGCTTCTCAAAGTAGTCAAAAATGTCTTGTAGAGGATGAGCATGATCCTTTTATTCATGCCCAGAAAGTTAGACAATGAAAAGCTATTTGTTGCAATTTAAAAATCTTGTTAACTGGCAACAACACTGTTTGGTGATGCAGTGACTGAACATGAGCACATATACAGCACTACAATGCCATATCACAGCACAGCGACAGAATTATGGGTGTCTGGATCAAAGATGGTTCTGCCCAGAACGTCATAAGGTAGGGAGCTCACTGAACGTCAGCTCACTGTTACTCAGTTAACATTACGCTTCATACTACATTTATCATTAAAACACTTCAATCTAAAACTCTGAAATGGAAATAAAAGTTCAAAAACTAAATTGAAGAATGCAACTTCCAGTTATTTTTAGTCAGCTAATGTCACACTTGTCCACTCTTTGGGGTTATGACTGATGATATTACATTTTCACCTCTTGGCTTGGAATATACAGGCACTCAATCAATTTCATCATTACTGTAACTGTCTCACACTGCCGTTTACATTATTTATCTGTAATTTATTCCATTGTTTCATTTGAATGTAAACCTTTGTAGATCACTAACTTTCTGAATTATATCACAGAATATTGTTTGCTGATGAATCAATCTAATTGCAGGACTCATTCTGAGGGAATTCATTACTGGCAGTATCTGTTACTAGGAAAACTGTAGGAAGTATTTAATAATAGTAGCAGGCAAGAAAGCAGAGCTTTTGTCATCCATGCATGTAAAGATGTGGATGTCCTGGCAATAGAGATCTTGTTGCAGCCATGTGATGTCATGGCAGCCATCAGTGCATACACAGGTGATAGCAGCCATCATTGTTGGCTGTTTTGGCATTGGGATCAGATATTCAGAAAAAGTAAAATGCTTGGTGTTTATTCAAACAATGTTATCACAAAGAGGCAAGCTTATGAGAAATTAATGTCTGCCATATTAATCAGCTACTCTTACCAAAGGATGTAAAAAATGGATTATGTATGATTTATGTTTGAGAGGAAAGTCACTCCATAGTTTTGAAAAGGAAGGACCCAGAAATGTTGTGATTTGAGTATAGGAGTAGTTAAATCTTGTTTCACTTGTATAGGAGGTTAGTTTGACCATACCCGGAGTGTTGTGTGTTGTTTTTGCCTCCTTAACTCCTACAACAATGGAAAGATATCATTGTCAAAGAGGGTGTGCAATGACTGTTCATCAGACTTGTTTCAAGCATAAGGGAAATTCCAATGAAGAGAGATTGGGCAAACTGGGCCCGTATTCTCTAACATTTCAAAGAATAAGAGGTGATCTCATTGAAATTTACAAAATATTTTTTAAAATCAAGAAAGAATACACAGGGTAGATGCAGGCAGATGTTTCCCCTTGTTGGGAAGTCTAGAACTAGGGCACACAATTACAAAATTAGTGGAATGGTACTTAGGTCTGTGATGACAATTTTTTTCATTCAAAAGCTGGCAACCTTTGGAATTCTCTACCAGAGATGCTGTGGAGGCTCAGTCTTTGAAAGTGTCACGAGATTAATGGATTTATGGTTACCAGTGGTACTCAGGGTTATGGGAATGGACTGATTAAAACTCATTGAAATGTTCGATCAGCCAAGATCACATTGAATGGTGGGGTAGTTTGATTGTGCTGAAAGGTCTATTCCTGTTCCTAAGTTCTTTTAGAGCTATTTGATTAGCTCAAGGCTTGTTGTTGGTAAAAGTTATGGACATTTCTTTAGATTTTGCTCAATAATTAACCTATTGATACAGAATGTCGATGGTGTATATGTGTCTATCGCATTGTGTGGGATATATTTAAATTGTCCTCTGAGTGCACTGTCTGTTACAATTTCTATTGTTTCTAAACTATGTATTAAACATGTAGATTTCATATTGGAGAACAACGTAGCAGAAGAAATGTCTTTTCCACATCATAGGTCAGTGTGCTATAGTTCAGAAGATGGTTGTAACACAGTTCAGCAAGGAGCTGATATAAGTAGAAATACTCATGCATCTACTGCGTTAATGGGCAGTACAGAAGCAACACAAATGTCTGAAGCTTTTAGAAGTAGAAATTATAGTCATAGAGTTGTACAGCATGGAAACAGACCCTTAGTCCAACTCGTCCTTGCCAACCAATTATCGTACATAATTCTAAACCCCTTTGCCAGCGCTTAGAACATAGAACATAACACTGTACAGCACAGTGCAGGCCCTTCGGCCCACGATGTTGTGCCGAACTTTTACCCTAAATCTAAGGTCCATCTAACCTCCACCCCTACCTTATACTATCATCCATATGCCTATCTAATAGCTGCTTAAATGCCCCGAATGAGGCCGACTCCACTATCCATTCCGGCAATGCATTCCATGCCCCTACCACTCTGAGTGAAGAACCTACCTCTGATGTCTCCTCTATATCTAACTCCACTCACTTTAAAACTATGCCCCCTAATAATAGCTACCTCCACCCTGGGAAAACTTCTCTGGCTGTCCACTCTATCTATACCTCTGTTCATTTTGTACACCTCTATCAAGTCACTCTCATCCTTCATCATTCTAAAGAGAAAAGCCCTAGCTCTCTCAACCTTTCTTCCATTCCAGACCTTCCCTACCAGACCTAAGACCTTCCCTCCATTCCAGGCAACATCCTGGTAAATCTCCTCTGTAGCTTTTCCAACGCTTCCACATCTTTCTTTTAATGAGGCGACCAGAACTGGACACAATACTCCAGATGTGGCCAAACCAGGCATTTGTATAGCTGGAGCATAACTTCACGGCTCTTGAGCTCAATCCCTCTATTAATGAAAGCTAACACAAAATACACCTTCTTAACCTGGATAGCAGCTTTCAGGGAACTGTGGACATGAATCCTAAGATCCCTCTGCTCCTCCACACTGCCAAGAATCTTTCCGTTAACCCTGTATTCTGCTTTCAAATTTGCCCTTCTAAAATGGTTAAACTCAGGGTTAAACTCAATCTGCCACTTCTCAGCCCAGCTCTGCATCCCATTAATGTCCCTTTGTAACCTAGAACAGCCCTCCGCACTATCCACAACTGGACCCACCTTCCTATCATCCGCGAACTTACTAATCCACCCTTCTACTCCTACATCTAAATCATTTACAAAAATCACAAATCGAAGAGGACCCAGAACAAATCCTTGTGTTACACCACTCATAACTGAGCACCATGTTGAATATTTTCCATCCACTACCACCCTTTGTCTTCTAAGGGCCAGCCAATTCTGAATCCAATCTGCCACATTTCCCACTATCCCATGCCCCCTTACTTTCTGCATGAGCCTGCTATGGGGAACCTTATCAAAAGCCTTACTTAAATCCATGTATACCACGTCCACTGCTCTACATTCATTCATGTGTTTGGTCACCTCTTCAAAGAATTCAATAAGGTTTGTGAGGCATGATCTACCCCTCACAAATCCATGCTGACTATCATGAATCAAACTGTTCTTATTCAAGTGATCATAAATCCTATCTCCCAGAGTCCTTTCCAATAATTTGCCCACCACTGAAGTAAGACTAACTGGCCTGTAATTTCCGGGGTTATCCCTATTCCCTTTTTTGAACAAGGAAATAACATTTGCCACTCTCCAAGTTTCCAGCACTATACCCGTGGACAGTGAGGACGAAAAGATCATTGTCAAAGGCCCTACGATTTCTTCCCTTGCTTCCCATAGAATCCTTGGATAAATCCCATCAGGCCCAGGAGATTTATCTATCTTCAAGTTCCTTAAAATTCCTAGTACATCTTCCTTACTAACATCGACTTCCTCTAGCCTACCAGCCTGTTTCACACTGTCCTCCCCCACAACTAGGTCCCTCTCAGTTGTGAATACCGAAGAAACGTATTCATTAAGGACCTCCCCTATCTCTTTAGGCTCCATGCACAAATTCCCTTTACAATCCTTGATCGGCCCTACCCTTTCTCTGGTCATTCTCTTATTTCTCACGTACATGTAAAAAGCCTTGGAGTTTTCCTTGATCCTATCTGCCAAGGTTTTCTCATGCCCCCTTATCACTCTCCTAAGCCCTTTCTTCAGCTCCTTCCTGGCTAACTTATATCCCTCTAGCGCTTTTTCCGATCCTTATTTCCTAAACCTTATATAAGCATCCTTCTTCCTCTTAACCAGTTGTTCGACCTCTTTCAAGAACCAAAGCTCCCTCACTCAACCGCATCTTCCCTGCCTATATTCACTTGGCCCATATCCCGTTAAACCCTTCCTATTCATATACCCATCCAGATGATTTTTAAATGTTGCAATTGTAAGAGACTTCACCCTTTCCTCTGGCAGCTCATTCCATACATGCACCACCCTCCGTGTGAAAAAGCTGCCCCGAAGTTCATTTCTAAATCTTTCCCCTCTCACCTTAAACCTGTTCCGTCTAGTTTTGGACTCTCCCACCTCAGGGAAAAGATCTTGTCTATTTACCTTATCCCTGCCCCTCAAGATTTTGTAAACCTCTATAAGGTCACCCCTCAGCCTTTGACATTCCAAGAAAGATAGCCCCAACCTATTCAGCCTCTCTCTATAGCTTAGCCCCTCAAACCCTGACAACATCCTTGTAAATCTTTTCTGAACCATTTCAAGTTTCACAACATCCTTCCTACAACAGGGAGACCAGAGCTGAATGCAGTATTCCAAATGTCCTGTCCAGCCACAGCATGACCTCCCAACTCCTGTACTATATTCAATGCACTGACCAACAAAGGCAAGCATACCAAATGCCTTCTTCACTATCCAACCTGGGACTCCACTTTCAAGGAACTATGAATCTGCACTCCAAGGTCTGTTTGTTCAGTAACACTCCCCAGGACCTAACGATTAAGTGTGTAAGTCCTGTCTGATTTGCTTTTCCAAAATGCAGCGCCTCACATTTATCTAAATTATTCTCCATCTGCCACTCCTCGGGCCATTGGCCCATCTGACCAAGATTCTGTTGTACTCCAAGGTAACCTTCTTTGTTGTGAACTACATGTCCAATTTTGGTATTATCTGCAAACTTACTAACCACATCTCTTATGTTCACATCCAAATCATTTATAGAAGTGACGAAAAGCAGTGGACCCAGCACCGATCCTCGTGGCACACCACTGGTCACAGGCCTCCAGTATGAAAAGTAACTCTCTACCACCATCTCTGTCTTCTACCTTTGAGCCAGTCCTGTATCCAAAGTTCTCCCTGTATTCCATATGATCTAACCTTGCTAATTAGTCTACCATGAGGAACCTTGATGAATGCCTTACTGAGGTCCATATGGATCACGTCCATCACTTTGCCCTCATCAGTCCTCTTCATCACTTCTTCAAAAAACTCAGTCAAGTTAGAGAGACATGATTTCCCACACACACAGCCATGTTGAATATCCCTAATCAGTCCTTGCCTTTCCAATTACATGTAATTCCTGTCCCTCAGGATTCCCTCCCACAACTTACCCACCAAATTCTTAACAGAAGGGACTGAAGCCTCAAAGTGACTGTAATAACACCAATTAGCAAATTAAAGTTTGGAATGGTGTGTATTATGAATTGCATGGAAGACTCAAAATGTGAGAAAGATAAAAATTCAGAATCAGGTAACTGTACACCATCCTCAAATAAGTTAAATAAGACTTGATTTAAATGGCACTGGTAAAACCGAGAGATTACTAGTTGTTTAAAGTCTAGAACAAATAGGGACATCAAAGCATTTTTCTTGAACAGAAGAAACATTTAATAAATACTCTTTACGTGACAAAGGAAGATTTTTTCAGAATCCCCACAGTGTGGAAACAGGCCTTTCAGCCCAACAAGTCCACACCGATTCTCAGAGTAAACCACCCAAACCCATCTTCTTAATCTACACATCCATTAATGCTATAGGCAATATAGCATGGCCAATCCACCTATCTGCGCATCTTTGGACTGTGGGAGGAAACCGGAGCACCCGGAGAAAACTCACGCAGACACAGGGAGAATGTGCAAACTCCACACTAGACAGTCACCTGAGGGTGGAATTGACACCGGTTTCTGGCGCTGTGAAGCAGCAGTGTTAACCACAGAGCCACCGTGCCACCCCTTTTTTGATCAACAAAGTACAAAAATGCCACTTAGAACTTGCTATTTCACAAGGGAAATATAAAATTTTCATGTTTGGAAAGTTTAACTCAAAAATAAAGGTATACTTAGAACTGAGCAATAACAAAAGGACGGTTTATCAGTTGAATTAATTGGAACATTGCTTTGGGGTTTTCACATTGGAGAACCTGCAAAGATGAAAGGAGATAATGTTCAAAAGGTGAAATCTGAAAAGACTGTATTTAGAAACAGTGCCTGGAAACTCAGAGATCATGCTTGCAATTTCCAATGTGAATTTAAACAGTCCTTGGATAAGCATATGGATGATGATGGGATAGTGTAGGGGGATGGGCTTAGATTAGTTCACAGGTCGGCGCAACATCGAGGGCCGAAGGGCCTGTTCTGCGCTGTATTGTTCTATGTTCTATGTTCTATGAATGATAATGAAATACCTTGTTTTGCAGAGGAAATTGAATTAATCTTAATGTAACATGAAATAAAACACTACAAGAATTAAAATAATTTACATGTCAAGTAGACTGAATTTCCTTGACATCAAGTTATAAATGGACTGATTTGTGGACAATGTACAATTTTGTATGTGTTTTGAGCGATAGGAGATTGATTACTATATGTCGTTTGAAATAAGAATTTTTTGCTGATATAAAAGTAACTGGATCACATTGGTGACCTATTTTCATTTTTATCAGAGAGGGAAGGTGTCATAATCAATAGTTTCATGGCTCATATTAATATTATAGAGGTTTTTTAGGTTTGGAAAAATTAAATTTGTAATGGTACGGTAATTCAAATGCTGGCTTCACCTGCCAGTTCAACATAATTGCAATAATGAGGAGAGGTCAGACAGATGAGCTGTTAAAGAGGGGCAGAAGTTTAGAAAGAGGAAGTGCACAAGGAAATAAAGTAAAGAAAGCCAGAACACAGAAGCACAATATTGCAACTTCTGCCCAGTCTGTACACAAGCAATACCAATATCCTTAACTGTACCATCTCATCAAATTACAATCTAATACTCCTGGCATTTGTTTTGTTCCTGACCTAGAAGACAAAAATGTAAATTACTGGGAAACACAGTTCTATAAATTTATTATTAAATGGTACAAATAAAATTAAACTAATCCTGCGATTCAGTGTTTGTTTTCTGTACGCCCTTACCTTTTTGGTGCTCTTATCAGTGGCTTCGCCAGTTAATGAAGCTCGGTAATGGAAAAATTCTGTCACTTAACTGAGGAGGTTATGGATGGCTTCAGAGTATGATATTGGACAGGCCTTGGTCTAGAGATCCTGGTTTCACAGTGCAGTATCTGAGCCTGGGTTTGAGCATTCTAAATCGGTAGGACTGAACTTCCAATCCAGCATTGGGACCTTTGAAGGAGGCTATTTGGTTGCACTGGAAGCTTTCACATCACCCATCAATCAAGTCGAATTTCATCAATCTTTTGAACAAAGTGATCAAACCTTCTGTAGTGGAAAGGATAGAATCCATGATCTGTGAGAACTCCTGCGTCAAGTTGAAGTTGAACTTCCCTGTACCACTTGGTGTTATACACTTGCTTTCTAGCAGCATTACCGGCTTACCAAGTTTTTGGGTGTGTACAATCATCAGCCTCCAGCTATAGTATGGCCTATCAAACATTTTATCTGATTAATTTCCAGCTGTATCAGAGCTAATTCAAGTTATAATTGTAGACATCCGATATTCCGTACCAAAGTGAAAAAAACATCATCCTTGTGTATTCTTCTGTTATAACCTTGGTATATTCTTGGTTGTGATTTTCCTCTTTGACAGTGTGGCATGCAGGACCCTTGCAATGAGTGCATCAATGACCTTGACAAAACTGTAATGGTCAGGGTAATTTAGAGTTTATTTTGCAGATTCCCAATCCAATACTCTAACAATTCAAACAACTTGATGCAGTCATCTTCTCTCAGGCCAGGACGTAAAACCATTCAGCCTTTCTAGCAACTAATGCAGAGTGCAGCAAGTGGGAAATGATGGATCATTTTGCACTCAGTTGTCCTCTGTGATGGGCATTTAATTTTTAAAATCTTCCATTGGTCCCACCTGTATAGTGTCTACATGAATTTTTACTGTACTCCATCATTTTCTCAATGCCACTCTCTGAGACTTGAATCAATAGTCCAGAGAACATGAGTTTAAATCCCACTGTGGCAGTCTGAGAATTTTAATTCAGTTTAATACAACTGGAAGGAAAAAGCCTGTATCGCCAAAAACGTCCATGAAATTGTCAGACTTTTGCAATAATATACAAACATCTGGTCTATTTGTGACTCCAACACAACCTTTTAACTGCCCTATCAGGCCATTTATTTGGATCAAGCATGAACAGTTCCTCAAGAAGGTCCACGCCAACTTCTCAGAGAAACAAGCAATGGATAATAATTCCAGGCTTTCCATTGAAACTAGATCTCAAGGGTGAATATAATTATTTAAATATTAGATTGAGTATGCCTACCAATATTCAGTCAGCTATTTCTAGCAGAAGTGATGCTAATAGGCTAGTGCAGTAACAAAAGGCAAGTACCTGATAAGATAGGTGTGCTCCCACCTTTCCACCCATGTTTACTGAATTTGAATGGGAATTTGTGCAAATCTTTGAGGGGAATCTTCTCTGTTCAGTTTTGTTCTTTGTGTGTTGGGAACACAGAGTGGAGAACTGAATGTGGAGTCCAGCATATATGGAACTAAACATGATTAATGCTGGCTTCTTCGGCAAGCTGCAAAGCACATGGTCCAGTCAATTCATGGAAGTACTGCGCATCATTGGTTTGTTCTTGTGGGACAAAGTGTTGTTGTCAATGTCCATCAGGCCCAGAGCCTTTAATATGATTCTGTCTAGTCAGATCCACAAGATTGATGTGGCGTACCATCCAACTCCCACCAGCCCTGTCACTTGTCAAATGAGCAGTGGACAATGTGAACTCACAGCCCACCCAATTATGCTCCTTGTTCTCATGAAAAAAATCAGTGAACTGCCAGTGTGTTGATAAGCTGCATGCCAATCAGAGGAAGAGAATATCTAGTGCCTTGTCCATTCAGTCTAAATCAGAGGGCTATAGGTGATGGCCATACAGGAGGATAAGCAATGGGTGTGGTGTACACTTGTACAGAGACACAAGAAGAGCCTGATGGTGTCTCTGGCTGCGCAGAATTTGTTAAGGAACACTTGTCAGTGACAGTTCAGAGGTAGTCTCCAGCTTTCCATTTAAGGATAGTTGCTTTCTCCAGTAGGCAGTGTTCTTGGAAGACTATCATGCATTTATTGTTCAAAGTTACACTGTTCGTCCTTGGAGCTTAATTTATATTCATCACTGATGCCCCTGCCTGTTTCTGCTGGGAACCCAGTATGCCTATTCCCAGGCTTCCACGACCTCACCTCCATCCAACCTAGGAGGTATCAATGCAGGCTGGATGTTAGCAGAAGCAGTATATTCAGTAACAAAAACAGAAATTGCTGGAAAAACTGAACAGGTTTGGCAACAACTGTGGAGAGAAATCAAAGTTAACATTTTGGGTCAAGTGACCCTTCCTCAGAACAGTTCTGCAGAAGGGTCACTCAATCCAAGATGTTAACTGATTTCTCTCCACAGTTGCTATCAGACCTGCTAAGCTTTTCCAGTGATTTCTGTTTTTTTTTTGTTTCTGATCTACAGCTTCCTCAGTTCTTTTGGTTTTTGTTCAGTAAATTCAGCAGTCCACTTTGATATTGGTTCATTGGAAAAATGATCTGGTTGGAAAAACTAAAACTAGCCCAAGTAATAGCTACCTGAGAAAAATGTTAGTTGGATTTTTCTTACAATATTCAAGTGGGAGAAGTTATTTTGGAACAGATCAATAGATCCAAACAATCGGTTCAATTCAAACATTCAATGAAATGTCTGGTTTTCTTGATGTTGCTCTACAATGTGCTTTGGGCTGCTTAGTATGCTAAGGTACGAGATAAATCTAGGCTGTTGTTATGATTGACATACCGTGGATTTTTTTTTTGTGAAATGATTTGTTTGCTTGACAGCTCTGGGAAGCACATTGTTTTAATTTTCTTTGTTTTCAGGATTTCTCCCCAAGAGTTATGTTGCAACTGAGATAAATTGCACATGACTGGCCAGTCAAAAGGTATTGAGAACCTATTTTATGCCTTTGTGGTAAATTAGCATCAAGGAACGAATAAAGGAAACTTGTTTGAAAATGTCAGTCATTTTTAATTGATTCTTATGTCATAATTATATAAACTTCTGTATTAGTAGCAGGAGTAGACCATTTGGCCTCTTGGACCAGATCCACCATTCAAAAGAATCACACTGATCTGTGGCCTCAACTCCACATTCCTGTCTACGCCAATAACACTGGGCTCCCTTGTCAGTCAAGAATCTATCTACCTCTGCCTGAAGAATATTCAAAAATGCTGCCTCAACTGCTCCCTAGGGAAGAGAGTTCCAAAAACTCACGAACTTCTGAAAGATAAAAATTCTCTTCATCTCTGTATTAAATGAAAGATCCCTAATTTTTAACCTGTGCTGCTTTGTTTCTGGTCTCTCCCACAAGCAGAAACATTCTTTCAGCATCCAAAAATCCATGAAAAATATGAGTAGGTGTATTCCATTCGGTATTTCGAGCTTGGTCTGTAACTCCGTATGATCGTGACTGATCATCTAACTCAGTTTCTACTCTCTCCCCATAACCTTTGATCTCTTTAGCCCTAAGAACTGTATCTAACTCCCTGAAAACATTCAATACTTTGGCTTCCACCACGTTCCATGGCAGAGAATTTCACAGGGTGGAAGGAAAATTTTCTTCACCCTATCAAGTCCCCATAGGAACTTACATGCCTCTGTAAGATCAATTAGATTACTTCACGGACATCATTGAATATGTGTTAAAAAGTGAAGAACACCTTCCCTCAAAATAAGAAAGTTCTACATTTTGAATGAGGTGTGAGAGTTGTAGATTTGCAATTTGCTTCTCTCTGAGAGTTTGAGGTGTCAAGGGTGTGATGGACTCTTTGTCTTTGCCTGTAATGGGAGCTCTGAATTTAGACAATGTCTTTGAAATTGCTTTTGAACAAAGTCTGCATTTCTTTTTTAGTTTGGGAGAAGGAAGAGCGGAATTTAGGTTGCAGCTTGTTTTATCAATGCTACCCGCTGTTAGAAATGAGGTCATTAAAATATATTGACATTCATGCTACAATTTAATAATTGTGGTATAATTACTGTTTGTTTCAACTCTTCATGAAGTAATTTGCAATTAATTAATCTCCAGCCAGTACTGTTCATAAGCCTATTCTATTTAACATTCATGACATTTGGGTTGGGTGCATTTGCTTTTGTTTTGCATCCCTTTGCAGAGCAGCCCACAAAACATATGCACAATTGCAAAACCAAAGCAGAACAAAGTGAGGAAACTGACAAAAATGCCTCTATTTAATAAGAATTATAAGTTGTTTTCTTTAAAACATAGCCATACTTCTTTATATTTATTTTCCTAAGTTCTGCAAATAACCAGCAATTCGTGAACATTTATCTCAATAATAGAGGATGTATCACACCAGACTAAAGGATAGATATGACAGAAAAATAATGATGGGGGAGAGAGATAGGCAAAAAACAGAAAAATATTAGAACAAATATCATTAAGGAGAATGGTTCCGAGTGGTCAGCTCCCTGCTAATACCTATCCACTGGAAGTATATATGACAGTCAGGAGGATGGTAGATTTTACTTCGTGTAGAACAATCCCGAAAACCTACCTGTCTGACTATGCACTGGAATTTGGCTGGTACTGTAGAATTGCTATCGTTGTGTATGTTAGTAGAAGAGACTTTCCTGTTCTTGCATATATATTTCCATGAGATCTATGTTATGTAAGGAGCAGCTGTATTTTTACCATTATCTGAATGATAGTTAGAAGTGAAAGTGATCTGGTTGTTAATTGACTGCTATTTGTGTGAATTTACTGACTGCAAAGTGGCTACTGTTTTTCTTACATTACAGCAGTGACTATGATGTCAGTAAACTGGTTTGAGATATACCAAAACATATGACAGAAGTGCGTCTTGTTTTGGGCTGCCCTACAGAAATTCTCTCTTTTCCCTAAACTCTGCCTGACTTTCATGCATTTAACCTGTCAAGGCAATTTAGGACGCTGGTTGTTTCAGAGTAAGGGGCACAAAAAGAAACAAACAGAAAAAAGTTAAGGCAAAAGGATATTGGAGCAACTTAATTCAGTCACATTTCAGCCTCCTACTGTCTTTCTTTCCTTTTCAATCAGGAGATGAGTTGTTTCTTTAGATGGTGGGAAGACTTATACTGCGTAAATCTGGGTCAAACGCCTGGAATTGACAATGTAAACTATTTCAGTTCAGTTAAGAAGAGTTAGGGAAAAGAAAATCACCACTTGCATCTTTCAGAGACCTCTACTAACTACAGAAGTGTGGACAGTCAAAAACTGGAGTAGGCTGCAAAACTCCCTATAATTCAATGGCACATCCTAAGGTATATAAATGATCGAGGAATAGTCAGATAAGATGCCCAAGGGTTTGCATTGCAACAGAACTGAAAATAAATTCAGTATAAGAACATAAGTACACAAGAAATAGGAGCAGGAATAGGCCATCTGGTCCATCGAGCCTCTTCCGCCATTCAATAAGATCATGTCTGATCTTTTTGTGGACTCAGCTCCACTTACTCACCCACTCATCATAACTCTTAATTCCTTTATTGTTCAGAAATCTATATATTTTTGCCTTAAAACAAAACACTCAATAGGCAGCCTCAGCGGTTTCACTGGGCAGGGAATTTCACAGATTCATAACCCTTTGGCTGAAGAAGTTCTTTCTCAGCTGAGTCCAAAATCTGCTTCCCTTTATTTTGGGGCTATGCCCCTTAGTTCTAGCGTCACCTACTAGTGGAAACAACCTCCCTGCTTCTGTCTTCTCTATTCCCTTCATGGTTTTACATGTTTCTATAAGACCCTCCCCTCATTCTGTTAAATTCCAATGAGTGTCGTCCCAATCTACTCAATCTCTCCTCATAAGCCAACCCTCTCAATTCCAGAATCAACCTTTGCACTCCATCCAGTGCCTGTACACCCTTTCTCAAGTAAGGAGACCAAAACTGTATACAGCACTCCAGATGTGGCCTAATCAGCACACTACACAGCTGAAGCATAACCTGTTCAGTTTTAAACTTCATCCCTCTAGCAATGAAGGATAATATTCCATTAGCCTTCTTAATTATGGACAGTGTGATCATGGAATGTGCACTAGTGGTGCCCAAACTTTTCAACCTAGGTTGGTTCAAGCAGCTTCCAATGGTGTATCCTTAAGAACGATGAGGATGAAAGTGATTCTGAGATATCATAGCTCGTGTGAGCATGAGCAACGAATGGGCTCATTTTTCAATTCTCTAATTTTAGTTATTGGTGGCAGAAGCAAACATTCAAGGTGTGTACTTTATAATTTGACTTAGTCTCTGAAAAAAATTGACATTGGGTGAAATCACACGGAGCCTGTATGACATGAACTATGATGAGAAATGTGGCAGAATCAGGTGAGAAGTCCTGTGAAGCCTAGCTTGACATTGGGAACAACTTTCTGAATCTTTTAAATAAATTCTAGTCATCGAGGCAAGGTTCTCACAAGCCACGTGTGGCCTATTTAGAAAAATTATTATATGTCAATGACCTTTTTCACTGCAGTTCTCATTTTGTTAGTATGCAGTTTCCTATTGGACCACCAGCCATGAGCAAACTGACCCTCAAGAATTCTCAACATGGAAGACAGAGTGGGTAAACGACAATGTCAGTTCGCCATTAGCTGCAGGGAGCTTCCACATTAGTCATCATGCAACAACATCTCAGGGCACAAATCGTGAGCAACAGACACAAACACACACCTTGTTCACAAACATTGGCATCCAACAACTGTTAACCCTTCAGGATCCTCATGGCACCTATGCAATCCAGTTGCAGAATCCTTAGGAAGCACAGTCCTGCATTTCAGGATGCCCTAGCAATTAGCATTGAAAGCCTGAGGTGGGGATAGTTTGCTCACAGGGTCACGCACCCAGCTTACAGATTACACCAAGCTGCATTTGAGGGCTGCTTGATTTCTCTCTTTGAATTCAAATACTGTGTGCCTACCTGCATTCTCACAGCCATGACTTGTCATATCATATCATGCCTGTAAGTATTTGGCACTACAGCCAGTGCCTATAAGCACAGCCTTGTTGAAGTATTCTTTTGCACGCAGGCAGCCTGTTTGTCATTAGGAATCCATTTTGGGGTGGGAAGGGTACCTCTTGCTGTACAGAACACTAAAACATCAATCTCACACCAACATCATGTGCCATCTGTGTGTGCAGGAAACACACAGTATGTTCATGCAACCAAATGAACATGACAGAAAATGGGAACAAAAACAATGTTGCTGGAAAAGCTCAGCAGGTCTGGCAGCATCTGTGAAGTAGAAAACAGAGTTAACGTTTCGGGTCTGGTGACCCTTCCTCAGACAGAAAGTGGGTTGGGGGTAAGTCTTTGATACATTAAAGAGGGGGAGCATTGTCAGTCAGGGGCCCTCCTGTCACCAGTCATAAAGTTAGTCTGCACACAGTCCTGAGGTTTGGCCGTGATCAGTCATCGTTTTGGGCCAATCATGGTTTGGGATATGTCCGATTACAGTTTGAGGAGTGGGCAAGTCATATCTTTCGGGTCATACTCAGATAGGCTGGGGAATTGCTTATCTTCAGCCAAAGAGCTGCAAAGATAGTGGTCAGGAGTCTGGTCAGTCATGCCTAGAGGCTGATCATCAAAGTCAACCAAAGGAGTTGAGCAAGTACAGTGGGTGAGGGGGTTGGAGGTGGGGGTGCTGTTAATGTGTTGTTTGTTGAGGAATGTGCAAGGGTGATGTTGTAGAGACAAAAGGAACACATTGCCAAAGGGGGGCCGTAGTAATCAAGACCGGGTGAAGAAAACAAAATGTGTTTTGAGGCAGCGGTATGATGGATGATGAGAGCAAAGTCAATATATAAAGTAGGGAGGGCATTTGGAACAGCATTGAAGTCATGGCCTCCACTAGGAGAGCATGGATGAGCAGGGTGAGCATCATTAAAGTCTAATGTTGGGGTTCATGGCACATGGAGGACAGTTGGAAGCAAATTTCAATGCGATGGTTCTCTGCATGGGGGTGGATGTAAATAGGCTATCAGGACAGTGGGAGTAAGGCCTTGGAGGAGGATTCTAGTGTTCAGGCAGAGCCCAGATTTGATGGTGTCTATCATGAACTGCGTTCCTTGCTATCACCTAACATTTTTCAGAAACTAACTACAACTGGAAAACAACTGGGAGAATGCTCAGGGTGGGACAAGTCAGTGTCAGTTTGCTGGGCAAAAGTGCAATATCCATGTCTTGTAGACACTAGGACGTTGAAGGGACAAATATGTGAATCACACGTTTTCAAACCTCAGTTAGATTTCATCATCCACATGCAATGCATGCAATCTGGACACACTTCAGGGCCAAACACTAGTCAAATACAATTTACACAATGCCATTGGTCCATGCAAATTGAACATTGGCATCTAAATGATACTGTAGCTAACATCAAGTCATAAAAAAGAATGAATTTTGGTCAAAGGTGACTGATCCCTTGTGCATAACCAGACGCAATCACTCAATCAGAGATGAAAGGTACTGCAGATGCTGGAGAATCCGAGATAACAAGCATGGGGCTGGATGAACACAGCAGGTCAAGCAGCATCATAGGAGCAGGAAAACTTGACGTTTCGGGCCTAAACCCTTCATCAGAAAATGATGAAGG
>JAHRHZ010000051.1:4213523-4235893 GCA_024137785.1 Ginglymostoma cirratum
TGATGAAGGGTTTAGGCCCGAAACGTCAAGTTTTCCTGCTCCTATGATGCTGCTTGACCTGCTGTGTTCATCCAGCCCCATGCTTGTTATCTCGCAATCACTCAATCATCTGTCATATAACTGTTGCAATAGATTCCACTGAATGCAATGATAATTTTCATGGTTGATGGGTGTTTTGGATGAAGAGGATATCAGAACATAGCAGGCATCCCCTTTTGGCTAATAATGTGTTGGCTATTTAGTTGACATGATACTTTCATAAAGTTGGTACCATGCTGAGGCTGAAGCTGAATGAATGACAGAGACATGGCATGGCCATCATTATCAGATTGCAGCATGTCTTCACTGTCAGGAGTGTGTGTAGCCTTCGTCTGCAAAGCATACCACGAATGATGGCTCTCAGAGATGAGGAAATCTTCCACTCCTTGTGTTTTGAATGTAGGTTATTTTCACTATTGGTCTTGTGTTTCGCAGATACTGGATTTGGTCACTGTAGTTGCCTTCTGAAGAAGGTGAAAGTAGGCGCAAGAGGACCAGGGCCAATAGCAAACCATGGAGGAGCAGCAGGTGCCGAGAAAGCTGAACACTACTGACCTCAAGCAGATGTTACAGCCTTTGGGTTTCTCAGGATTGAATCTGCAGGAGGACTCCATTTCCTGGGGATGAGCAAAGGGGAAGTGTCAATGCAGGCTCCGTAAGTCCAGCAAAACTTTGGAAATGTGCTGGATGCTGGAGCAGGACCCAAGGCCTGCAGGAGCAGGAGATCGTCCTCTCCCAGTGACTCTGAGGATGACAGCTGCTTTGAACTTCTGTGTGACTGGGTCCTTCCAGGGAATGACTGGTTACCTGTGTGGTATCTCTCAGTCGAACGCTCACAATTCATCAGGACAGTGACTAAAGCCATCTGTACAAGATCACACCAGTTCATTTTGTACTCCCATCATGATGTTAGTCCTCCAGCCCAGGTTGTAGGGTTCCGGAACATAGCGGGGTTCCTTGGGATGTAGGGTGCCATAGACTGTCTCCAATGGCACAGAGAGGGCTGTATCACATGTTGTGGAATTCATCAACAGGAAGGAGTTCCATTCTATGAAAGTTCAGGTGATCTGTGACCACTATTACCACTTCCTGGCGATGTGTGTTTGCTACTGGCAGGTGCTATGACTCTTTTTGTGCTGGAGTTCTACCATGTACCTGGTGTGTTTGAGGGTCCATGTGCCTTACAAGGCTGATTGCTGGGTGACAACGGCGATGCACTGTGACTATTGTTCATGATACCATTATGGAATCTCTGGACTGATGTCGAGCACGCATACAATGCTGCTTGACCAGGGCCAAGGTGGAACAGCTGATAAGGCTGTTGAAGATGTGCTTTTGCTGCTTGGAACAGTCTGGGTGTAGGGGAACACTCTAGTATACTCTGGAGAGAGTGTGCTGCATCATCCTGGCATGCTGTGCTCTGCACAATTGGACAAGGTTGCGAGATGATGTGTTGGATGCTGAGGATCCGGATGAAGGAGAACAGTCTTCCAAGGCGGAGGATGGGGACATTGCGGAGGAAGAAGCTCTACTTATACATGACTGATCTCAGCTGCATTAGGCACTACAAGCCAGACAGGAGCAGATTGACAGCCAGTCCCAGTAGATGGGAGCTGGGTGCAGCAGACAATTACAGAATGTACTGTTGGCATTGGTAAAGATGTCAGTATTTGGTTTGGGCTGTGGGATGAATTGCAGCTTCTATTGGCTTTATTTGTATTTGCTTTTGCTGGCTATTAATGAAGACTCATCTTTTTTAACTATTCAATTACTGATGTTCCCCTACAGGACAATGACAAGATACAGGTCTCCAGTGGGTATCGGGACAGAGTAGTGGTGATTGAGAGTAAAGTGTTTAGATGGGATGCCACTGAGGACTGGAAAACGTATGGCCTGATGATTGAACAGTGACTAGGGTTAGAGAATGGGGTTGTGTTCAAGAGGGACTGTCAGCCATGCTGGCTATGAGCTGTGAGAAACATGCCTTTGTGGCTGCTGTGCCATCACATTTCTGCTGAGGAGCCACACTGGAATGTCGATAGTTGCCTGGTTGCATAGGGAGTGTAAGGGATGCCGGTCCTTCAGCAGATATCCAGTGTATGGAGAGGTCCTTTGGTAACAGTGGGTGGTAGAATGGTCCCAGGATCAGATGAGAGGGACTCCATAGGTGTGGGTTAGGTACTTAATGAGACAGGTTTGGTAGGTGCAATGAGAGATGTCACAGGGTCTCGTGGAGAGTAAATCTCCATAAGACTCAATGAAACTGACATACAACTAGGTGTATGATTTAACCCAATGGTCCATTCTCAGTATTTACAAAGTGTAAATTCCTTCAATAAAGATTTTAGGTGAGGATATGAAGATGCTATGGCAGAAAAATGAATTTGTGGTACAGATCAACAATGACCTAAACAGAAGGCTGCAGCAGGATCAAAGGGCTTATCCCCATCATAATGTCTTGTTTCCAGTCCCATTTTCTCATTTCAGTAATTATTATATCTAATCAAAAAGTGCAAAACCCGTAACATTTTGGACTCAAGATGAATTAGTCTCAGTTAACTGTGTGTAACCAGATTGTGTGGCACTTACCTCAAAAGAGTTAAGTTACTGTACGATCCATGCAGACAATTGAAGAGTAATAATTGAAATCTGAAGACCTACCTTTAGGGAACTTTGGGGAACGATTCATACCATTAGGTTAAATAAACTCAAATTTTGCATACACAGACAAGTTAATTATAAAATAGTTAATTTCCCTTATGATTTAGAATATATAGCTCCATTAAGATGAAAATGTCAATAGTCAGGACGTGACTTTCAATGACTTCACACTAAAAACTGGTAAGCACTGTTAGAGGATATGACCTTTAGCTGAAATGATAAACCAAGCCTCTGAGCATGGACACAAATGATCCCCAGTCACCATTTGACGAAGAGAAAGGTTTCCTGGCTAACATTTAGTTTTCACAGTACGTCACTAGAAAAACAAATTGGCTGCTAATTTACCTCACTATAGTTTTGAGGCTTGCAGCTCGGTAATGAGTGTATGATGCATACTAGATACATCCTTCAAATGAGAACTAGATCTAATGTAATGAATTGAGAAAGGAAAGGAAAAGGAAAATAAATCTACCAACAAAACAAAATAAGAATAGAGTGTCAGTTACATAAGAACATAAGAATATAAGAACTAGGAACAGGAGTAGGCTGTCCGGCCCTTCGAGCCTGCTCCACCATTTAATAAGATCATGGCTGATCTTTTCGTGGACTCAGATCCACTTACCCGCACTCTCACTGTATCCCTTAATTTCTTTATTGTTCAAAAAAAATCTACCTCAAGCTTTAAAAACGATTACTGAAGTAGCGTCAACTACTTCTCTGGGCAAGGAATTCCATAGATTAACAACCCTCTGGGTGAAGAAGTTCCTTCTCAGTTCAGTCCTAAATCTGCTCCGTCTAATCTTGAGGTTATGCCTTCTTGTCCTAGCTTCACCTGCCAGTGGAAACATCCTCTCTACTTCTATCTTTTCTATTCCCTTCATAATTTTATATGTTTCTGTAAGATCCCCCCTCAATCTTCTGAATTCCAATGAATGTAATCCCAATCTACTCAGTATCTCCTCTTAAACCAACCCCCTCAACTCTGGAATCAACCTAGTGAACCTCCTCTGTACCCCCTCCAGTGCCAATATATCCTTTTTCACGTAAGGAGACCAAAACTGTATACAGTACTCCAGGTATGGACTCACCAGCACCTTGTACAGCTGCAACATACCCTCTCTGCTTTTAAACTCAATCCCTTTAGCAATGAAGGACAAAATTCCATTTGCCTTCCTAATTACTTGTTGTACCTGTAGACCAACATTCTGTGATTCTTGCACAAGGACACCCAGGTCCCTCTGCATAGCAGCATGCTGCAACTTTTTACCATTCAAGTAATAATCCTTTTTACTATTACTCCTACCAAAATGTATGACTTCACATTTATTTACATCGTATTCCATCTGCCAGACCTTTGCCCACTCACTCAATGTATCTATGTTCCTCTGTAAGATTTCACAGTCCTCTGCACACTTTGCTCTGCCACTCACCTGAATGTCATCTGCAAACTTTGACACCCTACACGTGGTCCCCAACTCCAAATCATCTATATAAATTGTAAATAATTGCGGTCCCAACACCGATCCCTGAGACACACCACTAGTCACTGATTGCCAGCCAGAATAGCACTCATTTATCCCCACTCTTTGCTTCCTGTTAGTCAACCAGTTCTCTATCCATGCTAATACTTTACCCCTAACGCCATGCATCCTTATCTTATGCAGCAGCCTCTTGTGTGCCACCTTTTCAAAGGCCTTTTGGGAATCCAGGTACACCACATCCACTGGGTCCCCATTGTCCACCTTGCTCGTAATGTCTTCATAGAATTCCAAAAGATTTGTCAAGCATAAAAGGTAAACTAAAAATCATCACCAACATGTAAATAGTAAACAGGTTATAACAGTTGTTGCCAGGACAATTAGGGACAAAGAAGGTGGTATATAGCAAGAGGCAAAGGGCAAGGAGAGAAAATTTAATGAGTGCTTCGTATTGATGTTTTCTAATGAAGAGGTAACAGGGGCCAGTCTTCACCTAATTCAATTCACTCCACATGATGTCAAGAAATGGCTGAAAGCACTGGATACTGCAAAGGCTACAGGCCCTGACAACAGTAATAGTACTGAACACTTGGGCTCCAGAACTATTTGCGTTCCAAGCTAAGGTGTTTCGGTGCAGCTACAACACTGGCATTTATCTGGAAATCTGAAAAAATGCCTTGTGTTTCCTTTCCACAAAAAAGCAGGCCAAGTTTAACCTGGTCAATTCCAACCCATCTGTATTCGCAGGATCATTCAATAAATTGGCAGAAGGTGTCGTTGACAGTACCACCAAATAGCATTCACTCAGCAATACCCTGCTCACTGATGCTCAGTTCAGATTAGACAGCTCCTAACCTAATTATAATCTTGGTCCAAAATTGGACAGAACAACTAAATTCAAGAGGTGAGGTGACTGCCCTTGACAGCAAGATAGCATTTAATTGCCTTTCGATTGTTATATGCAGGATCTTGGTATGTACAAGTGGCTGCTGCTCTTCCAACAATGCAACAGTGACTATAAAATCTCTGAGCTGATGAAAGACCCTCAATCTGAAATATTAACTCTGTTTCTCTCCTCAAACTCAGCATATTCTGCTGAGTTTTTGTTCCTATTTGTTGGTTATGAAGCACTTTGAGAATTTCTAATGTCAGTAAAGATGTACATAAGCACATAGCACTGGTTTCTTTTAATAGACTGTAATGAATCGTGTAAAGAAGAACAAGACCTTCCTAAGACAGGAGACTTTTCCAAAGTAAAACTAAACTTTTACAATTTGTTTATAAAAAATGACACTGTAACAATAACGGCTGGATTCACAAATCTCCAAAGATAATCCATTAATGTCAACAAGAAACTATTTCATTTAAATGGCATGTTTAATGTTCTGAGAATGCCCTACCATACTTCTCCACTAAAATCAATCAACATGGTTAAAGTGCACAAACATAGAAGAGTAGCAGTAAATAGGGTCAGAAGGGAAAATAAAAAGGCAAAACTAATGGCTCCCTACTTGAATGCATGGCGTATTTAGCATAAAATAAATAAACTAACAGCTGTTCTCCACTCCCCCTATGTCTGTCAATGATCCTGTAACAGCCTCCATATTTTCCTATGGTGTCTAAGGTTCCCTTTACCCTTGCACCAATGTCCTCAGAACCCGATATGCTCTCCATTCTATTCTGTGCTCTTAAACCTACCTCCATGTACCCCATGCTTTGTACAGTCCTCTACAGCCCCATGTAATCTTTTGCTTGCCTGCAATACCATGGCCTGATAGCCCTCTCCCACCTTAGTGGCAACATGCCAAAACATTATCCCCAGTTACCACCTCTTAACTGACTATTAATAACATTACTATCGTAAAGAATTTGACAAGTTAAAAAGAAGTCAATAACGTAATGTTCCATTTAATTGTTACCTCCCCACCACCACACATGTATAGACTCAAAGATGAAAGTAATATACTTTTAAAAGTTAGCATTTCAGTTACTTTGTAGTTTCTGTAGGCTGTAGGTCTGGAGTTTCTTAGATGAAGCTGATGTTGAAGTAAGCATTTTGTAATGCAATAGGTTCTCGGCAAGCTATGAGATTTCTTGTAGTCATATTTTTATAAGATTGATTCTTGGGGTACTCAAAGTTGGAATGTTTTTTTTTCACTCCCAATATATTGCTGTGAATTACTTTGCCTGCTGATGATTTGCAGTTGATTTGATGGTTTTTGATTGAATTCTGTTTGAAAACAAACCTTAGCAGATTTTAAAGTTATGAGTAATATGGTCTGATCATCAGTTAACTTGTACAATTCAAAACCCTAAGACTGACTCTGTGTGTGTGTGTGTGTGTGTGTGTGTGTGTGTGTGTGGTGGAGGTATTGCTGTCCTCTTTTGGCCAAGGTAAAATAGACAGACAAGTAGACTAGAATTCTAAAATAAACAATGTGAATTCCCCAGCTGGCTGAGAAAGTCTATATTCAATTAAATTTTCTCTTTGAGACTTCAGATTGTCTGAAGCTTACAAGTGGCCATTTAATAGTCTAGATCTGCCCATTTTTAAAATATAGAGGTATTGAATGGAAGTTCAGAATATACTGGAGTATGACAGTCTTTAACTGTGAAATATAGATTCTATAGATAACACATGTTGGAGTTGGAGGAACACAACAGACCAGGCAGCATCAGAGGAGCAGGCAAGTTGACATTTCGGGTCAGGACCCTTCTTCAGAAAAAAACTTTTTCCGAAGAAAGGCCCTGACCAAAAATGTCAACTCTCCTGCTCCTCTGATGCTGCTTGGCCTGCTGTGTTCCTCCAGCTCCATAATGTGTTATCTCTGACTTCAGTATCTGCAGTTCTTACTATCCCTATAGATTGTATAGTTTAGACTTTTATCGAGACAAAAATTCAAGTTTATATTACATCAAATTTTAGCTGACATAATCACTTATTAACAAATCAGTAAATCTTTTTCCATATTTCCTTTGGGTCAAAATGGTAGATTTGTTACGATCATCTTAACTTTTAAATTGTAGGTGCACCCCCTGCGTTGTGCTTATTTAATAGAACAGTAACTAATGTGAGATGTGATCTAAAAGAAACCCATGGCAAACCTTCAAAGAAAGAAATAGAATGGCTTGAAATTTCACAAAATCAGAGAGATTTGCCATCGTTTGGAAATGATTCCATGGCCTCAATCCAGATGTTTCACCACCAAACACAGCTCTGGTTTGTCTCAAGGTCGGAAGCAATGTGGCAAGCTTCCAATTTGCACATCTATCGTTCAAAAAGGCAACAACACATATTTAAGTACATCAGCCTTAAACATATCTGATTTTCATTCATGGGACTTCCAGAATATAACTTGTGCATTTTAAGCCTGATAGGAAAAGGTCTAAAACTGTTTGTACCTTTGCAGTGTATATGTGCCCCTTTACACAGGGTACCTATTTAGATGTAGCCCTGGGACATAAATGGGGCAAGTCAAATGCCATGTCCGTGAAGGAATCCTGATATCCCTGCCTAAAATCCTAATATGTTCTCTGGCATAGGGGGCTTATTTGTGAAATTCACTCCGTGGTGCCAGACTCCATGACTGGAGTTTGTTCTATATGTAACACATTCTGCATTGTTTGAACATTAGTATTCATACCCTTTAGTCCTGACATCAAATTTTAAATTGCAAGCCTTGTTTATAGTTTTTTTTTTCTTGTTGCAGTTCTTCATCCTTTGCTCCTTTCCTCTGTACCAAGACTTAAACTAACAAAAATATTTTCACTGCAATCAATCAGATAAAGACTACAATAGAGTCTTGCTATGTATAAATAGGCCAGGGTGAACAAATAAAGGATTTCAGAAATTGAGGTAGATTATTAAATAAAAGATATAAATAGGGCATGCTGACAGGCTCCATATATCCAAGAAATCTAGGAAATTCTTTTCAATAGATTGAACTGTTTAGTTAATACGGATGGTACATTTTGGCTTTAGATCCATTTGACGAGTACAAGTTGGCTAGCAAACTTTGGGAGGAGTCAGTTAGCCCAGTTGGCTGGGCTGTTGCTATCTAATTCAGCGTGACACAAACAGCATGGGACAAATTCTTGTGCTGGTTGAAAGTGCTGTGAAGACATTATGGTATGATTATTGCCCCTTGCCTGATGTGTAATGATCCTCAAATCAAGTACATCAGCTATATCTCTAATGTAAGGGAAGACTACAGTGATACAACAGCACATGACCATCCACTTTTTTGCATAAATTACTGATTATCATTTAAATAAACCCCTTTGAATCTCGGTTTTCTTCATTTTTAAAACATATTTCTTTGTATTTCCCATTTAGAATTCATACTCATCTTCTCAAATTTTAAGCATCAAAAGGAGGCAAAGATAGATTCCTTGAACTGTAATGCTACCTTTATAACAAGGAATGTTGGGCTTATATCTTCAATCTCCTATTTACCTGTCCAATGTTACAGTAATTATTGATTGTGATCTGCAGTTATCCTGTCGATTTTGTGACAACCCTTCAGTTTGAAAAATAGGCGACAGCTTCTGTTTTTCTGTGGTGTTTCCTGAATTGCCCTAAAATTCAAATATGTGTGAATGCTATTGACATATAAGGCAACATAATTGCAAGACAGCAATAAGATATGTAAACAGAAAATGCTTGAGAAACTCAGCAGATCTGGCAGCTGTCACTCTATCTGTGGAGAGTGAAATAGGGTTAATGTTTTGAATCTTTAGATGTGTTCACAGTTCCACCTAAAAACACTCCTGAATTGCACTTGTGTTCATTTTGTCACCAAAACTTTTTCCAGGTTTGTGAAACCTTCGTTATAATATTGCTGCAGGAAGAATTTTACTTTCCTGTTATCCTTGCTCTAACCTGAACTTAGAATTATTTTATATTCAGATAGAATGACACTCAATTCTACCATTTCTTTATATGTGATTTGTTGGCAGCATTTTATGAGGACTCATCTATCAAGCTACCCAGACCATGCAATGGCCTATTTGTCTGTAGGATGATGTTTCACTGAGGAGCTATTTTTTCTCTAATTTCATGGATAAAAAAGGTTGCCACTATTGAAGTAGATTTTCTGATTAGGTTGTCAGTTGATGTACTACGTAAATGTTCTTAGCTGTCTCTGACTGAAACAATCCTCATTTAGATCAGTTAAAAATGTACAGGAACATGAATTATCATTTGAAAAGATACCATCCAGAATAAAGTGACAATGTTAACATTTGCACTGAGTAAACTGGTTAACTTGAAGTCAATGCCTCCTTTGTATAAACCAGAGGATATTGAAATGCTAGACAAGGATCACGTGTAAGTAATTCAATCAAAGGGTTCACACACTATCACAAAACATAAGAAAGGAGCTCAAGCCATTTGTTTACTTTTTGAGACCCACAACTGTATTAAGGTGCGTAATCCTCTTGATAATGGTTATATGAGTCCTCTTGGGTTAGAGAGCTGACATACGGAGTCTCATAGGATACAGTCATTGGGATGCCAAATTACAATGATTCATCATTTGACCCGTATCACTTTGAACCTTCGGCTCTTTCAGTTGCATAGGTAAAAGCAATATCTGTTAGACAGGAATGCCTTGCATTTGAGAATTCATTTTCACAATAACAACACAACCTGAAAGTTCCGCTTTCAGACTTAATTCTCCTTCCTTGCCAGAAACTAAAATGATGTATAATTTGGTTCTTAGTGTAGATAAAGCTAGCTGCACCTAGCTTTCTTCATACCGACCCTGTCATTAATTTCAATTCCCAAAGTATAAAATGCATTCATTAAAGCCAAGAATACCTCATAATGCTTGCAGTCTAGATAAAAAGAATAATTAGAAACCAAGAGAGAGTTACTGAATGAAAGCATTTAGTTTTATTTAGCAAATAACACAAGCAATTTAGTTTAATTTTGAGATGGTATAACCTATGTTTTTTTGTGGCAAATAAAATTTCCAGTAATCTTAATCAGATTAACTTCATAGTGAGAAATATTTATAATGGATGATTCAACAAGCTCATATGAAACACCTTCATCCACTTGACTTAGTTATTTTTGTTGTGCAACCTATTTATTTGAAGTTGTTTATCAATAATACAGTGCTGAATGATTTAAACCAATCTGGTTTGCTATTTAAACAAGTGAATGAGAGGTTTGTTCTTGTTATATTAACAACTTATATTTAGAAAACAAAGAAGAAGTCATCCCAAGAGATTGTATGGAAACATAACCAAATCAAACAAAAATCCTTTGGCAAAGACGGATTTAGAACAAGCAAACAAAATGTTGATAAAACAGTTTGGTTTCATGAAAGATCCTAAAAGAGGAGAGAAACGAAGAGAGAAAGGTAGAATGGAGGAAGAGTTTCTTAAGGAATTACCCTAGGGTTTTGGATACAGACAACTGAAGGCACCTACTAAGAGTGGAGCAAAGGAAGTGATGGATGAACAAGCAGCCAGAGCCTGACGTAAAGTGAATTTGTGGGTGAATAAAGCTTCGATAGATAACTGAAATAGATTGAGACCATATAGAGCTTTATACAGAAGGGATATGTAACATGTTCAAGGTTTACGGAGTTAGCAGCACATTTAATGGAGATAACACAGAGTGGAGCTTAATGTTTTAGGTCGGGACCCTTCTTCAGAAATGGGGGAGGGGGAAGGGAGATCAGAAATAAATAGAGAGAGGAGGGGTGGGGCTGGGGAAAGTAGGTGGGATGGTGATATGTGAGTGCAGGTAGGCAGTGGTGAGGATTAGTCAGTGAGGTGGGAGGAGCGGAGAAGTGGGAGAGAAGATGGAGAGGTTGTGTCAGGTTGTGTCAGGTCAAGGAGGCGGGGATGAGAGGGAGGGTTGGTCATGGGATGAGGCCAGGGTGGGGAGGTTTTGAAACTGGTAAAGTCCACATTGAGACCATTGGGTTGTAGACTCCCAAGACAGAATATGAAGTGCTGCTCCTCCAGTTTGCGGGTGGTGTCATTGTGACACTGGCGAAGGCCCAGGGTTGACATGTTGTCCAGGGAGTGGAAGGGGGAGTTGAAATTGTTGGCAACTGTAAGGTGTTGTCATTTGTCACGAACACAGCACAGGTGCTCTATAAAGTGGTCTCTGAGTCTCTGCTTGGTCTCATCAATGTAATTTAATGGAGTAACTTCAAACAGAAGCAATTTTTTCCACCCAGGTTCTGAAAAATAATTTATGGACTTTAGAAATTTGAGGGAAAGTTCTAAACCTATGAGCTGTAAGTTTTGATACCTTTTTGGAAAGTTCAAATACCCCTTTGGGAGAAATCAAGTGTCCCTTTGGATGAGCTTAGTGCTTTATTGTACACTTTAAGGCAAAACTGCTACCTGCATATCAGTCTAGATTATCTCTGGCTGTGAATGTCTTAGCGGAGCAGGCTCGAAGGGCCAGGTGGCCTATTCATGCTCCTGGTTTTTATGTTCTTATGTTCTTGTACACACACTGTTCCTGAGAGTGTTTGCACCTTATCTCTAAATAAGGATCTTTATTTAATTATGTTCCATGGCCTATGTAAAAGTGTAAATAAAATCTTCTTCAATACAGCTGTCTGGAACAGTGTCTAAGACGTCCCTCTTTGCATTCTCATTCCAGGCTGGTGTCTTCTGTCTTACTGATTTCGGAGACATGTGATTATCATTAATTTCATGAACATAAGTGTGCTGCAGACAGGCTCTTCAGGCGAGGTCAGTTACCTTCTGAGTTTCTAAAATTAGACATGAATGTGCACAGAAAATTGGTAAGATATTTGGAATTAACAAGGTGCCAAGTCAATTAAATGTCCTAAATGTTAAGTTTTTATTTAAAAAGAAACAGAGCTTACAGTTGACAAAAACAGTGCTTACAATTTCAACAAATATTTCTTTACACAGAAATCATATAAACCCTACAGTGCATATAGCGGGCATTAGGCCTATTGAGTGTGCACTGACCCTCTGAAGAGCATTCGCCCCAACACCCCCAGTCTATACCCGTAACCCTATATTTACCATCGCTAATACGTCTAGCCTGCGCACCCCTGGATGCTACAGTCAACTTAGCATGGTCAATCCACCTAATCTGTAGGAGCAAATTACAGTAGATGCGCAGATCACAGTGGATCAGATAGAATCCATGAAGTGAAAGCAAGCTAACTTTTCAGATCTAGATGACTCTTCACCACCAACTAATTTGCGCATCTTTGGACTGTGCAATGAAACCAGAGAACCTGGCAGAAATCCATGGAGTCATGGGAAAAACAAGAAAACTTTCCACAGACAGGTTTCCAAGGCGAGAGTCAAACCCAGATCCCTGGTACTGTGAGGCAGCAATATTAAACACTGAGCCATCCAGAAAGAAATGGTTGGTGATGATTTTAACTCAGCTAGAAATTGAACCCATGCTGTTGATATAATTCTGCACTACAAACCAGTTATCCAAACGACTGAACTAACCAACTCCCATTGTAAGCTTCAATCAGAACTCCCCTCATCCTTCTAAGCTCGATTGAGTTCTCAACAGCTCCTCTTATAACAAGTCCTTCACCCCCAGGATTGCTCTTATAAATCTCCTCTAGACCCTCCAACACCAGCACATCCATCCTTAGATAAGGGACCCAAAACTGCTCACGATACTCCAAATGTGCTCTGACAAGAACTTAAACAGCCTCAGCAGTACATCTCTACTTTTATATTCTAGCCCACTTCAAATGAATGCTAACACTGCATTTAGAGGACTATCGATATCGGATTGATGCTGTCTCATTGCTTCCATTATCTACCATTATCTCATTGGATTGGAGGGCGCTTTTAGTTTACAGTTTGATTGATGGTTTAGGGATCACTATAACAGGATTAGCTCTCTTTAATGTGTGGCTATGAATACAAGGATATTTCAAGGGATCAAGTACTTGAAGATAGTGTGTGAGTTTTATAGCAAACTAAGTACTTGGAGGATTTTTTTATATAAGGGATTAAGTGTTAGAAGAATGTAAATACACTGATTGAAATCTGAATCAATGAGACTGATTTTTAAAATTACTAAAAGTCTATAGCAAATACTTAGAATTTTTCTTTATTTCATAATTTCTGAGCTTTACTCCTGTAAATAATAGATGAATTAATAAGGAAATATAAAGTGAGATTGTTGTGGGTAGTATAGCATTGGTTGACATCAATTGGCATTAAATTGACATTGGTCTAATGGTCAAGGTAATGAATGGGGATTGTGAGTTTTCATGATTTAGCACTAAGTTGGTATGGAAGTTAGGAAGGACAATAGAGGTGGGTAGAGTGCCATAGTTTAATATTGAGGGTACGTAAGGTGATGTGCGTGAGTGGAAGGCATAAAATAGCAAAAGCTGGCATCAATGGGGAATGGGAATTGTGTTGAAGGTTTGGGGTAAGGTTTTGAGGGATTTTGGTTTTTGCTTTTTGGCTTTTATAGATTTCTTCACAACTGAGTACAAGGTGCTAGGGCACTGAGGTGGTCCTTATAAATGAGCCATCTCAGCAGCTGGATGTTCCTGCACCAGCCCATGAGTTTTCTCTAGGGACAATGGGCCTAACTCGTGCTTGTTCCTCAAGGACAAACTTGAGGAAAAAAAAAGAATTCCATATTTGTGGCATTCAAGGAATGATAATCCATATGAATCATTAAAAAATGATGGTGCCTCAACAAAATGTGATGCAGGATAAGCCATCAGTAGTGGAACTTTAGAATAATTGGGGAGATTAATTGTAGAGAAAGTGGTCAGGAGAATGTTGGAATGGTGCAGTCCCTCTCAAACTGGGCAAACTGGAAAGGTCATGGCCCAATGTAATTCCATTCCACGTCCATCTCACACTGAAGAAGTTAGGCATTCTCCGCACATATTTCAAGATTCGCAAAGCTGATGTGAATAGTCAGACATCTATTCATCACCATGTCAGCAAATTGTTACTAATTAGGCATTCAATATGGTTATAAAATGATGGAATCATTGGCAAGAATTTAATGAAGAGAATGAGGCATTTGACAGTGTGACTTGGAGTGAGTTTCACTACAGTTAACATGCCAGGAGTTTCAGGCATCCAATTATGACTTTTTTGTTATATATTAATGGGATGTAGATGTTACTGGCTCAACCTATGTTTATTGCCTATCCCTGCTTACCTTCAAGAAGGTAGTGGTGAATTGCCTTCTTGAAACACTACAGTCTTGGTGCAATAGGTATACTAAAAGTGCTGTTAGAGTGGAAGTCCTAGGACTTTGACCCAGCAACACTGAAGGAACGGTGATGTATTTCCAAATCAGGATGGTTTGTGTATGGAAGAGAGATGGTAGTTGGTGCATTTTCCATGTATCTGCCCCTTTCTAGATGCTAGAAGCTGTGGCTTTGGAAGGTGCTGTTAAAGGGCTTTTAATGAATTTCTGCAGTGCATCTTTTAGGCGATACACTGCTGCTCCTGAGCGTCAGTGATGGAGAGAGTGAATATTGAAGGGGCTTGATGTGTTGCCAATCAAGTGAGCTGTTTTGTTATTCCCTCTGTCATGGCATTGTGGACCTACTTGCAACATATGGGCGGTACAGCATATGACAAGGCAGATCACCACCATCTCAAGGACAACAGGGGACGAGCATTAAATTCCGGCCCAGCTAGCAACACCCACATCCCAAGCCTGAATAAAAAAAACTGGTAAATTTATAACATGCAAACAATGTGCTGTTGCTTAGTTTGTTCTATTGTCCTTTACAAATTTCTATCCTTCGAAATGTCATTGAGCTAGTGAAAAAGTATCCATCTTCTCTAATGCATTTAGATTCAGTTCTCACTGAAGCCTCCTCTCCATCATTCAATCTTTAGTGTCAAGTTAATTTTCCAGGCTATTGCTGCTGTGGTTAGGGAGCAGGAATGATCCATTAGCTCCCGTTCAACACCTTGGCAATAGCAAGACTCATAGCAAGCGATAGCAACTCCAAAATATTTTTTTGATTTTAACATGACAATCAGCTACATAGCATAAGAATTAAGAGCAGTGGTAGGTCATTCAGCTTATTAAGCTTATTACACCATTCATTGTTGATCTAATGTTACATTAACTTCCATGTCCCGCCCATCCCCAAAGCATCCCTCCCCTCATCCCATAATCCTTGACTTTGTTATCGGTCAAAATTTGCTGGCATTCAGCTTTGAATAGATTCAATGACCCTGCCTCCACTGTTGTCTGGGGAAGAGGATTCCAAAACCTGAATACCTCTGAGAGAATATGTTCAATATCATCTTTGTCTCAAATGGAAAAGCCTTTGTTTTAAAATTGTAGTTCATAGTTCTAGACTCCCAAAGATGGGAACCATCCTTTGAGTATTGCTGTCAAGACAATTGAAAATCCTGCATGTTTCAATGAGCCCATCCGTCATTCTTTTAAAATCCAATTTGTGTAGGTCCAACTTGCTCAACCTTTCCACATAAAATAATCACTTTATTCCAGGAATCAGTCTACCAAACCTTCTCTGAACTGCTTTCATTGCAACTTTATTCCTACCTGAATAAGCAGAGCAAAATTGTAAATAAAACTTCAGATGTGATCTCCTCAGTGTACTGTTTGGTGTTAGCTCAACTTCTTTACTTTTGTACCCTAACCCTCTTGCAATGAAGGCCAACATGTCATTTGATTTCCTATTACCTGCTGTATCTGAGTACGAACCATTTATGTTTCTATTACAAAGATACCCAAATCCCTCTGTACTGCAGCATTTAAAGACTCTGCCCAGTGTTTTTTTTAATTATACCATGGGATATGGGTATACCAGAATAGATCATCATTTGTTAACTAACAGTAATTGCCCTTGAAATATTTTATTTGCTAACTAATTCAGAAGGCTGTTCAGGATTTGACATGTTGCTGCAGTTCTGGAGTCACATTTAGACAAAATGGGGTAAGAATGGTAGATATACATCCCAACAGGACATTAAGGTCCTAGATGGGTTTTTACAACAATCAATGATAGCTTCTTGGTTACTACAACTAGTTTTAAATTCCAGAATTATCAATTAATTGAATTGTGAATAATACTGTATTTCTATTTTTTCTTGCCAAAATGAGAAACTTCACATCTTCCCACTCTATAATTTATTCTGAAAAAAAAAATGGCCGACTCACTCAATCTATCAATGTCCCTTTACAGACTCCTTCGGCAGAATATTGTATAAACAAGGTGTTTCTAGGTCTCCAGCCAGGCAGTTGGCAAGAGCCCTTGTAGCCTCTGGTCCAGTCTTGTCAGATGTGTCTCTCAGACATTTTACAGGCTAGTGCCAGGACTTGCCCTGAGCTCAAGGGCCCTGGGGACAGATATACTACCTGATGAGAGCTGTTGGTCAATCGCCCTACCATTGGCCTCTACACTACATCACACCTCTATCACCCCCCAACCCCACCCCCCATCTCCAACTCAGGTACCTACCAATGACACATTTATGGTTTATTTGCCAGACTACATAATGACAAACTCCCAGTTGACCATTGATTTCAAACCCTGGATACCAAGACTATGCCCTCAAATACACACAAATTTCCCAATTATTTTCCTCAATTGGAGCCAGGTCAGGAATTCCATCATCAGGTATTTCTCCATGGGCATAATTTGGTTGGAGACAGAAGGGTGGCAGGGTCTCCACCTGACAAACTCACACTATGCCTCACCACCAACATGCCACAAGGAAGAGCACAAGATTCCTTTCTTTGTATCCTCCTGATAACTTGCTTTCCCAATTATTTTTGTATCATCATGAAATTTGACTGCAATACAACCAGCCATTTCATCTAAGTTACTAATATACAGCTGAAGCACTGGCACTAGCCCTGATAAAGTATTGGCAAAGATCTGTAGCTCGGGTTGTGGATGAGGGTATTGACTTGCTTGCCGAGCTGGCTTGTTTTCGTTCATATGTTTCATCACCATGCTAGGTGACATCATCAGTGGACCCCTCTATGAAGCGAAATGTTCTACTCTGCTTGGAATCTATACTGTCTGGCCCGTTCTGGTGAGTACTGCCATTTCTGGTTTTGTGCTTTTTGGGTTTGTATATGGCGTCCAATTCTATATGTTTGTTGATTGAAGTATTGGTGGAGATATATGCCTCTAGGAATTCCTGTGCGTGTCTATGTTTGGCTGGGGCTAGTATGGTTACCTCGTTCTGGTTAAATTGATGGCCTTCATTGTCCGATTGAACCGATATTAAGGAGAGTTCATTGTGCCTTTTTGCTACTAGCTGATGTTCACGTATTCTGATGGCTAGTCTCCTGCTTGTCTGTCCAATGTAATGTTTGTGGCAGTCTTTGCATGGTATTTTGTAAACCACGTTTGTTCTACATGTTGTGGGAATGGGGTATTTAATCCTTTTGAGTGTTTGTCGTAGAGTGGCTGTGGCCTTGTGGGCCACCATGATTCCTCGTGGTCTTAGGAGTCTTGTTGTCAGTTCTGATATGTTCTTGATGTAGGGCAGTGTGGCCAGCGTGTTAGCCTAACTACCAAAGCCAAACATAGACGCACACAGGAATTCCTAGAGGTATGGTTCTCCACCCATACTTCAATCAACAATCAGATAGAATTGGACCCCACATACAAACCTATACAGTTCAAAACCATTAAATGACAATACTCACCATAATGGACCAGACAGTATAAATTCCAAGTGGAGTATAATAACATTACCTACCATGGTAATGAACATAACATAATGAACATCTGAACATAAACAAGCCAGCTTGGCGAGCAAGTTAACAACCTCATTTGCACTGATATCTATGACACTCAATTAGTTACAATTGCCATGTTGAAAATTAGCTAGTAGTCCTAACTCTAGGTTTACTCTTACTTAGCCAGTGCTCTATTATCATTCTACTCCAGCTAGGACATTGATGGACTGTTACAAATAGGGAACAGGTGACTTTTGCAAATTCAACAGAGTAATATGATTTCTGGATTGCTACCAATTGGATGATACTGTGAGTGAGTCTCTGTCTTGAATGGACATGTCTAAATAGCACTCTCCAGCGGAACCTCACACCTATCATATTTGTCAAATACAATTTTACTTTGACAAAGCACGTTGACTTTTGTGGATTATATTAATATTTTCTCAATATCCTGCTTTACATTTCCTTAACAGAGGCTAATACTTCCTGAGTGGCAGATATTAAGCAAGTTGCTTTCATCTTTCTGTTTTCCTGAATAACACTTGATCATCTGATTAATAAAGTGTAGCGGTTCTACAGATGTTTAACGTGAACTTTCTGCTTAGATCTTTTATATTGCCAGAAATTAGCCCAAGACTTCTTTTGCTGACTTTGTGGCCATACTAAATTATATTGCTACTTTTACAAATTTATTTATCTGCAGTCCCAAATGTCTTTTCTCCATTATTACAAGAAATAACCTACAAGGGATAAATAGAGACAACACAGTGTGGAGCTGGAGGAAAACAAAAGGCCAGGCAGCATCAGAGAAGCAGAAAAGCTGACGTCTTTCTGAAAAAGGGTCCTGACCCAAAATGTCAGCTTTCCTGCTTCACTGATGCTGCCTGGCCTGCTGTGTTCCTCCAGCTCCACACTGTGCTATCTCTGACTCCAGCATTGGCAGTTCTTACTATCTCTATAAGAAATAAATGACCTCTTTATTCCTTCTACCAAAAGGAACCACCTCACTGTTGGTTCACTTCAACTTCACAATGGAGTGGACATATTTACAAATCAACCGCTCTGAGATGGTATTACGTGCCTCATCATAGAGGCGTACGGCATGGAGACAGACCCTACGGCCCAACTTCTCCATGCTGCCCAGGTTTCCTAAACTGAAATAGTCCCATTTGCCTGCGTTTGGCTCATATTCCTCTAAACCTTTCCTATCTATGTACCTGTCCAAATTTCTTTTAAATATTGTAATTGTACTCACCTTGACCACTTCCTCTGGCACTTTGTTCCAGATATGTACCATCCTTTCTGTGAAAAAGTTGTCCCTTAGGTTCCTTTTAAAACTTTCCACTCTCACTTCAATCCTCTGCCTCTAGTTTTGGACTTCCCTACACTGAAGAAAAGACCTTGGCTATACACCTTATCTACGTCCCTCAAGATTTTGTAAACCTCTATAAGGTCATACCTTAGCCTTCTATGCTCCAGGGAAAGGAGTCCCAGCCTATCTAGCCTCTCCTTATAACTCAAACCTCTCAGCCTTTTGATTCCTTGTAAATCATTTTTGCACCCTTTCCAGTTTAATAATATCCTTCCTATAGCAGGGTGACAAGAGCTGTATTCAATACTCCAAATGTGGCCTGACCAATGTCTTGAACATTCATAACATGACATCCTAAATCCTGTACTCAATATTTTGACCAATGAAGGCAAGCATGGCAAATATCTTCGCCACACTGTTTAGCTGTGATACCACTTTCAAGAAAATATGCACTTGCATCCCTAGATCTTTCTGTTTGACAACACTCCCCAGGGCCGTAACATTAAGTGCATAAGTCCTGCCTTGGTTTGTCTTACCAAAATGCAACACTTCAGATTTATCTAATTTAAATTCCATCTGCCATTCCTTGGCCCCTGGCCCGGTTGATCAAGATCCCATTGTACTCTTAGATAACGTTCTTCATAGTCTTCTATGCCATCAACTTTGATGTCATCTGCAAACTTATTAACCATGCCTCCTGTATTCTCATGTAAATTGTTTACATAAATAATGAACAACAGTGGACTTAACACTAGTCCTTGCAGCATACCTCCAGATTGAACAACAACCTGCTACCACCACCCTCTCTCTACTACCATCAAGCCAATTTTGTATCCATTTGGCTAACTCTCCCTGGATCTGATGTGATCTAACCTTAATAACCAGTCTATTATGTGGAACCTTATCAAAGGTGTTGCTAAAATCCATGTAGACAATATCTATCACTCTGTCTTCATCTATCCTCTGGGCACCTCTTCAAAAAATCCAACCAAGTTTGTGAGACACAATTTCCCATTCACAAAGCCATGCTGACTCCCAATAATCAGTCCTGCCTTTCCAAATGCATGTAGATCCTGTCTCTCAGAATTCCTCCAACAACTTACCCACCATTAACATCCAGCTCGCTGGTGTGTAGTTCCTTGGCTTTTGCTGCAGCCTTTCTTAAAAATGGCACAACAGTAACTCCCTCCAGTCTTCAGGCACCTTACCCATAGCTGTCAATGATACAAATATCTCTGCTAGGGACCCCACATTTTCTTCCCTAGCTTCTCCTGGGATACACTTGATCAGGTCCCGGGGTTTATCTACCTTTATGTGTCTTAAGACCTCCAGCACTTCCTCTTCCAAAAATGGCCTCTTTTCAAAACATCACTATTTATTTCCCCGAGTTCCCTATTTTCCATGCCTTTCTCCACATAAAATATTTGTTTAGGATCTCACCAACCTCCTATGGTTCCACACGTAGATGACCTTGTTGATATTTAAAGGGCCTATCTCTCGCTAGTTACTCTTTTGCCCTTAATATACTTGTAGAATCTCTTTGGATTCTTCTTAACCTTAACTACCAAATCTATCTCATATCCCCTTTTTGCTCTCCTGATTTCCCTCTTAAGTGTATTCCTATACCTACTATACTCTCCAAAGGGTTTACTTATCCCAGTTGTCTATATCTGACTTACGCCTCCATTGTTTTCTTGACAAGTGCCTCAGTATCTCTTGTCATCCAGTGTTCCCTATCCCAGCAACCTTGGCCTTAACACTAACAAGAACATGCTTTCCCTAAACTTTTGTCATTTCGCTTTTGAAAGCCTCCCACTTGCCATTTGTCCCTTTACTTGCAAACAGTCTCCTCCGATCAACTTTTGAAAATTCCTGTGTAATAACATCAAAATTGCCCTTGCTCTAATTTAGAGCTTTAACTTGTGGGCTAGATCTATCTTTTTCCGTAAGTATTCTAAAACTGATAAAACTATGATCACTGGTCCCAAAGAGCTCTCCCACTAGCACCTTGAGTTGAGGTTTGCCCCTTCTCTAGTAAGGCGATCTAAGTATTTGATTGAGAAAGTTTTCTTGAATAGTCTTAACAAATTCCTCCCCATGGCAGCCTCAGTGTGTGTTTGGAAAGTTAAATCCCCAACTCTGACAACTGTCTTATTCTTACAGCTAGCTGCAATCTCCCTACATATTTGCTCCTTAATTTCCTGCTAACTACTCGGGGTGGGGGGGTGGCTATAGTACTATCCCATCAAAGTGATCACCTCCTTCTCATTTCTGATCCACCAGGAATATCCTAGGTACTGTCATGATGTTTTCCCTTATCAAAATGACACTTTACTTCTTGCCTCCTCTCCTTTTTGTTCTGTCTGAACGTCTCTGCTTTCACCTTGAGCTATTGGAAAATCCATACCAACATGTCTAATGTCTCATCCCAAATGATTCATTCGTGAGATGAACAGCAATGGTTCTGACACGTTTTCCTGTAGGTCAACACAACCCAATTTCTGCTAGCATCCAAAACATTTCTTAACTCCTTCTCCTTGCCTTTTTTTCTCAACTACTTTTCAATTCAACCTCTTTCCTGACCCCTAGCTCCACATGCAATGACCTTCGGCTATTAGTTTCTCATTTGACGCCTTCTCTGAGAGTTCATGTTTACCTTTTCAGTTATTTATAACTCAGTAATTCAGATTAAAAATAACCTTCCATTCAGAAATTCATTCTCAGTCTTCAAGTGGTGTGCCATCTTTGATTAGGAACATAGGAGCAGAATTAGATATCTACTGTGTGGTCCATTTAAGAATTTTACATGTTTCAATGAGATTGCCTCTCATTCTTCTAAACCCCAGAGAATATGGGCCTAATCTCCTCAACCTCTCCTCATGAGATAGTCCCATAATCCCAGGAAACAATCTGCTCAACTTCCACTGCACTCCCTCTCAGTATTTTAAATACAATATCTTTCTATTTTCCTTATTTTTGGATCATGGCCAAAAAATGAAAGTATTGCTTTAAACCAAGGAGACTGTGAGTGTGATGGCTGCAGTTTTAAAATAGAGTACATTGAGAGTTATGTACCATATTAAGCATGGGGCTGGATGAACACAGCAGGTCAAGCAGCATCATAGGAGCAGGAAAACTCGACGTTTCGGGCCTAAACCCTTCATCAGAAAATGATGAAGGGTTT
>JAHRHZ010000051.1:4236293-4248328 GCA_024137785.1 Ginglymostoma cirratum
CTAAACCCTTCATCAGAAAATGATGAAGGGTTTAGGCCCGAAACGTCGAGTTTTCCTGCTCCTATGATGCTGCTTGACCTGCTGTGTTCATCCAGCCCCATGCTTGTTATCTCGGATTCTCCAGCATCTGCAGTACCTTTTATCTATGTACCATATTGTCTTTTCATGGAACAGTGGGAGCAAGGACACACATCATGGAGCTGATAGTCTCTAACTGGGTGACAATTGCTTGTTTTGAATCAGCTCCTGACCAGGTTACCCGGTTTTGTGAGGGTCAGTGTTACAGAAACAGCCAGTCTGCAAAGAGGAAGCATCAAAACTGTCTCTCTCTGCCTCTCTTTCTCTTGTGTGAATGTTTTAGAAAGTCTCGAATAACATTTAATTGGTTCTATGAAATTTTCTCTGAAATGTTCCTGTTGAAGTAGGTATAAAATGCCAACTCAGATATTGTAAGGGCAAATTCTGAACCGGTGAGTAAAAGACTGAACATCGGTATGCAAACAAACCGGTGCCAATAGCAAAGAATTAAAAGAACTTGGAAGAAACCTAAGAAAACAACCCTAATTCTTGAGATCCAGACTGGTACTATTGAACTATGTTTCCCTGATTTTGTTTCTCTCTATCTACCCTTAATATCTATGTTGCATTTGTCTTTGTGTATCTACCTGGTGGTCTTCCTCCCACTGCCTCTGAGTTCATAGTTTCCCAATCTTACACAGCCTATTTCTACCTCCTTCCCAAAATCTACAACAGGACTGTAGACGTTGGCGTGTTCGCCAAGCTGGGAAGTTTGATAGCAGACATTTCGTCCCCTTACTAGGCGAATCCTCAGTGCTGTGGAGCCTCCTGTGAAGTGCTGTTGTCTTGTCCCAGTTCCAATTTATATTGTCTGGTTTTTGTTGCTTGCAGTAGAATTAGATCCAATTGACCGAACATTACAACGCACAGCCAGAACTGGCACCTACCGGCATAAACAGCACACGAGCTACAAATCTTCACTCAAACCCTGAACTACAACAGGAATGCCTGGACCCATTGTTTTTGTCTAGGCCGACCCCATAAAACTCATCTCATCCTACCTCGACTCAATTTTTCTCCCGTTGTCCAGTCCCTTCCCACTTACATCCATGATTCCTCTGATGCTTTACATCACTTTCAGAATTTCCAGTTTGTGGGCTCCAGTCGCCTCCTCGTTACTATGAATATACAATCCCCTTTCATGTCCATCCCCTATCAGGATGGTCTCAAGACTTTCTAATTCTTGCTGGAGAAAGGGCCCAAACTGCTCCAATCCATCGCCACCCTCCTCTGCCTGGCTAAACATGTTCTCACTCTGAATAACTTCTCTTTTAACTCCTCTCATTTTCTTCAGGTCGGAGGGGTAGCAATGGATACCTGTATGAGCCCCAGTTATGCCTGTCTCTTTGCAGCGTTTGTGGAACATTCCTTGTTCCAGCCCTACTCTGGCCCCCGCCCACAACTCTTTCTCCGGTACATCATCAGTGCTGCTTTCCTCTCTCATCCTGAATTTGAAATGTTTATCTATTTCACTTCCAATTTCCACCCACTCCCTCGTTCCCCTGGTCCATCTCTGACTCCTCCCTTTCTCGACATGTTTCCATTTCTGGGGATAGGCTGGCTACCAATATCTGCCACAAACCCATCAACACCCCCAGTTACCATCCTCATACTCTGCTTCCTGTAAAGACTTTATTCCATTCTGATGAAATGGCATGGCAATTATCTTGGTGGTTTTAATCTATATATTGATTGGGCAAAGCATGTCTTTAAGGCAGCCTTGAAGAGGAGTTCATAGAATGCACCCGTGATAGTTTCCTCGAACCATATGTAATGAAACCTACAAGGGAGCAAACTATCCCAGATGTGGTCCTGTGTAATGAGACAGGAATAACTGATGATGTCATAGTTAGGGATCCACTCAGAAAGAGCGATCACAGTATGGTTGAATTTCAAATACAGGTGAAAAGTGAAAAAGTAAAATTCAATACCAGCATCTTGTTCTTAACCAAAGGAGACTACAATGGAATGAAGGAGGAGATAGCTAAGGTAGACTGGGAACAAAGGCCACATGGTAAGTCAATGGAGGAACAGTGGAGGACATTCGTGGTTAAGGTATTTCCCTGCTGAAAGTGTCAGCAAATTGTTGCCCTCAATATTTTGCTTTGTTGAAAAGGCACAATGAATTCCACAATGTTGGAAATTAATACAATTAAAAAAAACTCCTGGAATTGAAAGTTTAATGATGGCTATGAAATCACTGTTGATTGTCATAAAAACCATCTGGTTCACTAATGTCCTTCAGAGAAGGATACTGCTGTCCTTAACTGGTCTGAATTACATGCAAATCCAGACCCACAGTGATAAGGTTGACTGTTAACAACCTTCTAGCATTTGGGGATGGACAATAAATGCTAGCCAAGCCCAGTAATGTCAACATCCCATGAGTGAATAAAAACCTAAACAATATACTTTCTGTTTACAAAGGACGGGGTTCTACAAAGGACAGGGTCCATTGTGTAGAACAAAATATTCATGCACTGAATTGTATCTGGAATACACAACCTGAAATCAGATTTGATAAAAACTTTCATTTGGAAATTAGATAAATAGAACAAAGAAAACTTACAGCCCAGGAACAGGCCCTTCGGCCCTCCAAGCCTGTGCCGATCCAAATCCACTGTCTAAACCTATCGCCCAATTCCTAAGGATCTGTATCCCTCTGCTCCCCACCTATTCACGCATCTGTCCAGACGCACCTTAAATGAATCTACCGTGCCTGCCTCTACTACCTCTGCTGGCAACGCGTTCCAGGCACCTACCACCTTCTGTGTAAAGTACTTTCCACGTGTATCCCCCTTAAATTTTTCTCCTCTCACCTTGAACGCGTGACCCCTCGTTATTGAATCCCTCACCCTGGGAAAAAACTTATCTCTATCAACCCTGTCTATACCCTTCATGATTTTGAAGACCTCAATCAGGTCCCCCCTCAATCTCCTTTTTTCTAATGAAGACAATCCTAACCTACTCAACCTCTCTTCATAGCTAGAGAGGAATGCTTGAGAGGAAAACATTTATAATGCTATGTGCAAAAAACAGTCAAATGGCACTAATGAAATAATTTCCTGGGACAGGAACAATGAGCTGAATGGTCCTTTTCTGTGATATATTATTCTATGATTGCGTCAAGTGGAAACTTGTGAAATGCACTCTATGTGAATCCTTAACTTGTTTTATTTATCTTTACATTTAATACATTGTTGTATTTTCAGTTTCATTTCATTTTTCTTTCAGATTTCCAGTATATCAGTTTACTTTTTCTTTTTAAAGGATCAGTAAGGTGACCTCAACATTATTAATGTGTATTTCAACTAAGAGAATAGTACAACTCTAAATACAAGCTACCAAGTTCAGTAATGTTTGACAAGTCAATGTTAACTTAATACTGGGACTTGCTTAGAGAGCTGCCAATTTCCGTATTTCATGATATAATTGGTATAAGATGAAAGAAGGCACCATTGTGACCTTTGAAATTCCTCAGTAAAAATGGTAATAGAGTAAATCTATTTTATCTCCCTGCAAGTGAATGTGTACTCAGGATTTTTACCTGATGATTTGTATTGGTAGCAGTATGTACATCATGTAGGCTCTCCATCTTAATGCTGTGCTTCCTCATGCAGGAGTAGCGGGATGGCTTGGCTTTTTGGTCGATGTCCGCGGGAGCATTTGTAATTGAAATTGCAGTCTGCTTCCTTGTGATGTGTCAGGAAGTCTCTTTGCAGCAGCTTAAACCAGGCTCAATGTTATGGGAAGGGTTTGGATATAAGTTATGTGACATTGCCTTAGTGGATAACAGACAGTCTCTTCAATGCCAACTCTGAAAATTCCAATGAACATTTATGGCATATATTTTTCTGTGGTGGCTGTTTGTTAGCTTAATTCAAAATAACTTGCAATGCCACTTTCTCTATTCATTGCCTCTAGCCTTCATTTGATCAAATATTTATTTAACCTTTCTCTAAAAGATGGATCTGTGACAAAAGTCATCCTAATTACAACAGATAAGGATGGCACAGTAGTTAGAACTGCTGCCTCAAAATGTCAGGGACCTGTGTTCAGTTCCAGCCTTGGGTCACTGTCAGTGTGGAGCTTGCACATTCTGTGTGCTTTTCTGCTGGGTGCACCAGTTTCTTCTGACAGTCCAAAAATGAATTGGTTAGGTGGATTGGCCATTGTAAATACAGGGTTACAAGGATAGGTTGGGCTGCTGGATTTGGGTGGGTTACTTTTTGAAGGGTCAGTGCAGACTCAATGGACTGAACAGCCTAATTCTATGCTGTAGGAATTGTACAATCAAATAAAATTTTGCTTTGAGTTGGACTTTTCGGGATCAATGTATTTAAATAAAAGCAAAGTCTAAGGGGAGGTGGTTGATGAGTGGTATTAGTGCTTCAGTATTAATCCAGAAACTCAGTTAATGTTCTGGGGAACCAGGTCTGAATCTCGCATAGCAGGTGGTGGAGTTTAAAGTCAATGCGATAAAAAATATCTGGAATTAAGAACCTATGATGACCATGAAACTATTGATAATTATCATTAAAACCTCTCTGGCTCATTAATGTCATTCAGGGAAGGAAATCTCCAAACATTATCTGGTCAGGCCTACATGTGACTTCCGACCAGTAGCAATGTGGTTGACTCTCAACTGCCCTCTAAAGTGGCCTGACAAGCTACTCAGTTGTATCTATCACTACAAAGTCTCAACAAAAAAATTAAACATACAGACCACCTGAATCAACCTCGGCAACAGAAGAGACAATGGCAGAAATAATGCTGTAGACCTTGCATAGGCTTCCTTACTGACATGTGGGGGCTAGTACCAAATGTGAGAAAGCTGTCTCACAGACTAGTCAAGCAACAGCCTGACATAGACATACCTACAGAGTCATACCAGACAGACAATGTCCCAGACACCAGGCAGGACACTCAGCAGAGATAATGACAAAGTAATATACAGCCAGGAAAGAGTTGCTGCCGGTGTCCCTAACATTTACTCCAGACCCCATGAGGTCTAATCTGGGTAAGAAAATGTCCTGCTGATTGCCATCTCCTGTCCTCCTTTGTCTGATGAATTAGTACTCATTAATGTTGAACAACACTTGGAGGAAGCACTGAAGTGACAGGGCAGAAAATGTACACAACGTCCACCAAAAAGGTGGCTCAGCAGAGCACTCTTGGTTGAGCTGATCAGGTCCAAAAAGACATAGCTGTTAGACTGGGTGTGTGGCAGCTGGTGAAATAACCGACAAGAGGGAAACACATAATTTTCCTCATCCTTACCAATCTGCTGACTGCAGATACATCTCTCCATGACTATTTGTTCATGGTGACCATTGCACAGTCCTTGTGGACACGATGTCCCACCATCACATTGAGAATACTCTCCATCATTTTGTGTAGCACTATTGCAGTACTAAATGGGACAGGCATCATACAGATCTAGCAACTCAAGATTGGGCATCCATGAGGCACTGTGGGTCATCAATGGCAGTAGAATTATACTCCAACACAGTCTATAACGTAATGGCATGGATTATCCCCCACTCAACCAAAACCATCAAACTAGGGGATCCTAGTCTAACAGCTATGTCTTTTAGGACCTGATCAGCTCAATCAATAGTGCTGCTCCTAAGCCACCTTTTTGAAGTGGTGGAAGGTACGATCCACAATGGATGCCCAGTTTGGGTCTGCCAGGGCCACACAGGTCCTGACCTCATTACAACCTTGATTTAAACATGGGCAAAAGAACTGAATTCCAGAGGTGAGGTGAGAATGGCGGCACTTGACTTCGAGACTGTATTTGATCAGAAACTGAACTTTTCCTGCCATATAAATGCAGTCACTAAAATAACAGGTTACAGGCTAGGAATACTGCAGTGAGTGACTCACCTCCTGACTCCCTTGAAGCCTGTCCTCCACCTACAAGGCACAAGTGAGGAATGGATAGAATATTCCCCACTTGCCTGGATGAGTGAAACTCAAACAACACCGACGAAGCTTAACAATTTTCAGGACAAAACAACCCACTTGTTTAACAACACATCCAGAAAGATTCATTCCCTCGCCACCAATGCTCAATAACAGTGGTATGTACCATCTGCTAAATACACCACCAAAATTCACCAGGGCTGTCTATCATCGAGACGGATGAGGGCAGCAGATGTATGGAGAGACCCTCATCATGCAAGTACCTCTCCAAGCCACATCCTGACTTGGAAATATATTACTATTCCTTCAATATCACTAGGTCAAAATCCAGTAACTCCCTCCTTAATGGTATTGTGTGTCTACCTACACTCCAAGCATTGCAGAAATTCAAGGTAAAAGCTAACCATCACAACCTTCCTAAAGTCAATTAGAGATGGGCAACAAATTCTGGACCAGGCATTGATGCCCACATCCCATAAATAAATTGTCAAAACAGAATGCCTCCAATCTCTGTATAAAACCTTGTTCCAGATTGGTGTTAAATTCCGTAATGCTCCTTGATGCTGAATATAGACTTCCTTGCAGCCTTTCTAAAGCAACAAATATTTATTATGGATACCCCCTTAGCATGAAACATCTTCTAATACCTAGTACATCAAAGTTCTTTTCTGAGTTTACTGGAGCAGAATATTTTTCAACCTTGCTCTTTAGTTAGCTGGTACCTGAACTAGCACCTCAAACCTGCTCACCCCACCCCCCCCACCCCCACCCCAACCACCACCACTTTTACCTGTGTCTCAAGAAACTTGGTTCTTCCCTTTATCCTAACTTCTAAAATACATGCAGTGCCTGTTTGTGCTGAGACTTGAAGTTCAAATGATGATGTCTCTTCAGCTTCATTGTCTTCTTTTTCTCTATGTAACAATTTGGAAGGCTCCAGTTCCTGGGTACTGGAAACGAAAAGAAATCTGTATTGGGTTGTGATTAGCAGAGAGGAGGCAGCGCTTAGACCATCTGTACTTTCCAAATCAAAGGAGATTGAGGAAGAACGAGAGGTCAATTATGTGTGCGGGTGTCCTCCTCACTGTATGGTTCAGTCTGTCCATGAGCCATCATCTCAATGTTTCCCCTTCCCGTGTTGCCTTCACTGTCTCCTTCACTAGGGTTCAAATTCACAGGCATGCTTGTCCTATTCCTGTTTTCTGCTGTTACCAGCTGTCAAATACCCTCCTTTTTTTGTTAGGAAAAGCTAAATATATCAGTGACTGTCAAGCAACCATTTCAGGTGTTGTGGCTATCATGATTGGATAGTATGTAAACTGTGAGTTTTTGATGTGATGTTTGTAGTGGAGCTAAGAGTATGAGGGTAAGGTAAAGTGCATGAATTTTTAGGTAATTTACTGATTGATGGACATTGTTGACAGCTTGATAATGAAGTTGGAGTTAATTAAACAATGGATGAGGGTAGTCATGGCATTTGTTAGGTTGTCATGTGAGGATATATTGATTCACCTTGACATCTAATTCATTTATTTCCTGCACTGCGTCTGTGTTCTTGAAACAACACTCCTGGCACTCACCTTGCATTTGTTGACATTTCTTCTCACTGTCTCCTTAGCATTTGCCTAAGGGTATCCTCTCCAACTGTGGATATAGAATGTCTCTCTTTTTCTGCCACCACATGACTTCCACTTGTGTATCTGAAAGTGATGATCTCTCCTTCTTTTAGGCTTATTCATAATATTAGGCTCCCTTTAGTTTTCAAACAAATCCCAACACTTGCAACCAAAATGCTCCTCCAGTTCAATGGAAATGGGTTTCACTGATTACTAATGATACTGGACTCCCTACTGATGCATGTAACCAGTGAATAGAGCGGGAATTGTTGGCTGCACATATTAATCATGCAGAGGAGTGCGCAGCCACAATTTGTCATGCTCAATACAACTCTGCAAATTTATCCATTTCAAGTATAGAACAAATAAATCAGCTTTCACTGTTTCTTCAGGTTATGGTTTCCAGACAATACCAATTGTAGCTCAGTTGGCTGGACAGTTTCTTTGTGATTCAGAGTGATGCTAACAGCATTGATTCATTTTCTACACTGGTGAGGTTATCATGAAGGTCCTACTGTCCCAAACTTGTCCCTTGCCTTACATTTGGTGAAGCTAAGGTTAAACTCACCAGTAGTCATCTCTCTCTCTCATGAAAGAGTGGAACAATGGTAAATTTACCTTTACTTGTTGTGAATATCTAATATGCATTGTCATCTCCTCATTTAAATTAAATAAACTTCAGTTATAAAGATAGATTGAAGAGGTTGGTCTGTTCTCCATGGACATATGAAGACTGAGAGGAGGTTTAATGGGTGCCTGCAAGACATGACGGCTAGGTAAAGTAATTGGAGTTAACCTTCTGTTCCTGCTTGTAAAAGGAACAAGAATGAGGGAGTTAAAGTGATGTACAAAGAAGCAACAAGGTGATGTGAGCAAATCCTTTTTAGGGTATGGAATGCACTGCCTGGAAATGTGGTGAAGGCGGGTTCATATGAAGCTTTCAAGAGGGCATTGGATGTTAATGTGGACAGAAGTATGCTAGGATTTGGGGAAAAGGCAGGAGATTGGTATTGGGCGTTTGGTTTTGCCAAATATCACAAATCATCTCCTTTACTGACCCCCTTGCCAATAGAAATAGATTTTCTTATACAGGCAATCAAAAACACTTTATGATTTTGAACACCTCCTTGACTGAAAATAAATTTCTGCGCATAATTAAAATCTTTTGTCCCTGGTATCATTTCCAGTTCTCTCATTTGAACCCTGTTTGTGGCTTTGATACCATTCTTAAAGTGTCTTGTACAGAATGAGAAACATCTCTCCAATTGAGGCCTGTCTAGTCATTATTTACGTTTAGCAACACTTCCTCGCTTTTTCAATTGTTCAGGCAAATATTGGTTACCCCCCAAAATGAGCAGAGGTATGGAGGTGCATGATTAATCCATGTCGATTCGCAAGCCCTGAGGAAAGGACAGGAGAGTGAGACTAAGTGGTTGGCACAAGAGATAAGCCAAGTGGCTTCCTTCTTTACTACATAATTCCATCATTATATTGTCTTTCTTATAAGAAACAGAAGAAAGATTATTGCTGAGGCAGAGGAAAGCTGCATAGGCAGGAAATTTAGCCATATAAATAAACCTCAGATGATAAGGTAAAACCAGCAAATGCAATACAGACTAGAGATTAATAATGTTCTGAGTATCAGTGCGCGCCATCTGGATTGCACGTTTAATATACCACAAAGAAACTACAGGTTTGCAGCTCAGTAATTCCTTCTAAATGCCTTGGCACTGTATGTCAGTTGAAAAGCCAGTTTAATTGTTAATGCAACCACATTTTGGCCTTTATGTTGTCCTATTTTGTTCAACGATAGCAACATATTAAATAAATTAAATGCTTTCTGTGAAACAATCAGAAATGCAGTGCTGTCACATCAGTAAGGCCAGGAACTTTTGCTGGAGTGCTGCAGAATCAACAGATGATGCAAGTGGAATGTTTGTGGTTATGTCAAAATTCAAGCTGGATGGCGGTTTCATTTAAAAGAGCGTCTTCTTTAAAAAAAAATTTGCACAGTTGCCAGTTGGAAACTTTAAGTCAACGCTTAACTCCCCAATTTTTATTCACATGAATCTCTTTGCAATTCATCTTGCAAAAAAAAAACACCCAGGCATAACTACAATCATGAATGTCAGAAAGGAAGGGAGTCCTTACTGAGAATTCTGTATTCCCATTATTCACTGAGGAGAGTCAGATAAAACTTTAACCTTGTTATATTTTACTGCTGTAAAAGATTGCAGCCTGAATCCTCAAAGGGATAAAATCAGTATGTGAAGAAGTGCAACTGTCAGATGCAAACATGATTGTAAAAATAAACCAGGTTTTTCATATCTTTCTTCAATTCAACTTTCTTTGTCTTGGGAATAATGGATTTTTGAACAGTGGGGGTTATTTTCTATCAGAGGAAACTCTGCGGCAAGTGAAATTGTCATTCCTTTCTTTTCAAAATCATGATTTCTGTAAAATATATTTTTTGCTTTATTTTACACGGGAATTTCATAGCTTTTAGGTTAGGAATCCTCATTGCCTTTTTCCAGTATACAACCAGTGCAATTCCAGGTAATATGTGATGTAGAGATAACAAGCATGGGGCTGGATGAACACAGCAGGTCAAGCAGCATCATAGGAGCAGGAAAACTTGACGTTTCAGGCCTAAACCCTTCATCAGAAATGGGGGAGGGGAAGAGGGTTCTGAAATAAATAGGGAGAGAGGGGGAGGTGGATAGAGGATGGATAGAGGAGAGGATAGGTGGAGAGGAGGCAGACAAGTCGAAGAGGCGGGGATGGAGCCAGTAAAGGTGAGTGTAGGTAGGGGGGTAGGGAGGAGATAGGTCAGTCCAGGGAGGACGGACAGGTCAAGGGGGCGGGATGACGTTAGTAGATAGGAGATGGGGGTGTGGCTTGAGGTGAGAGGAAAAACAGGTTAGGGAGGTGGAGATGAGCTAGGCTGGTTTTGGGATGCGGTTGGGGGAGGGGAGATTTTGAAGCATGTGAAATCCACATTGATGCCATTGGGCTGCAGGGTTCCCAGGCTGAATATGATTTACTGTTCCTGCAGCCTTCGGGTGGCATCACTGTGGCATTGCAGGAGGCCGAGGATGGACATGTCATCTGATGAATGGGAGGGGGAGTTGAAATGGTTCACGACTGGGAGGTGCAGTTGTTTGTTGCGAACTGAGCGCAGGTGTTCTGCAAAGCGGTCCCCAAGCCTGCGCTTGGTTTCCCCGATGTAGAGGAAGCCACAACGTGTATAGCGGATGCAGTATACCACATTGGCAGATGTGTAGGTGAACATCTGCCTGATGTGGAAAGTCTTCTTGGGGCCTGGGATTGGGGTGCGGGAGGAGGTGTGGGGGCAGGTGTAGCACTTCCTGCGGTTGCAGGGAAAAGTGCCGGGTGTGGTGGGGCTGGAGGGGAGTGTGGAGCAGACAAGGGAGTCGCGGAGGGAGTGGTCCCTCCGGAAGGCATATAAGGGTGGAGAGGGAAAAATGTCTTTGGTGGTGGGGTCTGATTGCAGATGGCGGAAGTGTCGGAGGATGATGTGTTGGATCTGGAGGTTGGTGGGGTGGTATGTGAGGACGAGGGGGATTCTTTTTTGGTTGTTATTGCGGGGACGGGACGTGAGGGATGTGTTCCGGGAAATGCGGGAGACGCGGTCGAGGGCGTTCTCAGCCACTGTGGGGGGGAAGTTGCGGTCCTTGAAGAATGAGGACATTTGGGATGTACGGGAGTGGAATGTCTCATCCTGGGAGCAGATGCGGCGGCGGCGAAGGAATTGGGAATAGGGGATGGCATTTTTGCAGGAAGGTGGGTGGGAGGAGGTGTATTCTAGGTAGCTGTGGAAGTCGGTGGGCTTGAAATGGATACCGGTTTCTAGGTGGTTGCCCAAGATGGAGACAGAGAGGTTCACAAAGGAGAGCGAAGTGTTGGAGATGGTCCAGGTGAACTTCAGGTTGGGGTGGAAGGTGTTGGTGAAGTGGATGAACTGTTCGAGCTCCTCGTGGGAGCACGAGGCTGCGCTGATGCAGTCATCAATGTAATGGAGGAAGAGGTGGGGTTTAGGGCCAGTGTAGGTACGGAAGAGGGATTGTTCCACGTAACCTACAAAGAGGCAGGCATAGCTTGGGCCCATGCGGGTACCCATGGCCACCCCTTTTGTCTGTAGGAAGTGGGAGGAATTGAAAGAAAAGTTGTTGAGGGTGAGGACGAGTTCGGCTAAGCAGAGGAGGGTGTTGGTGGAGGGGGATTGGTCAGTTCTGCGGGACAGGAAGAAGCGGAGGGCCTTTAGGCCATCAGCATGGGGAATACAGGTGTATAGGGACTGGACGTCCATAGTAAAAATGAGGTGCTGGGGATCGGGGAATTGGAAGTTCTGGAGGAGGTGGAGGGCGTGGGTGGTGTCACGGACGTAGGTAG
>JAHRHZ010000051.1:6415555-6471229 GCA_024137785.1 Ginglymostoma cirratum
CTCTCTCTCTCTCTCTCTCTCTCTCTCTCTCTCTCTCTCTCTCTCTCTCTCTCTCGTCTCTCTCTCTCTGTCTACATATATATATCTCTATATCTCTCTCACTCTCCGTCCCCTACCCCTCACCACCCCATCCCTCACCCCTCTTTCTCCCTTCTACCACCCCCACCCCCTCACTGTCCGTCCCCCTTTTTTTGCCTCCCTCCCCTTGTGTGTGTTCCTCTGTGAGTGAGTGTGTTTCTCTGTTTGCTTCTGTGTGTGTGTTGTGCCGTTCCGTCCTGTGTCTCCACAATGGACAGTAGATTCTGACCTTTCTAAAGATGCCCATATTCCATTAAAGAACAAAACCAGTTTCGACCTCCCCTTGCCATGGCTGTAATAATGGGAATGAGCGTTTTGGATGTTGTTGCTTTTTAAGCTCATATCAGCAGTTTTAACCAAACATTTAACTAGGAATCATTGCTATTTCAGCAGATATCTAATATCAATCGGCCCTCTCCACTTCCACCAGTGCCATTTCTGGCTGTTCCTGTTCCCATGACTGTAAATATTTGACAGTTCAAAATTCAGATCATCAGTACAGATTTTTAACAATAGCCTGTTTTATTTCTACTAGATCAAAAGCATCCCTGACTTCTGAGCCAATACCCATGAGTACTGAACAGATCTTGGTCATATTTCAATTGTGAATGAAACAAACTGCATCCATAAGCTATCCTATCTTGCACAATTCAACCTGGTGCTGCTGTCTTTATCAGATGTTATATGCACTTTTGAGCAGGCATTGTCGAAGCAGGAGCCTTACATCATTGGCTTTTCTCATATTGAACATGGTTCCTATTCGACCTCTCAGTATAATTTGGCAATTCATTGGGGAAAGCATGTGTAAAACGTCTAAATGTCTTTATAGGATTATCATAGAATGTCTTGCTGTCTAAGTTCAACAAATAATTGGGCAAGATATCTGAAGTATTAAATTAAAAACTACAAATTTATCGGAAGCATTTTTTTGGATCATTGTCTGAATCAAGCTTATAACTATGCGTATTGTGAAATTGGGCACAAAAGTTGTTTCAGAAACAGTTTATGTAATGCACAGTTAATAAAATGACCTCAAATGGCTCATCAAGATGATTTCTAGGTAATAGTTTTCTTATACTTTGTAGGAATTTATTATATTTGTGACTTACTTAAGGATTTGTAATTCTCTTTTAGGCAAGAAAAATTCTGCCAGAGAACCTAGGGAGTGTTCTATATCTTCTGTCCCTGGATCTATCATTTCGTTTCAACTACCTCAGCGTTCATGAGTCTGTCACTGCATACTTGGAGCAGGTCAGCCTGGAGAGTTACAAGATATATAAGAGAGCAACTGAGATGTTGGAATCAATGGAGTGTGTGTGTACTTTTCTCAAAGCTTCTGAAACCAAGGTATTTACTACTACTAATGTTCTCCTTGTTTGAAAGCATTTATTGAATTTTACTTTTACAATGAGAGTCTTTGGGAGCATTTTCTCAGCTGTAGGAACTAGGTGATTCAGGATAATATGAACTAGAATTTACTTGTGATGAACGAGAGGGTAGTACCTCAACAGTTTCTGGGCTGGGGTTAAGCAAGGCCGTGTGGTAACCCCCATACTATTCACAAACTAACTAATAGTGGCTGCTCATTTCCACCAGAGATCAACTGACCTTTTTGTGTCAGCATTCAGTGCTATCTCTTGGAAACCTCTTTAACATTTGTGGCCTCTGCCAAAAATAAACTGACCACTGTAGGTATGATGATCTACAGTTTGTAGATGACTGCATTATAGTTGTCCTCTCTGCACCAGGTTTGCAAGCCACTTTGGATCTTTGAAATTTTGCAACCAAGAAACTCATCCTGCCCTTCTGTTGCCAAAATAAACCAACATCTGGTCAATCAAATATTCCTTATGTTGAAGGAGAGCCTCTAGAATACGTTAAGCGCTTCCTATGCAGTGACAGCCACCTGTCTCAAAAGCTGCACCAGCTTGGGCTTCTACAAATTATAGCAGCAAGTATTGATGATCTCCGTGAGCAATATTCCCTCCAAGCTGCAAGTCTGAGGGTCCTCACAGGGTGATTGACAAGCCAAAGTAATTTGCATCATTGACTTGCTGCACGTGAGCCTCGGAGGTCTGCAAACAAAAATCAAAATTAGTGTGAACGCTGTCCAGAGGTCAGCAAAAGTCTTAGTGAACACAGCGTTATACTTCTGTCTCGGAGCAAAACCCAAGTAGTGTATTAGTGTTATATTAGAATGCTAGAGAACATCTATCAATAGTGCCTCCACGTTTGATGGGAGGACCATTGGTCCGATGCTAGACTCCATCTTGAAACTATATCTGCAAACATTCAGGTAAAACTCATGTAACACAATCTTCAGGACTATGATCACATGGTCAGAAATGGTCTTTCAAATCTTGAATCTGAAATGGCTAATGCTTCAGGGAAGGAAAAAGAAAATACTTTAAACAGACTGAAGCTGTCCCTTAAAACAGGGCAGTATTGACTTTAGTGACAGCAAGAAATTGCTCAGAATTGCAACGACTTGTTCATCAAGCTGCATCACTCTGAGTTCCAATGCCTCAATGGTAACCAGAAAGGAAAGCGAGCCAATCTTGCGCACCTGATCCCGCTCCCCTGTAAGATGTCCTGCCCTATGCCTAATAACCTGTGTGGACTGAAGTCAAAGATCTATAGCGGCAATGTGCAACCCTAAGTAGACATTATTCTCAAATCATATGGCTGCTAATGATGACAACTATTGCATTTTTTAAAACAGTTGTTACTGCAATTTGTACAGCAAGTTGAAATATGTTTTGAGCATAGATCATCAAAAAACCTTCATGAATTATCTTTTTGAAAATCAATTTAGATTTGATTTTAAAATAATTTTACACAACCGTTGTAACATTTGATTGTGAAATACCCTGTTTTGTATTTGTCAGTGGACACATGTAGAAAAGCAAGAATGCCCACGTATTATCATCATTGCATCAAGCCATGTGAAAATAATCTAGAATTGTCATTAATTTTGTGTTGTATTTTGGCAGCATTTTTTGAGATGTCTTTCATCTTCAAATAGTGATGATTTAATCTTATCAAATGCTATCTTTATTGTAATGTGGGTTGTTTCATGTCAGAGAATATTTGGTGAAAAGAATCCTTTTGACTTAGTTGCATTTTTATTCTTCTAGGGTGAAATGAATCTTATGGAGCTGATTGAATTTGCAGACCAGGCTTTGATTAGCCTTCCTTATCATCAGCAGCTGCAAGTGATCCTAAGATATGTTGAAATCTGCTCAGAAATGTAAAGAATGGGAATTTCTCATCAAGCTTAACTATTCCTTACATTCAGGATTACATGCTGTATTGACAAAGCCTTTTCTTTAATCACAGTTTCTCATCTGTAATTGAGATGAGATTCTCAATTGAGAATCCTCCTTTTGATTCATTAGAATTTATTAAAGACAACATGGGATAGTTTAGTGAATCAGATTCATTTTCAGATTAGGAAAAATAATGTTATTTGGACTGTTGTTGAAGGGATGACGCACTCTAGTGTCGGATATGAATAATTTGCCTTGGACAGAGACGGTGGCTCAGTGGTTAGCACTACTGCCTCACAGTACCAGGGACCTGGGTTTGATTCCAGCCTCAATCAACTTCCCTTTTTGGAGTTTGCACATTTTCCCCTTGTCTTCATGGGTCTCCTCTGGGTTCTGTGGTTTTCTCCCACACTCCAAAGATGTGTAGATTAAGTGGATTGGCAGAGCTAAATTGCTCATAATATCCAGGGATCACAGGCCAGCTAATTAGCCATGGGAAACGCAGGGTTATGGAATAGGGTAGGGGTTCTGTCTAGGTGGAATTCTTTTCAGAGGGTCGTTTTGGACTAGGTGGATCAAATGGCTTACTTCCACGCTGTAGGAATTCTATAAACTTTTAGGTAATGTTATTATTCAGTTTTTTTTGGGTGTCAAGAGTCTTAGCAATGTCATTTTTGTTTTGAGATCTGCTCAATTCTGTTAAAGTAAATTAATTTAAAAATTGCCCAATTGCTTTTCATGCATTTTTGGCATTAATTTTAGGGGATCTAGTAGCACTTGATTAACTAATTGGACAAGTTGCCCAGAATCCTGGGGTCAGGATCAAGAGATATGAGTTCAAATCCCATCTCTGCAGCAATATGGCTGACTTTCAACTGTTACTACAATGGTGTAATAAGCTACTCAGTTGTATTTAAGAAGTTTGTTGTACTTCATGACTAATTTCTGAAGGGGAGGAAATATCCAAAATCTGCTGTCTAATTTTTGCCATACTGCCGATAGTTATGTATAAAAGCCTGTTTTCTGTTTGCCTCACCAATGAAACCCATCGCAAGATGTGAAGTTGCTGTATTTCCGTGTTAGATAACGAAATTAAATTTTGTCTGTTTCATGCTAGGTACCCTTTTACATTATCAGTGTAATTACTATTAAATAGTCTTCCTGGTTCCATTGCAAGTGTTTTGTCTCATTGCTTCAGATTTGAATTGTTAGACATAATAAAAGCTATAATTTCAAATTTTGTTTCATCTTTCCTTTCCCTTTCAGTTTATTTCTCTTTCTATGTGCATTCTTTCTCGTCCCCTTAATTTCTCTGCCTGTGCCTGATTTGGCATCTTGTTCACCTGCCCTGTTTTACACTTCCTTCTCAGTTTTTGTGCTGTTAATTTATATTATTAATTGGATTGGTTAAGGATATACATGTGTTAATACTGGAAAAAATGTTTGTTTTGCACAATTAGTAGCTATCATGTTTTATTGTGATCAAAAGTAATGTACAAATATTTTGGGGATTTTGAAGACTATTGTTGCTGTTTGTGTTTTTTCTACAGTTCCAAATCTGCAGAGGCCAGTCCAATACTTGACCACGAGAGTCGGAAAATATTTCTGAAACTTTTGTCTCACACCTTACCAACTATTAAAGTCGAAACTTATCGCTGCTGTTTAAATCTCGTGAAGGTGGGATGAAACATGAGCTTGCTCTGTTGACTGCTTGTAGATTTTACTTTCACTAGTGTGCTTATGCGTTTAAGAGGAAGCAAAATAAGCACTTGAAGGAGAAATGAATAGAAGATTTATTGATTAGATGAGATAAAGTAAAGGTGGGAGGATCCTCACAAGCAGCATGAATGTTGATTATAGAATGGTTTGTTTCCATGCTGTAAAACTCTACACTCTTGAAGAGTGTTACACATTGGCTGAAGATTAAGCCAGGAACATTAAAATGTGGAGGTAGGGAAAAGCAGGATGGTCTGACCAAGGCAGGACAGAGTGAACATCAAGCACACAGTTCCTTTCAGACATTGAGAGATTCAGACTTGATGAATAAGGATGGTAAAGATTGCAGGCAAGAGGCTTAGACACGAAAGAACTGAGTCTGCTAGTTATGTGGTATGAAGATAACTGAAATCTTAATACTGTATTTTGTAGCTTTTGAAGAATTCACTGTGAAGAATGAACATGAGGGGATGTCATGTTAAGTTGGAACATTTTCAACCCATAATAAATATTAGATAATCCTGAACCAGTAAAAGACCTTGGGGCTGAGTCAACCCTGAATTAATCAAAGCTGGGATGAAGATATAGTTTAGATTTTTACGACAATTTTTAGCACATTTCAAGAACTTCACTGTTAAAGAATGGCCTTCCAAAAATAGCGACTTCATTTCAATAATTTTTGCATACGAAGCCATGAGGACAGTGATACAATAAATGAATAATCTATTTCTGATGATGGTGGCTGAGGGGCAAATGGTGACCCAAAATCCACAAGTCTTCCAAAGCATTCCCTGAAATAGTGTGGTATGATTTATTTGCACGCACCCATACAAATAGACAAACCCTATTCTAATGGCTAATCAGATATATGGTATTTTTCAGTGTAGCATTCCATAACACTGCATTTACAGTGTCAGCCCAGTATAGCTGTAGGGTCCTAGTCGGGGAATCAATCCAAACCTCTTAAATTCACTTGTAATCACTAGCATTTAGCTAAAATACGACTAGCTTAAAGCTGCAAAATACTTGATGGAATACTATTAATATTATTCTTGATGAATGCAGAATGATAGGGGATGGATTTACCTTTCAAGGGTAAATAGATTCATTTTTTTCTTAAGCCTGTTTCTGAAATACCATTGAATCGTAGTTACTGATATGCAAACTCGTAGTCTTGAAATAATCATAATTTTTAAACCTTTTTCTTATGAAGGCTTGTCTTGGAATCCACAATGTTATCAAGCCAATGTCATCAATTTCTCAAGGTGTTAATTTCCTTCTCCATCCTTGGGTTGTGTATGAAATATGTACATTTGGTCTCCTGGATTCAACTGAACAGGTAGCTATTTAGATTGTTTAATTATGTACAAAGAAATGCTTTACGATTTGGGGATGGTAAACATGATCTGATGAGAGAAGCAGTAGAATTATAATAGAGGGGGCTTCTCAGCGCATTAGTCTGTCCCAGTTGTATTGTAAACTGGATTATTTGTCACCTCTTTCCATGTGCCCCTGAAACTTTTCCTTTTCAAATTTGTTATTCATTTGCTTTTGGAAACTTTACCTTTTGAATTTGCATACATATTGTCATTATTTTCACCTTTGGTCTGGTTCTTTTGCCAGTTCGGTTAATCTGTGTCCTCTGCTTATCAATTTTGCTCCTGGAACTATGTCTCCTTAATTGCTCAAACAAGATCCTTAAAACAACTCTGTTAAAGCTCCCCTTAGCTTACTCTGTTTTAAGTGTAAAAACATAAACAATAAAGAAATAGAAGCAAAATTAAGGCTATTAGCATTTCGAACCTACTTCATCATTAACTAAGATCATGGATGGTCTGATTGTGGCCTTCACATTGAATTGAAGAAATCGGGTTTGGCTTGCAACTCTGGTGCAGAGCAGACAATGAAACTTCAGTCATCGACAAACTATAGACCATATGTGTCTGTGGTGATTAGTTTTGGCATGGATACCACTGAAGTTAGAGTTTTACATCTAGCTAATATTTAATACTGATACCAAAGGGCAATTGATCTTTAATTAGCTAATAGGTATGGGGGCTTGGTTCAAGTCCATATTTATTTTACATCTCCCACTCGAGTCAGTTGGAGTTATTTCGCCATAAAGCAGATGCAGAATTGTGAAGAAGTATATTTGGACATCTAAAACTTTGGATCACAGTCTGCAACTTACTAAGTCAATGCACTGGTCGGGTCAGTGGAGATGGGCATTCTTTTCCCTCAAAAATCTAAAGGATGAGTGAATGAAGTCTTGTTGCAGGCAACACTCTATAGCTAAAATACCATTAGGACCACAAGCTTTGTTCTTCTTTTGTTTGATTGCTTGTTGCAGCTGTCTTACTGGTGCTGGTTCACCCATGGATCCTACCACAGGGAATTGGGGATGGTCTGGAGAGTATCAGCTGGCTCTGTGGATTTATGGTTGAGGTGCTGAAGTGTTCTTTCCAGGGTTGATGGATGTCACTGTCTTGAGAAGGGAGGTAATTTTCTGTGAGAACTTGATAGCCATGGAAGGTGTATTCATGATGTAGTCAAACAGGTTGATTATCAACCTGAAAATCCTTCCTATGGAAGTGGTAAGAGCAGCACAGTCTCCTGGTCAGCCAGAACCTAGAAGATTCAGTCTCTGCTTCCCTCTTGGCTAGGTAATTCCAAAGATTACCAGCCCTCTAAGGGATGAAATTCCTCCTTATACCCATCTTAAATGGGATAGCTTACTCTGAAGCTATGTCCCCAGTTCTAGACCAACACCCCAATACCACTCGGCAAAATAGGGGAAACATTCTCTCAGCGTCTACCCTGTCAAGTCACCTCAGAATTTTGCGTATGAAGGAATCACCTCTCACCCTTCAAAACCCCAGTGGTATGGCCCAATCAGTTCAAACTTTCTCCATAAGATTAACTCATCATTATAGAAACTGGAGGATTTGGGTTCAGAAGTAGAGATAGCTTGCTGCTGTTAAACAGGCCCTTGGTGAGATCATAGCTGGTATGCTGTATGCAGTTTTAATCTCCCAACCCAAGAAAAGATTCACTTTTCTTTGAGGGAGTGTAGTGGAGGTTCACTAAGCTGATACCAGGATAGCATAACTGTCCTATGGAGAAAAATCGGTTTAAGTGTGCCTATACTCACTTGACTACCCAGTGCTGCAGCCGTTGGGTAGGGATTTCAGCATTCTAATAAGCAATTAAGTTCTGTGTTTTAATCTAGGCTTCCAGATTTAACAGGAAGGGACATAGTACTGAAATGGTTGGAAGTGCCCCCGGGATCAAAGTGCGGAGTTCTTCTTCAGTAAAACTTACAGGTTGGGAAATCTTGAAATTTGAATTCCAACCATAGTCGGGTGGAAAGTTTATCACAGAGCAACTTTTCAGAGAGTGCACTTAGTGCCTGTCAAGTGATTGCTAATCTCTTGGAGGTCACTTCACCAGTCTTGGACATGCCTAACCTTTAACTGGATTTCTCTACTGACAGCCTTCGCCATGGCTATAAGCACCTTTATGGAGATGTACCAATGCATCTCTATGAGCAGTGCAACCAATAAAACCACTAGCAGGAACAATGCTAGGACGGGCTAGTATTGTCCAAGACTGGTGAAGTGACCTCCAAGAGATTAGCAATCACTTGACAGGCACTAAGTGCACTCTCTGAAAAGTTGCTCTGTGATAAGCTTTCCACCCGACTATGGTTGGAATTCATATTTCAAGATTTCCCAATGCTACGATGGGCTGTCATGTCAAACCACAATTCCACAGGTCAGAGCAGAAATTTAGCTTGAATGAGGTGAGACCCTATCATAAGATCCGCAGGCAGAGAATTGGCTGTCTCAAAATAATGAGTGCTAGTGCCACAAAAGGCTTGGATTTTCACAGCAGTCATTTTTGACATCTGCAGTCTTCTAATACAGTATTTCCTTCACAGTAGGCCAGGTGACTTTTTTTTTAAATTCATTCACAAGATATGCGTGTCACCGGCTAGGCCAACATTTATTGCCCAGAGGGCAAATAAGAGCCAAGAGTTTGGAGTCACACTTAGGCCATGGCAGTTTCTTTCGGTAAAGGACATTAATGAACCCAACAATTTTCCCCAACAATCAGTACATGGTCACCATTAGACTCTTAATTCTAGATTTTTTTTTTAAACTGTATGCAAATGCAAATTCCACCATATGTCATGGTGGGATACAAACCTGGGTCCTGGGAATGTTACTTGGGTCTGTAAATTAACAGTCCAATGATAATACCACTCAGCTGTCATCTCCCCTATACAGACAGTGTCTGTTACTAGAAAATCAAACCCCATCCCACCCCAACTATCTCCCTCTCTCTGAAGCTGTGTTCTCTTTCCGATCTTTAAAATTATTCAAGGCTGAGTTAGGTTTTGATAACACGAGTGAGTCAAGAGTTATGGGGGACAAGCAGGAAAGTAGACCTAACTCCATCAGGTAGATCAGCCGTGATCTTATTAAATGGTGGAGCGAACTGAAGGGTTAAATCACTTCTAACCCCTACGTTCTGATGTTCCCATAGGTATTAGTAATGGCTTGTTTGGACATAGGAAAGAGTAGTAGTTGTGGAGGGTAATTGAGAGGGATGGGGTGAGAGGGCAATGGATGAGTGAGAATGTTTGCTGTTCAGATGAGGATGAGGGGTCTGATGACAGAGGAAATGAATAGAGCTGCAATGTGCGTTGACCTGATGAATACTGTGTATGTCAGCATGGGGTTTTGTGCACAAAAGTGTTATACCACTCACCTTAGCAATGCTGTTGAGGTCCTTTAATAAGGACATAAGAAATAGTAGCAATGAGGCAATTTGGCTTCTCATGCTTTCTCTACCATTTACTGAGATCATGGCTGACCTATTAGTGACCTCAGTCTCCTTCCTTGCTTGTCCTCATAGCTTTTAACTTCCTTGTAGATATGTCTACCAGACAGATGCTCTTCTCCGAATCTCAGAATTATAACAGCGCAGAAGGAGGCCGCACATGCCTACACTGGTTCTTCAAACAAGCATCAGGACCTCATGCTAATTTCCTGCCTTTTCCCCATCTTGAATGCCTCAATTCAACCTCCCTCTATCATGTTTCCAGACAGGGCATGAAGTGCACTAACTATTTGCTGTGAACCTTTTTTTTTTTCTCACATCGTCCTTGGTTCTTTCACACATCACTTTAAATCTAATGCACTCATTCCTTCTCTTTTATGTGCAGGAGCAGCTTTTCCTTATCCATTCTATCCAGCCCACTCTTGAAATCTGCTGGCAGCTTCTCTCCAAGGAAAACAGTCTCAAAGTCTTCAATCTGACCTCATAACTGAAGTTTCGCACTCCTTGAACCACTCTTGGAATCGCTTCTGCACTGTTTCCAACGTATTCGCATATGTCCTGTAATGCTGCATCTACAACTGTACACAATACTTCAGCCAAGTGTCTTGCACAAATTCAGCACCACCTCCTTGCTCTTAAACTTTATGCCCCTATTAATAAAGTTGAGAGCACTGTAGGATTTGCTAATTGCTCTCTCACTGTACTGCCACCTTCCATGATCTGTGTACGTATGCACGCAGGTCCCTCTGCTGCAACATCCTCTTTAGAATTGTACCCCTATTTTACGTTGTCTTACAATATTCTTCAACCAAAGTGCACCACCTCACACCTCTCTGCATTGATTCCTTTCTACTACCTATCACTTTACAGTTCTTGCAAGTTTTTGCATCGTCTGCAACCAGTGAACTTGTCCACTGCGCACCAGGATTCAGATCATTAATATATATGTGGAAAACAAAGGTCCTAGTACTGACCCCTGGGAACTGCATTACAAATCTTCCTTCAGCCCAAAAAATGTCCTTTGATTCTTGTCGGTCAGCCAATTTTGTATCCACGTTGCTACTGCCCCTTTTATAGTATGACCTATAACTTTCCTCCTAAGTCTGTTGGCACTGCATCAAATGCCTTCTGGAAATCCATGAATGCAACACCAACAGCCTTGTTCTTCTCATCAAAACTTCCTGTTACCTTTTCAAAAAACTCCAAGTCAGTTAAACATAATTTCCTCTTTAGAAATTTGTGCTGATTCTTCCTCATCAGCCCACCTTTTCCACTTGATTACTAATTCTATCCAGAATAATTGTTTCTAGAAATTTCTAGGGGCGGCACAGTGGTTCGCACTGCTGCCTCATAATGCCAGGGACCTGGGTTTGATTGCGGCCTCGGGTGACTGTCTGTGTGGAGTTTGCACATTCTCCCTGTGTCTGCGTGGGTTTCCTCCAGGTACTCTTGTTTCCTCCCTAAGGATGTGCAGATTAAGTTGATTGGCCATGCTAAATTGCCCATTGTAGCCAGGTAAGCATGCTAGGTCAGTTCGCCATGGCAAATGTGGGGTTGCAGGGAAAGGGTAGGAGGGTGGGATGCTCTTAGGAGGGTTAGTGTGGACTTGATGGGCTAAATGGCCGATTTCCACACTGTAGGGATTCTTTGAAAATATCCTCGCCTCTGAAGTTAAACTAACTGGTCTAAATGCTGGGATTAACTTCCTTAAACGAGGTTGTAATGTTTGCAGTTTTCCAGTCTTGTGGCACCTCTTCCAAGTCTGGAGAAGACTGAAAGATTATGACCAGCACCCTCATGATTTCCACCCTCTCTTCCTTCGGAATTGTTGGATGTATCTCATTTGGTCCTTGTGTCTTGTCAGCTCTAAGTGCCAACAATCTGGTTTCCTCTGTCGCCATGGCCTGAGCAGTGTCCTCCTCTTTTGTAAAGACAGATGCAAAGTATTTATTTAACACCTCAGCCATCCCCCCGCCTCCATGTGTAAATCCCTTTTTTTTAATTCATGGGATGAGGACATTGCTGGCTAGACAGCGTTTATTGCCCATCCCTAATTGCCCAGAGGGCAGTTGAGAGTCAACTACATTGATGTGGGTCTGCAGTCACATGTAGGCCAGACCAGGTAAAGATGGCAGTTTCCTTCCCTAAAGGACATTAGTGAACCAGATGGGTTTTTCCAACAATCAACAATGGATTCATGGTCATTTTTGGTCTCTGATCAGCCCTGCTCCTCCTCTAACAACTGTCTTACTTTTGTGCCTGACTTTTGAATTTCTCTTTGTGTTAGCTGTACTTTTGGTTTCTTGGCACTCTACAGTTTCCAGAATGGGGCATATTGCAGTTCTGAGTTACTTGCTTGCTTCCAATCATGTCTGCCTTGTTTGGCAAGGTTGTCCTCTTCTCCCTGTCATTGAGATAGATCTCTTAACTATACTACCTCAGATCCCTGGGCAAGAAACCTAAGAGCACTCTTTCCATTCCTGTACATTCGTGTGGTTGCTGCAACTTCAAAAATTCAGTCCAGGGGAATCGTTGAAACCGATGCAGTAGTGTCTCCAGTGAGAAATCCTTCCTGTGACAGCTCCAGCACACAGTCCTTTCTGTGCTCTGTCACTATTTGGCAAACAAGGAAGTAAGATACCAGATGTCCTTGTTTTTCAAGGACTGCAATTGCCACCCCACAGTGGCCGAAAACGCCCTCGACCGCATCTCTTGCGTTTCCCACACCTCAGCCCTCACAGCCGCTCCCCGCAATAAAAACAAAGACAGAACTCCCCTTGTCCTCACGTATCACCCCATTAACCTCCGGATTCAACGCATCATTTTCCGCCACATGCAATCCGACCCCACTACCAAGGCTATATTTCCCTCCCCACCCTTATCTACCTTCCGGAGGGACTGCTCTCTCTGCGACTCCCTCGTCCACTCCACACTCCCCACTAGCCCCACCACTGCCAGCACCTTTCCCTGCAACCGCAGGAAGTGCTACACCTGCCCCTACACCTCCCCACTCACCTCCATCCCAGGCCCCAAGAAAACCTTCCACATTAAATAGGTGTTCACCTGCATATCCGCTAATGTGGTCTATTGTGTCCGCTGTTCCTGATGTGGCCTCCTGTACCTCAGGGAGACCAAGCGGAGGCTCGGAAACCGCTTTGTGAAGCACCTACGCTCGGTTCGTGACAAACAACAACACCTCCCAGTTGAGAACTACTTCAACTCCTCCTCTCACTCCCTGGATGACATGTCCATCCTGGGACGACTCCTGTGTCACAACAGTGCCACCTGAAAACTGGAGGAACAGCACCCATATTCTTGTAACCCTAAAACCCAATGGTCTCAATGTGGACTTTATACAAGCTTCAAAATCTCCCCAGCCCCACCCCATCATCCCCACCTCCTTGGCCTGTCCGTCTTCCCTCCCACCTACCCGCCCGTCCCTCCTCTCTGACCAACCCCCCCCCCCCCATCCCAACCCCCTACCTACACTCACCTTCACTAGCTTCATCCCCACCTACTTGACCTGTCCCTCTTCTCTCCTCCAATCTGCTCCACTATCCACCTTCTATCACTGCCTCCCCCTCTCTATTTATTTCAGCACCTCCTTTCCCTCCCCCATTTCTGAAGAAGGTCCAGACCCAAAACATCAGCTTTCCTGCTTCTCTGATGCTGCCTGACCTGCTGTGTTCATCCAGCTCCACATCTTGTTATCTATAGAAAGATACCAATGCTGTGGCCAGGCACATTGGAGAATCTAACGGTTTCCTGAGCTGCATTGGTCCTGCTATTTCATTGGGTATTATGCTGATAGTCCATCCTGTGAAGAGTCACCGGACTTGAAAGGTTCACAGTGCTTTCTTCTGACAGCTGGTGCAGACTTGCTGAGTTTCTGCAGCAATTTCTGTTTTTGGTTTAGATCTGTAGCATCCGCAGTTCTTGGTTTACTTTGTTCTGTGTGTCAGTTTATAAAGCCTAGCATTGTTTCTTTTTAATATATCTGCCTTTTCAGTTGTTCTGCCACCTGGAAAAAATTGTGCACATATAGTCCTCTCTGATGTTTCTAGGTTCCCTTTAAAATTATACCTTTTTAATTTATTTATTTTTGTTTTTCCTAATTTTTCCTCCTAAAACACCACACAAACTGGAGGAGCAACACCTCATATTCTGCCTTGGGCGCCTACAGCCCAATGGCCTGAACTTAGAATCCACCAGTTTTAAAATCTGCCCACTCATGGCGTCATCCCACATCCAAATCTCCCTTTCATCCCCGCCTCCTTGACCTGACACAACGTGTCCACCGTCTACCCCACCTATCCACACCATCCTTCCTATTGACCAATCCTCACCACCCCCTACTTGCATCCACCTATCACCATCCTACCTATCTTTCCTCTGGCCCCACCTCCTTCTCTCTCTAGATTTCTCAGCTCCCTTCCCCCTCTCCAGTTCTGAAGAAAAGTCCTGAACCGAAATGTCGACTTTCCTGGTCCTCTGAAGCTGCCTAACCTGCTGTGCTCCTCCAGCTTCACGCTGTTGTCTCTGACTCCAGCATCTGCAGTCCTTTTTAACTCTGAGTGACTTAGGTTGTCTATCCATTTCATTAACCTCTATTTGTCCTTTTGAATTCTGTTGCTATCTTCTGCATTGTTGCTGTGTTCAAGTTTCATGTCATTTTTTTCCCTTTGAAATAAGGCTCCAAGCCCTCAAGTTCACGTGAGTAAAATGTATCAAAGAGCAGTGATGCATACGTTGACTCCAGGGAACACATCTCAGTCACTCCCTGTTTCCTTTCAGTCTGTAAACTAACTGTTAACCACTCGTCTTTGCTTTCTGCCCCCTATTCTGTTTTGTATCCTACACTGCCACTATCCCTTTAAATCCCACATGCTTCAATTTTAATAATAGGCTTATTGTACTATATTAAATGCCATTTGTAAGTCGATATGCAATTGGCCACCCACAGGAACCCTTTCTGACACTCAGGCAGCAAAGTCTAATCATGTTAGTCAAATGTTGTTTCTCCTTAAATCTGTGCTAGCTGTCATTTATTAACTGATATTCTTCCAAGATGCATTAGTTTTTTTCTCGAATTATTGTACCAAAAAAGCTTTCCCATTACCAAAATTAGGCTGACTGACATGTAGTTGTCAAGTTTATCTCATTCATCCTTTGAACAGCTTATTTGAAACAAAGCGTGGGCCACAATCCACTCAGTTAGATTTGTATAGTCTAAAATAATATCTTGGAAGTAGGGAATATGTCGGCTACTTATTGGTCAAAGGGGTACAGCAAATATTTATAATCACTGTTTGTGTTTGTCTGCTTTCCCCCTTTGCCGTTCTCTCATGCACTCCCCACTCGCGTGCTCGCTGTCTTTGTCCTTCTCTCCTGTGCCCGCTCGTGCTCTTTGCCCTTCTTTCGCATGCCCGCTCGCTCTCTTTCTCCCATCTCTCTTGCGCCCTGCCTCCCTCTTCCTATCCAAACTTTTGCTTAATTTGTGATTCCCATGCTCATGATTGTATTGGGCTCGTGGCTAGAAAACCTTTTGGTTCCTTTTTGTTTAATTCACTATTCTGTTCCTTTTGTCCCTCTTTTATCTACTTTAACAATTTGACTCTATACTTTCTCTGTTGTGCCCAGTTCCGTACTACATCATGAACCTTAATTTATCAAGTTGATCTGGAAACATACTGATCAAGCACTGGAAGTGAGGTCATAATTAGTTATTAGCACCTGAAAGTGGAGACAGGAAGGGATTAAGTGGAAGATCTAGAAGCTTGGGGGAGTGTATTACTGATGAGAAAAATAAACAGGAAAAGTATTTAATTATTGACACGAGCAGGAGGAAGCTGTAAGTATTATTTCATTATTGATTGCTGCGAAGTTTGTTTTTAGAGGAGAGGATACATTTATTGATTATTTTGTGACTGAATAAAAAACGTGCAGAGTTATTTCTTGAGTAAAATCTGAGGATTAGAAATACAAATACTTAGATACACAGGGATGTGTCGACACCTGAAAAGGGAAAAGAAGTCTAACATTTTTGTAATTTTAATCTACTTCATTATTTTCTGTTTTTACTTCAAATTTGCATCCACGTAGGTCACTGAGACACACCAGGCCATAAATCCGTTTTCAATTATTTATTGATTTATTAGTATACTTTATTGAATTTGCACAAGGTGGGGTTTACAGACGCTTTCATTTACATAATCTTCAGTCGAGTAAAATGTTCAGAGGTTTTATTTGGTTGAGTGTCCGATCCATGAAGAAGCACAGTGCAAGGGAAGTCACTCTGTGTGCGATGCACTATACACATATGCTGGCCTTTGATTTCCAGAATTTAGCGATGGTTGAATTCTGGTTAAGCAAAGACCTGCTTTAATTCACCATCAGCAATATTCTACATTCTGTTCCACATTAAGTTCAGCTTTTTTTTTAATTTCATGTTCTTTTGCAAAATTTGTGTTCCATCTCCTCCATTTCATTGATTTCAGAATCTTCCTACTCCTGTGTGAGTGCCTTTTATGACTTCATCTTCCACATCTTTACGTCCTGCAGCTTTATGTTCCAGCCCTCTCTTCTGTGTTCTGTTTCCTTTGTAACCCATTTTTCATTCAGCCATTGCAGCAGGGCCTTCCACCATTTTGATCCTTTAGTCTGGCAAATCATAGAGCCACATGATTGATAAGATGCAGAATGAGTCCATTCAGCCCATTTTCCCCACTTGATATCCTCTATTATGTCAGATCGTTCCCTTGTCTTAAAAGCTTTTTTTGAAGCTAGTCTTTTTGATCTTAGCTTAGCTTGGATTTCTTGGTTTATTTGCCAGGGACAGGTGGATTTTTAAATTATTGTCTTTAACAGCAGATGTTACTGTTGTTTTGCAGGTGAACTGTGCAGCAAAAGAGATACTTATTATCTTACTGCAGAGCCACCTGGTCTTGAGCACTTCAAGTTGGAATATGTTAATTGAAGCTTTATATCCTGTGATTCCAATACTCCAGGTAAATTATAACTACAAAATTGTGAAACAGTGCTTTGGTTTTTTTTACGCGCAACATAACTGGCACAATTTTAGTAGAGCATCAGTGAATTAGTGCTTATTTGCTCAATGCCTGGAACATACAGACAAACAAACAAGGCTTTGTTTTACTTCAATAAATCAATAGTTGCCATGTAACCTTGGGTAAGTGAATTAGATACTTTTTTGTTAAACTCAGGCAGTTGAATATGATACAAAGGTGTATTAGCATCAGAATATAATGCTTAATTTTGTCACAGGACCAGTATTATTTGAGAGTTTTGGTGTAAAGGTCTAAAAGCATAAGAGTAGTTAGCATTGCTTTGCAGCAAAAATGCATGTTAGACATGCTACAGTAGATACATTTTAAAGCAGTGCTTCCACACCCGCTCCTGCCCGATTTTCATTCAATGCATCATTTCTCAGTGAGCAAGGGATAGCAACAACATGGAGTTTTCTTTCAACGTGGTACACTCTTTGGCCAAGGTAAGCAAATAATTTGTATTTATAAAATATAAACTGTATATTTGTGCACACAAGCAACTATATAGTAAAACACCAGACTTTTCCTGTGAATTTGAGTTATTGAACAAAATCCCTTGTGGAAGCCTATGAAGTGCTAAAGTTATCAAAATTAAACGAAGTCCAGTTCGGTATCATTTTATTCATACTGGGAAATATAAAACCTTAGATTTTGGAAACAGGTAGAAAAAACTTTTTTTTTGATATTCTCTGGTACTGTTTAAATTACTGAGTGTCGCCAATATTTTCTACTTTATTTTATCCAGAACTTGTCACATGGTTAAAATTTCATTCGAGAATGGTTAGTGCTATTGCAGTGATATTTAAGCTGCAGCCGTATAATTTTTTTTCCTCTTCATTGATCCTTCATGCTCAAGTGGCACCAAGATTTGAAATGGTCAGTTGTTATTAACATCCCTACAGAAAATTGTACATCATTGGTCACATTGTTTCCAGGACTTAGGGGTAAAAAAGGTTTATCATGCAGCTTCTCTTTCAGATGCTTGAGAGAAACCACTATTAACACAATGTAAAATGGCTGTTTCATTGCCTTCTAATAGGTAATCTTCATCGATTTTTACCAAAGTTAGTTTGTCATTTGCACATGGTCTGAGTTACTCTGACCACCACTTACGTAGGATGATTCAGCCTGTCATGTTTGCTCTGCTGTTCAATTAATTTAATTCCATTTACCTATTTTCGCTGCAAATCCTATGATATCCTTACCAAACAACAGCATCTTAACCAAATCCATCCTGTAATTTTCAATTGACCCAGGATGCACAACCTTTGGAATCTTAATCCACCACTTCACTACCAGTTGTATGTTCAAAGTCCTAAATAGCCCAGCTCGATTTTTACGGTTATGTCTTCTTGTCCTGAATTCACCCATAGACAAAAATATATACATTGTGTCAACTCCATCGGATCCCTTAAGCATATTAAATGCCTTGTAAACCCAAGGGAGTAAAAGGAAAGTCTATGTAACCCATCCTCGTAATTCAACCTTTTCAGTCATAGAAGCATTCTTGGGAATTTGTGCTACACTCAGTCCAAGTCCAGTAAACAGATAATAAAAATCAGGAGCAGATATAGGCCATTTAGCCCTTTTTGAGCCTGCTCTGCACTCAATGAGGTAATGGCTGATATGTTTGTGTTTCAAATTCCACATTTCCCCCGAACCCTGAAACATTAGATTCTTGTGAGGGAAAGGAATAAGTCTACCCTACCTTAAAAATATTCAGTGACTCTGCTTCAGCAGGTGGTAGAGACAGAGAATTCCAATATCTCTCAATTGAAGAGAAAACAAAATAATTTACCACATTTGTCCTAAAATGGCAATCCCTAGTTTTGAAACAGTACCTCCTATTTCTGGATTCATTCATGAAAGGAAATAACTTTTCCATGTCCACTTTGTCAAGACCATTCAGGAACGTCTGGATAACAAGGACACTTATGTCAGACTCCAAATCATCGACTACTGCTCTACCTTCAACACCATAATCCCTATAATCCCTTCCAGACTGATCTCAAAACTCCAAGACTTCGGTCTCGGCTCCGCCCTCTGCAACTGGATCCTCAACTTCCTAACCCATAGACCACAATCAGTGAAGGTAGACAACTGCACCTCCTCCACGATAACCCTCAACACTGGAGCACCGCAAGAATGTGTTCTCATCCCCCTACTGTATTCCCTGTACGCCTACAACTGTGTAACGAAATTCTGAACGAATGCCATCTACAAGTTTGCTGACAACACCACTGTAGAAGGATGGATATCAAACAACGATGAGTCAGAATCCAAAAAGGAGACAGAGGGCTTTGTGTCATGGTTCAATGACAACAACCTCTCTCTTTCAATGCCAAAAAAACAAAAGAACTGATCATTGACTTCAGAAGAAATGGAGGAGAGCACACGGCCATCTAAATCAACAGAGCAGGAGTTGAGAATGTCAGGTTTCCACGAGTGACGATAACAGACAATCTGTCCGAGACTTCCCACGTAGATGTGATGGTCAAGAAGGCACAGCAATGCTGCTTCCTAAGGCAGCTTAAGAAAATTGTCATGTCCATAAGGACCCTCACCAACTTTTACTGATGCACCATAGAAAGTGTACAATCTGGGTGCATAAAAGCCTGGTAAGTCAACTGCTCTGCCCAGGACCGTAAGAAGCTACACGCACAGCCCAGATCATCATAGAAGCCAGCCTTCCATCTGTGGACTCCATTTACACTTCTTGTTGTTATAGAAAAGCTGTCAGCATCATCAAAGAGTCGTCCCATCCTGCTAATGCTCTCCTACAACCTCTTCCATCTGGCAGAAGATACAGAAGCTTGAACACATGCACCAGCAGGTTCAAGAACAGCTTCTTCCCTGCTGTTATTAGGCCGATGAGTGGACTCTCTAACTTCAAATAATGGCGATCTTGTTAATGTTGATCTTGCTATGCGCACTTCCTGTGCAGTGTAATCTGTATTCTTCACTCTGTCTAAGCACCCTATGATCTGTATGACCTTGTTTACTATGATCTGCTTGCAAACAAAGCTTTACACTGTACTTATGTACACTCGACAATGAATCAAATTCAATTTCAAAATTCATATTCTTCAGTGAAATCACCTCTGAAACATCCTCATAAGACAACTTGCTGAATCCAGGGATCAATCTATGAAACCTACTATGAACCACATCTAATGCATCTATATTCTTTCTTTAAAATAGGAGACCCAAACTAGACATAGTATTTGAGACGTTTCATCCTGCCTGAAGCATAATAGCATTACTGTCATCAACAAAATCAGAAATTGCTGGAGGAACTCAGGAGGTCTGGCAGCATCTCTGAACAGAAAACAGAGTTAATATTTTGAGTCCAATGACTTCTTCAGAACTGTATTCTTCTGTGGAGTGAGGTGCTCACAACAGCGTGCACATTCCCTGACAGTGCCTGGTCTAGATTTTTTTACAGCTGAAGTTTAATTTCCTCATTTCCATATTTGCAGTATATGTCAACGTTTCCTTAGACTTAACCATTCTCTACTGTGCACACTTAACTTTTAATACCTGTATTCTAACTTTTAGTCATTTGTGCGCATGTACACTTTAACTCCCTTTTCTTGCACGGCTCATAGTCTTTCCCTATTGAGAAAATGTTTTGATTTCTCTTTCTTCAATCCATGTGGATGACCATGTAATTTGAAAGTTTTGCCACAGGCTCCTATAAATGCCCATTAGGGTTGACTACAACATGGACAAATTGCTGATTAAGACCACATGTTTATTCAGTACCTGCTTTTGAGTCATGAAAGGTGATTGTTACAGTTTTGAGGTCTTCCCATGCCTTATTACAATGTGCTTTTTCTAGGGCTTTGCGTCAGTTGACGATCCACTAGGAATGTGCATCCTTGCACTGAGTGGACCATGCAATGAAGATACAGCTGGCATTCTGTCAAGCACGGCCAAAATTCGTGCATCCCTTCGACTTTTTCTGAGCAAACTGCATTTGTAAGCATATTCTAATTTATTTTAAAATAAGCCACTCTCTTTAGTATTGAACTGAGATGCAGCAAGTAAGTTTCATCAAATTAGAAAATGCAAACAGTTACATTCATTTCATAGTGCCGGTGTCAGCACATTTTCATGGAGGGCAAGTCATGCTTGACAAACTTGCTGGAGTTCTTCTAGAATGTTAGATGGATAATGCGAATCTGGTAGATGTGCTCTATCTAGGCTTTGAGAAGGCATTTGCTCAGGCCTTTGAGTATAGGAGTTAGGAAGTCATGTTCAGGTTGTAAAGGACATTGATGAGGCCTCTCCTGGAATACTGTGGCCAGTTCTGGTTGTCTAGTCATAGGAAGGATATTATCAAGCCTGAGAAGGTTCAGAAGAGATTTACCAGGATGTTGATGGGTATGAAAGATTTGAGTTATAAAGAAAGACTGGATAGGCTGGGATGTTTTTTAGCTGGAGCATAGGCGGTTGAGAGGCAACCTGATAGAAGTTTATAAAATAATGAGAAGTATTGATGGAGTTAATCCTAGGATGGGGGATTTCAAGACTCGGGGGCACATTTTTAAGGTGAAGGAAGAGTGAGTCAAAAAAGACATGAAGAGCAAATTTTTTTACACAGAGGGTGGTTCGTGTGTGGAATGAACTTCCTGAGGAAGTGATGGATGCGGGTACAATTACAACATTTAAAAGACATCTGGATAAGTACATGACTAGGGAAGGTTTGCAGGGATATGGGCCAGAAGCAGGCAGGTAGGACTATTTTAGTTTGGAATCATGATCGGCATGGACTGGTTGGACTGAAGGGTCTGTTTCAGTACTGTATGATTCGGTGCTGAATTAAAGACTCATCCCAGAAGGTTAGGGGTAGAATATTGACTTGGACTGGCAAATTGACAGAAAGCAGAGAGACAGGATAGATGGGTCCTCCTTAGATGGTGAACTGTAACTAGTGGAGTGCTGCAGGGTTCAGTTCTTGGACCTCAACTATTTATAGTCTATATAAATGATCTGCAAGCAGGGACAGAGTACAAAGGAATACAGGAACATAGCAAAGTTCATGGATGATACTGAAAATAGGTAGGAAAGAAGGCACTGAGGAGGAGATAGACTTTACAGATGCATATTGATAGATCAGGATAATGGGCCAGAATCTGGAGATGCAGTTTAATGTGGTTAAGTGTGGGGATGTCCATTTTGAATGAAAAACAGAAGGGCAAATTATTATTTAAATGGGAAGCAGATCAAAGCTCAGAGGGATCTGGGTGTCCTTGTCCATGAATCGCAGGAAGTGGATACACAAGAATACAATAAGAATGGCAAATGTAATCCTGGCATTTATTGCAAAAGGGCTTGATTGTAAAAGTAGTGTTGTTACAATTACATTAGGCATTGGTGAGACCACACCAGGAATATTGTATACAGTTTTGGTCTCTGTACTTGAAGAAGAATGTGGTACCACTGGAGGCAATTCAGAGGGGGTTCACCAGGTTGATTCCAGGCATGAAAGGGCTGCTGTTTGAGTAGCGGTTGAATAGCTTGGGCTTGTACTCACTGGAGTTCAGAAGAATGGTGGTGATCTGGTTGAGGTATGTAAAATGCTAAAGAGAATTGACAAGGTGTACGTTGAACAAAAGATCCCCCTTGTGGAACAGTCTCAAACGAGAGGTCATAGATATGGAGTGAGAGGAGGTAGATTCAGAACTCGGATGAGGAAAAACCAATTCCCTGAGGGTTATGAATCCGTAGAAGTCACAGCCCCAGAGTGCAGTTGAGGTAGAATCAATCAACAGATTCAAGAAGGAAATAGATGTGTATCTAATGAAAAGGGCTATGGGGAGCAGGCAGGAAAATGGAGTTGAGACCAGGATAAGATCAGCCATGATCATGGTAAATGGTGGAGCAAGCTCAAAGGGCAGAATTACCTTCTCCTGCTCCTAATTTCTATGTTCTTGTGATCCTTTCAAATTATTGGGACATATCTAAACATTTCATAATGAATCATGAACTTTTGAAGGTTGGTCACATTTTAAGAAAATATGCGCTGCAAGTGCCCAAAAATACCCGTGATAACTTAATCAGTTATTTTTAAATCAGATCTCCCAATGGATCTAACTTCAAAGAAGACCCAAGGAGAGAGATCATACTTATCTGGGACAATAATGGTCCCTCAGTCAAAACTATATTATCTGCTTGGTGTTGTTTGGGATCCTGCTGTTGGCATGTTAGCCACTGTTTACCTAGGGTACTACAGTAACTTCACTAAAAGACATGTTGATACAGTGAGATGATGTAGGTAAACAACATGTGGATTATGAACATTGGTGTAGACTTGGGCTGTTTTTCTGCTGTAGATTTGTTGTAAGAAGTACTCTTTGAAGAACCCTATGCTAAGTAAATGTTCTCAAATTGTATACTTTCTGCTTTATTTTTATGATTTCATCAAGTCAAGAATGAGTTGTAAGAATTAGCAAGTCAATTTCCTTAGCTTACTGGTGGGGGGAAATATTTAAAACAGTTGGAATTATCTAGAGTCAATTTGAATTCTATCAGTGAGAAGCAGATGCTGCATGTTACATTTTGGAAAGACATGTTCTTGAATTAAAATCAAACCATTAGCACTCTGTAAATGTATCATCAATACCAGCAAGTTATTTATAACCTAAAAATTGTCTAACTGTACAAAGGCAGAAAAAGAGTCGGTGGCAAATTCCTTCAGTGAAAGAGTTATGATATTTATTGTTCTCTCAACATATTGCACAATTGAGTTGAAAGATGTGGGTTAACTCAACAGGCTATGTGCTGGCATTCCAATCTTTCAAGGTTATCCGAATTAAGTTCGATTACCCGAGCGTTGTTATTAGCCGCAGGACAAGGTGACCTTCAGAACATTTTCAAATAATTGGAATGGTTTCTACATATCTTCATTGACCTGCCAGGCCTCTCCGCTGGTAAATACAGTAACGTAGGAAGTTAATATAGGTAGAGGTAAAATTTCCTGTTCTTTCTCTTTAATAACAATTAGCTGTTGTTCTGTCAGCAGATAGATTTACAAACAATTCCCAGCGCAGAAACAGACCATTTGGCCTAACTTGTCTACCTGATACTTATTCTCCACACAACCTGCACCCACCTTACTTCTTTGAATCCTATTGATATGGAATTAAACATTTCCATTTATTTGCAGAAGAAACGCACAAGGACTTCTTTTCAGTAGTTTCAGAGATGATGCCTGAAAAAAATGAATTTGTATACCAATTGCAAATCAACATTAAAGGTTTCATCACTAAAAGAGAAATGTGATGCAAGGATAAAATTGAAAGGCATTTGGGAATTCACCAATTAATTCCCCTGCAACATCTAGAATTCTAATGATAGTAAAATCATGAGAAACAATGGAAGCAAAATGATATGGCTCCCACCACAATGATGAAACAGCAGTGTCATTCAGGGCTGAGGCTACAACTCATCTTGATGAATAGTTAGATCTTTTCCATAGACATTAAAAGATATTTACTGGACTGGGAGGATTTGATATAATGCAAATATCTAACCAGAAGTGATTTGTAGTATTAGTTTATTCCCCCATCAATTTATTACAGAAATAGTATTTATTGAAGGAATGCTAGCTTCTGTTTTGATAGGGTGTCAAATAAATGGTTGAAATTTGGAGATTATCTAATTTATTCTGCAATCTGATATCTTCCAAATGCAATTGTTACAGTGCCGGATATCTATGATGAGAATATGTGGAGAGTCCCCCTTTAAGGGTTCTTTGGGGGCAAGTGTTTGGTGCTTGCCTGTACTATGCGGGAATGCTTTGGACAGGAAACGTGTGGAAGTTAGTCATTTATTTTGCTTCAGTGGAAAAATTATGTCACTATCAATATGCAATAGTCTTGTCAACAGATCAACTCCCAACTGAGTCCATGTCATGGATATGAACTGACGTTAATTTATGTGACCTTGCGTAAGCATAACTGATGATAGATAGTCACTTCTCTAACTTAGTTGTTTTGTTTTAGTGCAACTGCTCGTGCTAATAAGGGACAGCCACAGAAAGGTTTCAGGGAACTTGATTGAATGAACTACCTTTTGTTAAGATGAATGATGTTCTGGTACCAGATTTAGCCTGTAACCATACCAATTTTTTCGCATTTGTCTCTTTGTCGGCAAGATTCTGAATAATATTTTCAAATGGATTCTGTACCTAGGGGTGACAAACTCGGGTTCACTAATGGAGTTGTGTGGAGCTGCAGCTCTTCTTTTAAATGTTCACTTGCTTTTCTGTTCTAGAAATTGAGATTCCTTTCTTCTTGGGCTTATCCAGGTTTGAGGGCCCAAAACCCTTGGGCTTGACCTTCAACGCACCCTTGAGCTAGAAAATGAAAAGAATGTCTTTGGAGGGGCAGGGTCTGTAGTTCAATCTAAATTGTCCCATTCCAAGGAAGGATTTTTTTTTTTACTTTTTTTTTTCTTCTCATTTAGAGAAACCTCAAGCAAAAGTCACCAAGGCAACTACCATGGCCCCGCGTAGGTGTTTCACATGCAGAATGATCTGTCCCTGGGTGGCTGGATTTGCTACTAAGCTGTCCTTGATACTTGTGCTGTTGAAAAGATGAGAAATCAAGGAATTACTGTTCAAAATGTTAGAGAACGATGTTGGCATACAGAATTCAACTAAGTGTACTTTGTCCGCCCTTCTCAAGTTTTTATCCAGTCCTCTTTTGAGCATTAGTACTGATTCTTGATTGATTGGCTTTCCAGGTGGTACATAATAATAGATCACAATATTATTCTGTGGGGAATAAAAGCATGGTTACACATGCTGGCTCAGGTTCTTATTGATAATCACCCAAATTTATGTCCTTTGGTTACTGTCGTACTACTGCTGGAAAATATGGGCAGAATCTTCTCAGCCCTCGAATGACGCTGGCAATGGCAGGTCAGATGGGAAAATGTGGCGAGACCTGGAAAATGGGAGTCATGATATGAAGGAAAATAAAGTTGATTTTCAGCTTGAGGATTTTAACGGCCAGACAAGAAACTCACTAGTGAGAAGTGAGAGGCCTATTTATGTGGAATTAAAAACTCATTATTAATTCTTGTCACCTCATTTATATGCAATTTGCTATTTTACCAGGCAGTGCAGAGAGGATAGACAGTGACAATTTCTAACGTGAAAGTCTGAGTGGATACCTAGCAGCTTCAGTTTGTCATGAATTTCTCCAGCCCGCTTCTTGATCCTCTGAGCCTTGACTAGCGTTCCCCAGCGCATCAGGGCACACTCCATGGGCAGCACCCATCTGTTTCCTTCATCCAAAGAGTCTAGCACCAGACATGCACCGGCCTCATCACATCATCGCAGCACATCACTGTCTACATTCGAGTACAGTTCAAAACAGTAATGAACTTTGGAGTGAACTGAAACCTTTCATTGTAGTACTGCTGCCAGACTATTTCACGTGAAGCAAAAGCACCCATCTTGTGCACTGGAACAGGATGGATCTCGAGATTCTGAGTTTGTTCTCTTTGCACACACCTACTCACTTTGCTGTTGCATAGTTGCTCACAGCAGCTCTGTTGTGGGGGCTGTGGTGGGGTGTGGACGTTCTGATGTACAGCACTGTGCCATTCAATGTCACACCTCCAACATATGCCTTCAGCGTACACAGGACACACTGTCTGTGCTTTGACTAAATGCCCGTGCCTTAAAGTCTAAGAGGAGTAATCCTCAGTCAAGTCAACAGGAACTGTCATTTTGGAAAAAAGGGAACCGTCATTCGTCAGAGGGTTCAACCACAAAAAGTCAAAAGGTCATTCAGTTTGAGCACTGGGCACAGACACAGTCTGTCGGCCACTTGGGCTGTTTATTGTCGGGGTAACGAATCAATGCAATCTGGGGATTCGGCCATGGTTAGTCCTGTGATTTCAGTACAGACAGTATAGGCATTAGTTATAGGTCAGTTGAGTTGCTGCACTGAGATCAGTTGTGCGCCTGATTAGTCATCAGTCAGTGCAAATTAATTCGTGGAGAGGACCATACTCCGTCCTATGTCTGTTTATTGGGAGTAAAGGGTTAATTATTCAGGGCCGTAACTGGTAGGCAGATTAGGGAAATGAATTGTGGAAACTGGTGACAGCATGCTACAATACAGGGAGAGCAATAATTATGAAGTGGAGGCAACTCAACGAACAAGAATGGGAGACATTAGAGTGCTGGAGACCAAGATTGCGAGGAAGGGAGAGTATCATCAATGGTCACCACTATCCTATTGGCTTCATTGGGCAGACAGTAAATCATGATGTCAGTGTGACTAAGCTGTAGGCCTGGGGCTTGCTGTAAGTTGGGGCATAGTGACTTAAATGAAGAAGTTGGGTAGGAATGTGAGGAAACTCATTAAGGTGTAATATTGAGGTTTGGGGACACGAAGAAAAATTAAAGGCAAAGTTCTGGGTGGTGGGAGGGATGGATGGATGGAAATATCTTGCTGTGGTAGTATGAGGTAAAAGGAGACAAAGGCTGTTAGGAATACTTGATGACCAAATGGAGCCCAGTGCTGATAGTGTCCACTGCAAACTGTGTTCCCACCATTACTTGCATTCACTAGATGCTAACTGGAAGTGGAAAACTGCTGGGGCAAGGTGGGGGGAGTCATTGTCAGGTTGGTTAGCAAAAGCATGGCATCTATGTCAACTGAATGGTAGGACAATGAAGGGCCATACATATGAGTCATGCTTTTGCAAACTCCAGCTACATTCACTTTCCAATTTCGTTGCCCCACGTAGAATGAGTGAAATTAAACATGCTCAGGTTTCAAATGCAATTTTGAAACTTCCAAGGGTGCTGTGGGAAGAGAGGGATGTTGCTTCCTTATGATATTTTGTATTATAATGGATGGTGCTGAATTCAGTGATAAGTTGAATGAATAGTGGGTCTGGGAGAGCAAGGGGAGGGTAGTACACTTTTTTTTTGATGTGCTGTGTTGGTTACTCAGCCAGTGTGGCACCACCATCAAGTTGGTGCACGTATTGTGACTAGGATTGTGATGGAGCAGATGATAGGGCCGCTGAAGATGTGGTCCTGCTACTTGCAGAAGCCTGGAGGTGCGCTCCAGTATAGTCCAGCATGTTGTGCCTTGTACAAGTGGAGCAGGCAACCAGGTGCTAGCTGCTTAAGAACTTGGAGAATGGAAGCCAGGCTTCCAAAGAGGAGAATGGGGACATCGGAGAGGAAGAAATCTCCTTGTTCATAACAGAACTCATCTACATCAGGGACTACAAACCAGATAGAATCTGATTGACATTCTGCTCCAACAGATGAGAGCTGGGTGCAGCAGACAATTTGGAATTTAGAATAGTTTTTGGTAATCATGCCAGCATGTAGCTTGTGTTGTGGGGTATGAACTGTAACCATCTTGGTTTTGTTTGTATTCACTTTGCTGGCTGTAAGTAAAAGCTCATGTTTGGAATTGTCCAGTTTCTTGCTCATATGTGATATTCCTTTACGGAGCAATATCAATCTGCAGGTGTCCAGTGTGCTAGATTGCGAACTCTTGTCTGGGGTGCACAACAGCCTTTTAAGATTGGCTTCAGCACAAGGCTAGCCAGTCCTTTGGTTCAAATCAGATGAATAGCATATGGTAAAATAGACCTAGAATAGGGTGAGTGGGTCAAGTAGTTAATGAGGTGGATTTGGTAAATGTGGCAGACTAGGCCTCATGGCAATAAAGCCTTCAGAGTACTTGATGCAACTGACACTTAACCAAAAATAATGTCTGATTAAGTACCTTGAGTCTCAGTAAAGACTCTTTAATATGATTCATTGGTTAAATAGACATGCTTTTGTTTAGGTTCCTGGCGTACTGTGGTAGTGTCTCTCTGAGCTAGATGGTTTAGGTTGAAGTTCGACCTACCACAGAGATGTTGTAACATGTTGGAACAAGTTGATTTCTTACCTAATCCATACAAGTCTCTGATGGCCAGCAGAGGGCACTATGCTGCTGTGCCTCTAATAACTGCAAGTTGCAATGTTAGAAAACAAAGTCTGGTATGATATGAGTAAACAAGGTGTGGCGCTGGATGAACATAGCAGCCCAAGCAGCATCATAGAAGCAGGAAAGCTTGACGTTTCAGGCCTAGACCCTTCATCAGAAATGGGGGAGGGGAAGAGGGTTCTGAAATAAATAGGGAGAGAGGGGGAGGCAGATAGAGGATGGATAGAGGAGAGGATAGGTGCCAAAGCCTTCTGTTCACCAACTACTGACTGTAATATCCGAACCATACTTTAAAGGCTTTTTTCAAGTGCACTTTGATCCATATAGCCATGAAAGCTTTCTTGTTTGTTCTAAGGAAGGGTCACCAGACCCGAAATGTTAACTCTGATTTTTTTTTTTTCTTCACAGATGCTGCCAAAGCTGCTGAGCATTTCCAGCAACTTCGGTTTTTGTTCCTGATTTACAGCATCTGCCATTCTTTCGGTTTTTGCTTGTTCATTGGTTGCTTGCAGTGAGCACTTTTACACTCTTTCCCTCATGAACATTTTTATTTAGGTTTATACTACGGCAAACCTTTTATTAGCTGGAACCTATAGGACCAGGAATGTACCAATTATCAAATATTCCGGTTGATCAAGAGATCCATACTAAGTAACAGAAACGTTATGCAGCGGGGTATATATTTGCAGCGTAAACCACTTAAATAAACTTACCGACAGAGAGCCTTCTCACTTGCACCCTCAACTGACTACTCGGATATTGTGGAGATCACAATAATACAGTAAACTTGTGGTGTTTCAGTATATAACTTGCTGATTTATCAAGAGTGCCGGTCCATAAGGTACTGGTTAAGACACCGTTTGCTGTTATTGCTTCTCTGGGCATAAGAAAATGTGGGACGTCACCATAAGATTTATCAGATTTTAAAAGGGGAGCATTCCTAGAAATTTGCCGCTGTTTCAAGAGCATGTTGATGGAATTTGTAATTTTCTCTGGATTCAATCTGTAGCAAAGTGGGAGATGACTTCATCAAAGAATGTTGACACTACAAAGACAAATAATCATGACTTGCGATAGTTCAGATAATCGTTCAAATATGATTTGAATTTTGCAGATCAGACACTTAACTAAGCAAATACCGTTTTTTTTTATTTCCTGTTGTACCTACACATTTTAATTACGTCATTATCCAAATGGCTGCCTTGAATCAAAGTATTTCAACTTCCAGTCTGTGTACATACCAGGCTTCTTCTCTATGTGTTTAATATGCATTTGGAAAATATCATTTGTAGTTAACCTACTCTGTTAGCCATGAGCAGCTTTTTTGACAGTATGATCTAAATGCCTTTATGTCAAAAGATATAATTGTCCTACCTGTTTTCTTCAATAGAGTGCGCTCTGTAGCTTTTACACACTTGATGCCTCACCTGGTTAATGAAGAAGATGCCTCCAACAAACTGCCTGTGCTGCAAGGAAGTATATTGAATCATGTGTCTGATTTGTACATATTGGAGAAATCTATTGATTTGCAATTAGACACTGGCAAATCTTTTTTCAAGGTGAGGAGCTGACAACTTTGTTCCTTTTAACTACAGTATACAGGGTACAAAGTGTTACTGTGTTGACCTTCTTGTGTAGAATCTATTTGTATGTAGTTAGCTGTGTAGTTAGAGATCAATGATCTTTTTAGCCAAATAATTCTTAAATATAACATCATGAATTTTAAGTGAATTCAATTAATTTACAATATAGATACTGATGAAAAAAGCCATTCAGCCATTAAGTATTATTACAACCTCTTTGGCTCTGAAAATTAACTATAACAATTACAAAAGCCTTATTCCTTCTATTTCTTGCATTTTTGGAAGCAAAGAAATGTAAATTTAAAGCTTTATGACTTAATTTTGCCTTCTTTTGATTCTATTTTCAATTTATTTTCTCTTTTCCTGTCCTTATTTCTCTTCTACAACTGTTTTGACTCCTCTATTTCTTCATCTTCCTAAGTTCTTCCTGTGTTTATCCCCCAGCCATGAAGTCTTATTGGTTGAAGAAATGCCCTATTCACTTGGGCCCTTGCTGCAACATTGTGGGCAAAAGTTATTTAAGCTGAAGGACGTAGAGTCAAGTTGTGCAGCAGAGTCTGTTTATTGCTGTGCGGGAAATGCTGTCCAAATATTTCTCCTTCAGACAGCCCCTTAAGTAAACCACTTATGACTGTGGTTTTTCTTGTCTGTTAAATTTCATGTGCTGTTGTCCTTCCTGTTTCCACACTTTAATTGACACTGCCTTGTTCCTGGGGGACTGTCTCAGATTTTGGTGCCTAATTTAGGTCGATATTGTCTGTCAGTTTAATCAATGAGTTTCTAAATCCTATTTATTGTTGTGTATTAGGAACGACGGGTGTTTTGGTAATGATTGCAGAGACGGTTCACTCAAATCTCGGTTATCTGAGTTACATAAGCCGACTTCTATCCTACTTTGATCATATCAACGTATTCTTCTACTGTATTATTTTTCATATATTTATGCAACTTTCCACAGAATGCTTCACTGCTTTTTGTCTCGCCCAGTGCAAGCACTGGTGAATTGCACATTTTTACCTCTCCTTTATGAAAGAATCTAAACCCAATGGCATAAATGAAATCACAAGCTTGGTTTGGCTAAAAGAAGGTCTGGTCATGATGCATTATCTCACCATTATGCTGAGGTTATGCAGTTACTTGGGTTGTAAAGCTAAAACCAGGTGGGATGTTTGTTGAACTTGATTAGTCTTTCTCTTTTTAATGTACAACTCTGCTAGCTTCACACTTTCACATTTAAATATCTGAGTTAATAAGTGTTCAGATTAACACTGTTCTGTTGTTCTTTATGCCTTAGGAAGACAATGTCTGTAAAGTGTATGGAATCCTGATCTCGGAGACAGTTGACCTGTCTCTTCGGAAATCTGCAGCAGAGCAACTGGCTGTTATGGCACAAGGTAACTGTTTACTGTGCAGTACTGTCTGTAATTTTTCAAATAATTGCACCTCACTACTCTCAAGGTTTAGTCTTTTCTGTTTGGTATATTTATTTAAAATATTGTGTTGCTAAGTTCGTTTCCAGTTTTTTTCATGCAGTGGAAATAAATGATGCCAGGATAGGGCTGAATATTGTGGTAGGTTGCATATTATTTGTCCACCTCTTTCTACGTTAAAGACTTATTAGCAAAGACTGCAGTAATAAGCATTGCACAACATTAATAAAGTGTGGCATGTACCTCTGCACTCTACATAGTATTCATTTGTATTCACTGCAAGCATCAAGTATAAGGTAGCCTTTTCCAGGCTGAGAGAGTGAGGAATTTAGAGCATTCTAGCTTATTCCTGATTACTGACAATATGTGAGTAATAAATGATGGTAACGTGTGGCAAAATGTCAGTTCTGTCCATGTTCAGCCATGTCTTAAGCAGTACCCAGCTGGTGCTCGTGAAGTTTAGAAAAAAGACATAATTCAAGAGAGTAAAAGGATAAGATTCTGTTTATGATTGGAAACAGCAATTACACCAACTCTGCATCTGCTCGTTTTTCACTTTTCTGGACAAAGCCTCAGCATTGCAGACTAGGAAGCCCTGGGTTTGACTCCAAATCTGTGACCACTTACTTGATTGCAGCTTGCGCAGGGTATTAAGTATTACAAATCTGACTCGGGGCTCTTGAATTTACAAATGGCATGCTGATTCTCAATTACCGCTCCTTGTTTGAAGAATAAATATATGAACTTCATCTGAGGATGGTAAATAGCTGAATAGCCCAGTTAGCACTCACAATAGAGACTTGTGCATGAAGAGTGATCGCATCAGTATTCCATAACATCGTGTCGACAGACCCACCCCCAGCCACTCACTATCCTGACTCTGAATTATATTGCTGTTCTCTGTGTCACTGGGTGAAATTCCTGAAACTTCATCTATAATGGCATTTTGGGTGTATTTACAACAAATGGATTCAAGAAGGCGGCTCACCACCACTCAAGGGCAACTAGCAATAGCCAGCATTGCTCACATAAAAATAAAACCCTCACTGAGGAGTTAACTGCCTTCAAGAAGAAAGCTGAGAAAATGTGTAATAAAAATCACAAAACTATTAACTTGGTTCCTTTTAGCCATTTCTAGTTTAGTAGCATTTTGTTTCTTCAGCATTCACGTTTCTTTGTTTTATTATTGGTACCTGGTAACTGAAGAAGAAATAGATTTGAAAAATTTAACTCCAAGCTTTAAAAGTTTTAAAAAATAGTCTTGAGTTCTCATTGTTGATTACACTTTTGGTAGTGAAAGTTTTTCAGACCTGAATGGAACAAGTCCTGGGCAAGATCCTGTCGTGGCTTAATAATAGGCGAATTATATTTGTGTCAAATGAGGTGACAGGCACTGACCATCTCCAGCACGAGGACTTCTAACCATCTGTCTATGATATTCGATTGCATCTCTATTACTGCATCTCCTATGACAGAAATCAGGAGAGTCTGTATTAAGTTGTAACTGAACTGAGCCAGTGAATGGCTTTGTGGATACAGGTACAATAACATGGCTTAAACATGCCCCATCTATGCCTTCCATAATTGGCTCACTGTACCTGAAGTGTATACCATGTACATGATGAACTGCAGAGTCTTTTTCCTAAATTAGCAACATATCACCTAGAGCCAAGACAGCAGATGCATGAGAATGCAACTACATTCAACTTCACCTCTAACTGGGGTACTGTCCTGATATAGACATGTATCACATTTGCTTTATTGTCACTTGGTTGATATCATGGAACTTGCTAATTAACTGTCGTTAATTAGCTGATATAGGAGTGAATTTAGTGCACAGGCTGCAGTGGTGCGAGAAGTTATATCACTGTCATTGAGGAGCTGGAAGAGTCCTGATGAAGGGGTAAACCTGAAACCTTGACTTTCCTCCTCTTCTGATACTGTCTGACCTGTTGTGTTCCTCCAGCTCCACACTGTGACTCTGACTCCAGCATCTGCAATTCTTGTTATCTCCAAATCATTGACATTTCCTTGAGCAATTAAGGATTTGTAACAAATGCTAGCCTTGCATCGTGATGTGCATTGTCAGTGAGTGAATAAAAAAAAGTTTACATAGTTTTTTTGAGATATTCTACTAAGTTAGTATTCATTAACTGATAGAATGATTTAACACAGCAGGAAGTCATTTGATGCAACATGTCTGTGCCTATTCTTTGTTAAGATATTTATTAGTTTTAATCCCCTGCTGATTTCCCCTTTTACCCTGTAAATTTCTTGCTTTGAAGTGTTTATCCAATTATCTTTTGAATAATGCTATTGAATCTGGATCCAGTATCCTTTCAGGTAGTCCATTCAGCTCACTCCTTGTTTTTATTAAAATGTTGTTCTTGCTTGTTGTTTACTTACAGATGCCAAACTCCATGCTGTGTTGAAAAACCAAGGTATTGTAGAAAAGATTGTTTCATTTGCACATGAAAGTGTGCACAGAAATGGAAAGGTATATAAAACACATTCATTCCATTGTTTTTGATACTTATCAATATGATTGTAAAATCATGGTTTGTAACAGATTTTGTACAATTGCTTTTTAAAATCTTAACTTTCGAATTTCTGCAATTATTTTCAAATCTGGGGAGAAAAATAGAGTTCTCCTTTTGACTTTTAGACATTTTAAAATCCTGTATGTTATTAGTTAATCTATGGAGTAAGTGAAGGCACAAGACATTGAGCTATCACCTTGAATGTTTTGGGGCATAGTCATTGCTTGGCACAACTGATATTTATTGACAGTCCTCAGTCATCTTGAATTTTTTGAGTGGTTTACTAGTCCAGTAAAAAGTCAAATTAAGTTGTTGTGGAACCAAAGTTACATGCAGCTCAGACTATTAAGAGTACCAACCATTTTTCTAAAAGATTTTTGTGAACCAATTAATTTTTTTCAAAAATGTATAGGTTCAAGGTCTCTTTTACTCGTATCAATTTTTTCTCTTAAAATTTTTAAAGCTAAATTTGAATGTCCGAATATAAATATGAATTCGGAGCAGAGGTAGGCCATTCAATCCTTCAAGCCTGATCCATCATTCAGTAAAATCATGGTTCATCAGTTTGTGTTCCAAATTCCACATTCCCATCCACCCCAATAACCTTTGATTCCCCTGCCGAACAAGAATCCATCCATCTCCGCCTTAAAAATAATAAGTGACCCTGCCTCCACTGCCCTCTGATGTGGTGTGTTCCAAAGTTGCTCAACACTCCGGGAGAAAATTTTCCCCCCTCTTAGTCCTCCATGAGTGAACCCTAACTTTAAAACAGTGCCCACTATCTCTGGACTCAACCATAGGAGGGAATGCCATTTTCATGACCAGCTTGTCAAATATCATTCAAGGTCCTTTGAGCTTCCATCAGTTCACTCCTTGCTCTTCTAAAGAGAAATCTTCTTTTCAAAAGACAACCTGCTCATTCCAGATGTCAGTCTCTTCTCTGCCTGGTTCTTTTCTCCATTTATGTTCTTCCTTAAATAAAGAGACCAAAATGTTTCACAGTATTCACAATGCAGTCTAACCAATGTCCTGTATAACTGCAGCATTATCTTCAAATCCTCTTGTTATAAAGTTTTTATCCCATTAGTTTTCATGATTGTGCTGCATCTGCATACTAGCCTTTTGTAGCCTATCTACTAGTACATCAAGATCTCTTTCCACCTCAGAATTACGCAGTTGTCTTCCACTTAAATAGTACAAACTGTGGATGTTAGGCATTTAGGGAAGAGCAGTAAATCATCCTCTGATTAAGCAATATATGTGTTAGATTTACTTGTCCAATTAAATAATTAGTTGTGTTGATGTACCATACAAAATTCCAAGACGAGACGATAATTCAAATTTCTTAATTTTTGTAAATGTTTGAAATATCAGATAAGACTGAATTTGCTTAAACTGGTTAAAAACTCAAAAGTATCTTAATTATCTAGAAATTAATGAAAGGACAAATGCTGTAGAGATTTATAACATTATCAGTTCATTTTAAATAGAGAGCAAAGAAATGTTGTACAACTATGCAGAGTTTTTTTGTGTGAATTTAAATCAGAGCAAATGAATCAGAAGATGCCTTAGTTCTTTGTTTAGGTTTAATAGCACTTGAAGTAACTGCTTTTCAGATGCCTGTGTCCAAACCATATTGGTCAGTTTTGCCATTTGCATTGAGTGAAGTAAAAGCTCATATGCGTTGGTTAAATGATGTATGCCTGGTGATTGAGCTTGTGAATTGATGCGATAGTTGTGTACTGATTAGATGCCTTTCTTTTCGACTGGAAGAATTTCTTGTTTACATGTGATGAGTGAGGCATCAAAATAGCAAATTAATGACATTTCTTCTAAAGGATAATTGAAAAATCTGTCTGAAGCTGATGCAGCTGTTCATGGTGTTTCATTGTTCTTTACATTTATTGGAACTAATAACTAAATCACTTAGTTGAAATTTGAGTGTATATTGCCAATAAACAGTTATTGTGTATATTCTATATGTCTAGAGCATGCAGTGCATGGTGTTGCCATGTCTTACAATTTTACGAAAGCTGGTTTACTTGGATCCAGCATTGCGCCACAGCCTTGCTCAGCAGTCGTCTTTTCTGCTTACCCTGTTCAGAGGTGAGCCCCCAAACTTATTACATCTTCAACTGAAACTTTGTTAGTAAAGACTTAAGCTAAATTGCTGAAGCTAAGAGAGCATTTGAGCAATTTTGTTTTGCCCACACTATTCACTTTCCTAACCTCGCATCTAGTCTATCATTTAATCTTGTCTGTTTTCATTGCTTTGTGCACACAGCGAGGGACTGAAGTGCTCTCCTCTACTATGTTGATTTCTTGCTGTTTCTATTTTTGTCTTTTTTTTGATTTTCCCTGACTTCTCTTTTGCCTTCTGTTTTTCCTATCCTTTCTATGGACTGGCAAGGAAAAGAGTTAGGAATGCTGCGGCGTCATATTTTCTGCAGGGAAAATGAGATCTATATTCGTAAATAACTCACTTGCTCACTGTTAATACTGGTTCTTTCCCTTTGTCTTTCCAATACGCTTTCTCACTCTAAAGATCTCCTCATTTGTATCACTACTCACTTTATTGCCATCAGTACATTTTTATCCTCTGAACTACTCGCTCAGCTCTTGTATTCTCCCTCTCCCTTGGGCTGTGATAAAGCTCACGTAACTCTTCATACTTTATCCACATTACTTACCCCCAAAGGCGAACAATAGTACAATTGACAGGCATTTGACAGGGTGGATGCCGAAAAGATATTTCCCATTGTGTGACAACCAGGGAACATAGTATAAAAATAAGGAGTTTTCCATTTATAGAGTTATATAGAATTGTACAGCATGGAAACAGACACTTAGTGTCCAACTCGTCCATGCCATACTAAATTAATCTAGTCCCATTTGTATTAGTCCAGTATTTTGCCCATATCCGTCTAAACCCTTCCTATTAATGTATCCATCGATACCTTTTAAATGTTGTAATTATACCACTTCCTCTGGGAGCTCATTCCATACATGTATCACCCTCTGCGTGAAAACGTTGCACATTATATTCCTTCTAAATATTTCCACTCCTACTTTAAACCTATGTCTTCTAGTTTTGGACTGCCCTACCCTGAGGAAAGGCTTTGGCTACTCACCCTATTCATACCTCCAGGATTTTATAAACATCTATAAGGTCACCCCTCAGCCTCTGATGCTCCATGGAAAATAAGCTCCAGGCTATTCTTCAGCCTCAACCCCTTGAACATCCTTGCAAATCTTTTCTGAACCCTTTCAACTTTAACAGCATATTTCCTATAGCAGGGAGACCAGAGTTGTACGCAGTATCCCAGAAGACATGATGCAGAATTTTTTTCTCTGAGAGGATCATGAGTTTATGGAACTCTTCCTCAGAGTGGTGCACGTTGAATCAGAGAATGCTGGAGAATCTCAGGTCTGGCAGCATCTATGAGAAGAGAGACGGAATTAAATTTCTGAGCCCAATATGATTGCTGTTCAGAAACAGTTCAGTCAAGTGTTCTTTTATACTTTTGACAGGGGCAGAGGGTTAAAGGCAGCAGACAGGATATGGCCCGGTGTAAAAGACAAATGAGCTGGTAATGGAGGTGTAAGATGAAACAAAGACATGTAAAATGAGATAACAAGCTCCGGAGGGACCACTCCCTCCGCGACTCCCTTGTCCGATCCACACTCCCCTCCAGCCCCACCACACCCGGCACTTTTCCTTGCAACCGCAGGAAGTGCTACACCTGCCCCCACACCTCCTCCCTCACCCCAATCCCAGGCCCCAAGAAGACTTTCCACATCAGGCAGATGTTCACCTGCACATCTGCCAATGTGGTATACTGCATCCGCTGTACCCGTTGTGGCTTCCTCTACATCGGGGAAACCAAGTGGAGGCTTGGGGACCGCTTTGCAGAACACCTGCGCTCAGTTCGCAACAAACAACTGCACCTCCCAGTCGCGAACCATTTCAACTCCCCCTCCCATTCCTCAGATGACATGTCCATCCTGGGCCTCCTGCAATGCCACAGTGATGCCACCCGAAGGCTGCAGGACCAGCAAATCATATTCAGCCTGGGAACCCTGCAGCCCAATGGCATCAATGTGGATTTCACAAGCTTCAAAATCTCCCCTCCCCCAACCACATCCCAAAACCAGCCCAGCTCATCTCCACCTCCCTAACCTGTTTTTCCTCTCACCTCAAGCCACACCCCCATCTCCTATCTATCAACATCATCCCGCCCCCTTGACCTGTCCATCCTCCCTGGACTGACCTATCTCCTCCCCACACCCCTACCTACACTCTCCTTTACTGGCTCCATCCCCGCCTCTTTGACTTGTCTGCCTCCTCTCCACCTATCCTCTCCTCTATCCATCCTCTATCCGCCTCCCCCTCTCTCGCTGTTTATTTCAGAACCCTCTTCCCCTCCCCCATTTCTGATGAAGGGTTTAGGCCCGAAACGTCAAGTTTTCCTGCTCCTATGATGCTGCTTGACCTGCTGTGTTCATCCAGCCCCATGCTTGTTATCTCGGATTCTCCAGCATCTGCAGTACCTTTTATCTCTGACACATGTAAAGTGAGTGTCAGTTACAGTGTGAAGGCTGTTTCACCAGCACTGGCAATCCTTTGTCATTTGAATTGGGCCTCTACACCATCTAATCCCTTCATACCTTCCACTTCTGTCAAAAGTATATTTTTTACAAAAACATTATCCAACTCGTTTCAGTTCTACTGAAGTGTCATGCTGTATTAGAACTGTTAACTCTTCTTCTGTCTACTGATGCGGCTAGATCTGCGGCATTTCTCTAGCATTTCTGTATCCTTTGCTCCTTCTTTGCCTCTGTTAAAAGTATAAAAGAAGCCATTTCCAACCTCTTTATTAAGAAGAGTCATACTCGCCTGAAAACTCTGTTTGGCTTTCCACAGATGCTGTCTGACTTGCTGAGTTTCTCCAGCATTGGCCCTATGTCCACCACTCTCTGAGGAAAAGAATCTGTACACTCTCAATCATCTGAGGCAAAAAATCTGCATCATTCCCGTCTTAAATAGAAAGTTACTCATTTGTTTCGAACTTCCAGCATCCACAGTACTTTGCTTTTACTTTCATTGAATTTTTTTTAGGGAGATGTTAGTCAAGAACCTATCAACAAGAGAATTAATGCTTATCATGAATAAGCTTTTGGTGGATATAAGGATTTGAAGCCACAATCAGATTAACCATTATCTTATTGAATGGCAGAGCAGTTGAGAAAGACCGAATGGCTTCCTCTTGTTTGTAATTAATAAGTTTGTATGTACTACAGCATGAAAAGTTCCTATGGGCTGCAACCAGCATCTTTATCTGTTGGCATAGGAAGGTATAATAGAAAATGTTGTGAAGAAGTGTTTACTTCTAGAAGCCTTAGTTCCCTTCTTGTTATTGAGAATAGAAACTGTACCTGATTTTGTTTTTAGCTCCTGTACTACAGCTACCTCCAGGAGAAAAAAAACAAAATGATATTTTTAAGTGTTTTAAACAATTATGTACAGCAGCATTTTTGTAAACCAATCAAACTTGCATCATACTTAGCATGAAAATGCCTTTACACTTCTAAACTTGTGACTGCATTGTGATACTGTACTGTTTAATTTTACCTTGATATTTTTGTTTCATATAACATGATTTGTGTATTAGATTGTAAAATAGTACTTGTGAAATCATGTACTTCAAAATATGTGAATAGGGCAAATGAGTGGTTAGCACTGCTGCCTCACAGCCCCAGGGACCCGGGTTTGATTCCATCCTTGGGCGACTGTCTGTGTGGAGTTTGCACATTCTCTCCGTGTCTGCATGTTTCCTCCCACAGTCCAAAAATGTGCAGGCTAGGTAGATTGGCCATGTTAAATTACCTGTAGCATTCAGGAATGTGTAGATTAGGTGGGTTATAGGGGATTATTCTGGGTTAGATGCTCTGAGGGTCAGTGTGGACTTGTTGAACCAAAGGGCCAGTTTCCACACTGTAGGGATTCTTTGATTCTGTGAATGTGTGTAGAAAATACCAACAGTCTGGAGTTGAATTGAAACAGATCTCTACTTAAAAAGGTAACCTTGCAGCTCAGTTCCTGTACATTGTTATTTTACAAACTTATAATTTATTTTATTGCCATTTCAGTGTCCCTGGCTTTGCGGAAGGACAAAGAAATTCTTAGTGAGGTGGCAGCTCTGCTAACTCTACTGCTGTTTGATGAAGTAGCCAGGATAGATTCTTGGTAAGATGAAGCAAGTTGTCAAAATGAACAAGTAAAATTCAATCAGAGATAATAGGAACTGCAGATCTGGAGAATCAGAGATAACAAGGTGTGGAGCTAGATGAACACAGCAGGCCAAGCAGCATCATAGGAGCAGGAAAGCTTGACGTTTCGGGCCTAGACCCTTCATCAGAAATGGGGGAGGGGAAGAGGATTCTAAAATAAATAGGGAGAGAGGGGGAGGCAGATAGAAGATGGATAGAGGAGACAATAGGTGGAGAGGAGACAGACAAGTCAAAGAGGCGGGGATGGAGCCAGTAAAGGTTAGTGTAGGTGGGGGGGTAGGGAGGAGATAGGTCAGTCCAGGGAGGACGGACAGGTCAAGGGAGCGGGATGAGGTTAGTAGGTAGGAGATGGGGGTGGGGCTTGAGGTGGGAGGAGGGGATAGGTGAGAGGAAGGACAGGTTAGGGAGGTGGGGACGAGCTAGGCTGGTTTTGGGATGCGGTTGGGGGAGGGGAGATTTTGAAGCTTGAAATCCACATTGATACCATTGGGCTGCAGGGTTCCCAGGCTGAATATGAGTTGCTGTTCCTGCAGCCTTCGGGTGGCATCATTGTGGCACTGCAGGAGGTTCAGGATGGACATGTCGTCTGAGGAATGGGCGGGGGAGTTGAAATGGTTCGCGACTGGGAGGTGCAATTGTTTGTTGCGAACCCAGCGCAAGTGTTCTGAAAAGCGGTCCCCAAGCCTCCGCTTGGTTTCCCCGATATAGGGGAGGCCACAACGGGTACAGCGGATGCAGTATACCACATTGGCAGATGTGCAGGTGAACATCTGCTTGATGTGGAAAGTCTTCTTGGGGCCTGGGATTGGGGTGAGGGAGGAGGTGTGGGGGCAGGTGTAGCACTTCCTGCGGTTGCAGGGAAAAGTGCCGGGTGTGGTGGGGCTGGAGGGGAGTGTGGAGCGGACAAGGGAGTCACGGAGAGAGTGGTCCCTCTGGAAAGCAGACAAGGGTGGGGAGGGAAAAATGTCTTTGGCGGTGGGGTCGGATTCAATGTTTGCAACAATGTAATAGTATTAAACAATATAATACTTTGGTCATTTGAAAAATGAATTTCTTCATGTCATGTCCAAAGCAAATACAATGATGTTTAGGATAATAATTATAGGTTGTTATATTGCAGTGGTTTAAATCAGCATATATTTACTATCATTTGAAATTTAAATATGACTGAGTTTGATAAATGTGATGTTTAATTTTTAACCTTGTTTCAATGTAGTGGAGAGGGAGAGGTTTTGACAGGTCTTGTTTTCTGTAACTTTTTAGCTCGTTGAAGTATCCATGTGTCAAAACTCCGTAGGATATATTCTTTACACAGATAATGGCAAATCACACAAACCAATATGAAAATCCTTTTTGTTGTGCTTCAAGGAAATTTTTCAACTTTTGTTGTACATTTTCATTATTTTTGAAAGTAAAATTAAACATTTTTCACCTCAAACTGATCATTTACTGAAGCGATGTGCTGATAAAGAACATCTTTCTTCTATTATGAAGCAACTATACACAATATGTGTGATAACTTCTGTGTGAACTGAATTTTAGATTTGATATAAAAGGTACACTTCATTGTTGCAAATTAACAAATTTGTAGTTCATTGCTTAGTGGTGAGTTTTTTTTAATGTACTGATTTTGTGATTCAATCTGTGTGATAGGTTTAATTTACAGAATTCTTTACCCTTATATTGTGTTTGTAACAGGTCTGATAACATCACTGCTCCATCCCCGCCATTCAGTTTACCAGTTGTTATAACCCAAAGGTAATCCTTTACATTTTTTATGCTATTGTCAACACGTTTTACTAGTATTTGTTGTAGCCATAGAAAATATCATGAGACTGTATTTCCATCCATCATTATCTGTTGTGGACATGACATGATGTCGAATTCTTCTTTCACTGTCTTCGCCCCCATGCCCATTTCTTTGGACAAGAGTCCTCTGCCCATCCCATAGACCCCTTCACACTGTTCCAACACCCTCCCTCCACCTGGACCCCTCCCTCTGGCCTTTTACTTGCACTTGATCTGGTCATGGAGAACTGTCGACATGACAATTTTTCTGTCCCCCTCACCAAATCCAAACAATGTCCCTACAAAGTCACTGCACTCTGTGCACTTAGACCCAACCCTGATTTTGTTATGAAGCTCCCGATGAAGGGTGGTGCTGTTGTAGTCTGGCGTATTGACCTCTATATTGCAGAGGCCAAGCGCCAGCTCTCAGATGCTTCATCCTATCTTTCCCAGATCATTACCCCACCTTGGCACATCAGGCCACTGTATCAGCTACGGTTACTGACCTCATTTCGTCTGATGATCTTCCCACCACTGCCTCCAAGCTGATAGTCCTGCAGCCCCACACAATTCGCTTCTACCTCCTTCCAAAAATTCACAATCAGGACTGACTGGGTAAACCCATCGTTTCAGCTTGCTCCTGCCCCACAGAACTCATCTCTTCCTACCTTGACTCAGTCTTTTCTCCCCGGTCCAGTCCTTGTCCACATATATCCGTGATTCTGCTGACACTTTACACCTGTTTCAGAATTTCTAGTTTGCAAGCTCGAGCTGCCTCATCTTTACCATTGATGTGCAATCCCTTTGCACATTCATCCCCTACTAGGATGGTCTCAGGGCTCTCTGCTTCTTTCAGGAGCAAAGATCTGAACCATCCCCACCCACTACCACCCTCCTCCACTTGGCTAAGCTCGTCCTCATCCTCAACAACTTCATCTTCAACTTCTCTCATTTTCTTCAGGTCAGAGGGATGGCCATGGGTACCTGCATGGGCCCCAGTTAGGCCTATCTTTTCTTAGGGGAAATAGAACATTCCTTGTTGCAGTCCTATTCCAGACCCCACCCACAACTCTTTCTCCAATATAACGATGATATCACTGGTGCTGCTCCCCTCTCTTGTCCAGAATTGAAAAGGTTTGTCGATTTCACTTCCAATTTCCACCCTGCCCTCACTTTCACCTGGTCTATCTCTGACTCCTTCCTTCCCTTCATCAACATCTGTTTCCATTTCTGGGGATAGACTGGCCACTAATATCCACTGTAAACCTCCCAACTCCCACAGCTACCTGGATTATACATCCTTGTGCCCTGCTTCCTGTAAAGACCCATTCTATTCTCTCCGGCTCCGTTGCATATGTTCCGATGAGGCCAACTTCGACAAAGGAGTCTCCAAAATGTCCATCTTCTTCCTCAACTGAGGATCCCCCAGCATTGTTGTTGACAGGGCCCTCAACCAGGTCCAAACTATCTCTCATACTTCCGCCCTCATTCCCTGTCTTCCCTCCCACAACAGCCATAAGGTTTCCCTTGTTCTTACCTACCATTCCACCAGTATCCACATTCAGAAAATCATCGGCCGCCATTCTGCCACCTCCAGCAAGATGCCACCACCAGAACACATTTCCCTCGCTTCCTTTGTCTGCCTTCCGCAGAGAACATTCCCTCTGGGACACTTGGTCCTTTCTTCCCTCACTCCCAACAGCCGTCCACAACCCCATAGCACCTTTCCCTGCAACTGCCAAAGGTGTAACACCTGCCCATTTACTACTACTCTCCCTAGTATCCAACAGCCCGAGCATACCTTTCAAGTGAAGCAGCGCTTTACCTGCACTTCCCTCAATCTAATGTACTGCATTTGCTGCTCACAATGCTCTATATTGGGGAAGCAAAACATAGACTGGGTGATCGCTTTGCAGACCATCTACGTTCTGCCCGCAAAAAAGACCATGAGCTTCCAGTTACCTGCCACTTCAACACACCACCCTGTTCCTGGAAAAACAACATTGCATTCTCCACTTGGGGACCCTGCAGCCCTCCAGACTCAATATCAAGTTCAATAATTTTAGAGCCTGAACCCTCCAATGTCATAGTCCCCTATCCCCCACACCAGGCCTTGTTATTACATAGCCTGCCAATACACATTACCTACTGTTTGCCACTAACAATCTCCATTAACAGCTTTTCACCCTCCTAGCCAGATCATTATCAACTCCTTTGTCTCTCCACCTGTTCTTCTCTCTCTTTGGGCTTTACCCCAGCTATCATTTATTTCTTACCCCCTCCCCCACCCTATCTTCAGCTTAGTAACTAGGAAAATGTCAGTTTATATCAGTTCTGAGAAAGGATACTGAACCTGAAACATTAACTCTGATTTTCTTCACAGATGCTGCCAGATCTGCTGAGCTTTTACAGAACTTCTGTTTTTATTATCAGTTGTGACAATTGGTTGAATTGCATCATTTTCATTTTTTTTAAAAAGGCAAAAGCTCATAAATTTAACTTTCATAAGTTATAAAAGTCTGTCAATTTGAAAACTGAACAAGTTGAATTGCTGAAAATGGTTTCGTAAAACTCCTTTGTCAATCAGTTTTCTTGACTTCAAAACGTTGTTTCTAATTTCTAATATTTAAAAAAAAGTTTCTTTTGAAAATACAATTGCTGTAATGTCATCCAACTTGTCCATAAACTCAACTGATAAGAAGAGAGCCCAAGGAAAGCAGATGAATCCTGCACCTTCTCAGCCACTGTGTTTGCTTTCATGAAATGCAACAGATGCTGCCATTCCAGAGTGAGGCTCCTGAGCTACACCAGTCAATCCTTAATACATAATTTGTGCCATGACAGTCAGTTATCACCTTACAGGATAGAAAGCTGGCATCATTACATTAAGCTTATTTGTAAAATATTGCAGATTCTGAAAATCTGAAATAAAAGCCACGGATGTTGGAAAGGCTCAGCAGGTCAAGTAGCCTCTATGAAGAGAGAAGGAAATTAATGTTTCAAATTGATTATTTTTCATCAGAGCTGGAAAATAATTAGGATGCCCCAGATTTCAGGCTAGTACAGAGACATAGAAAGGGGATTGAGCGGAAAGAAGAAAAGATAGGAAAGATTAAATAACAAAAGGAGAGCAACAACAGATAGCAAAGAAACAAAAGGCGAGTCCAGGAAATGGGAATGTCAGAATCATTTCTGACAGCTACTTTCAGGAAAAATGGGTCAGAAGTTATCAGGTAGAATTGTTAAACTCTTGAAGGCTGTAGAGTGCTTAATTAAATGATATGCTGCTATTCCTCTTGCTTATCTAGAACATAATAGAACAATATAGGTAACCAATGCCACTGAGAAGGGAAATTAAAATGACAAGTGGTGAGAATTTTGCCTGTAGATTGTAAGAGGCAGAATGCAAAACAGTTGTAAAGTCTCATGCTTTTTGTCTACTAACTGGTCTTGTATATTTTCAGGAATTGATTGAAAGCTTTACTTGGAGATTTCAGCTCCTTTCAAATACCTTTGTTAACAATTTATATTCCTCTATTAGTTTACAAATTACTAATGGTGTCCTTATCTGTAATTCCAATGCAATCGGAATAATTTCCCTTTTGTTGAAATGTAATTAGATTTAAAAATTATTGCAGTAGGAACTTCCAGTAAGATAACACCGAGAACATTGTCCCAACATATTATTTCGAGGATTTTAAAACAAGCTTTGACTCTGAACCATGTAAGGTGATATTAAGGCAGATGACAATATTTGGTCAAAGAGTTATGTTTTAAAGAGGACGGTGAGGTAGAGGTGTGATGAGGTTAAGGGAAGGAATGGTAGAGCTTAGGGCCGAAGTAACTCACCACCAATGGTTAAGTAAGTAAAATCAGGGATGTTCAGGAGCCTGGTGGTAAAGGAGTTCAGTTGTCTCAATTGGGTTGTGAAGGCTGGAAGAGATTACAGAGGTAAGAAGAGGCAGGGCCCTGGAGAAATTTTAAAACATGGTTGAGAATTTCAAATTAAAATAATGCTGTAACCAAGAGCCAGTGCAGAACAGTAAACAAAGAATGATGAGTTAACAGTATTTGATCAAGTTGTGACCTGGCTCAGAGTTTTGGATGGCTTCATGTTTATTGAGGGTACAATGTGGCAAACAGCCAGGAATGCATTCCAATAGTCAAGTCAAATCGTCACAAAAGGTATTGATGAGGTGTAAAACATTGAAATATTTATTTAATTTATTGTAATACCTAAGTCAGTTAACAATTAAAGATTGAACTTAGACAGCCAATCTGAAGTTTCTTAGTCCTAATCAATTATCAAACTCATTTCCAGGTATAAGTATATTTTTATAAGTTTTATAGATTTTATTTAAGTATCATAAGTAAAGAAACAAAGTACTGAATGTAAGTAGTCATTTCAGCTAATCTATGTTATAATACTAAATCATGACATTGGTGACTCAACGCCTCTCTCGTTCAACAGAAAGAACTGCAGATGCTGTAAATCAGGAACAAAAACAAAGTTGCTGGAAAAGCTCAGCAGGTCTGGCCACATCTGTGAAGGAAAAAAAAACAGAGTTAACATTTCGGGTCTGGTGATCCTGCCTCTCTTGTTTTCTTACTGATCTTCCTTTCTATGCAAATGAACCACTAAAACCTACATCCAGTCCCTATACACCTGTATTCCCCATGCAGATGGCCTAAAGGCCCTCCACTTCTTCCTGTCCCGCAGAACTGACCAATCCCCCTCCACTGACACCCTCCTCCACTTAGCCGAACTTGTCCTCACCCTCAACAACTTCTCTTTCAATTCCTCCCACTTCCTACAGACAAAGGGGGTGGCCATGGGTACCCGCATGGGCCCAAGCTATGCCTGCCTCTTTGTCGGTTACATGGAACAATCCCTCTTCCATACCTACACTGGCCCTAAACCCCACCTCTTCCTCTGTTACATTGATGACTGTATCGGCGCCGCCTCGTGCTCCCACGAGGAGCTCGAACAGTTCATCCACTTCATTAACACCTTCCACCCCAACCTTAAGTTCACCTGGACCATCTCTAACACTTCTCTCTCTTTCCTGGACCTGTCTGTCTCCATCTCGGGTAACCACCTAGAAACCGATATCCATTACAAGCCCACTGACTCCCACAGCTACCTGGAATACACCACCTCCCACCCACCTTCCTGCAAAAATACCATCCCCTTTTCCCAATTCCTTCACCTCCGCCGCATCTGCTCCCAGGATGAGGCATTCCACTCCCGTACATCTCAGATGTCCTCATTCTTCAAGGACCGCAACTTTGCACCGCCCCGCCCCGCCCCGCCCCGCCCCGCCCCGCCCCGCAGTGGTCCAGAACGCCCTCGACCGTGTCTCCCGCATTTCCTGCAACTCATCCCTCACACCCCATCCCCGCAATAACAACCAAAAAAGAATCCCCCTCGTCCTCACGTACCACCCCGCCAACCTCCGGATCCAACGCATCATCCTCCGACACTTCTGCCATCTGCAGTCCGACCCCACCACCAAAGACATTTTTCCCTCCCCACCGTAGTCTGCTTTCCAGAGGGACCAGTCCCTCCATGACTCCCTTGTCCGCTCCACACTCCCCTCCAGCCCCACCACACCCGGCACTTCATCCTGCAACTGCAGGAAGTGCTACACCTGCCCCCACACCTCCTCCCTCACCCCAATCCCAGGCCCCAAGACAACTTTCCACATCAAGCAGATGTTCACCTGCACATCTGCCAATGTGGTATACTGCATCCGCTGTACCCGTTGTGGCCTCCTCTACATCAGGGAAACCAAGCGGAGGCTTGGGGACCGCTTTGCAGAACACCTGCGCTGGGTTCGCAACAAACAATTGCACCTCCCAGTCGCGAACCATTTCAACTCCCCCTCCCGTTCCTCAGACGACATGTCCATCCTGGGCCTCCTGCAATGCCGCAATGGTGCCACCCGAAGGCTGCAGGAACAGCAACTCATATTCAGCCTGGGAACCCTACAGCCCAATGGTATCAATGTGGATTTCACAAGCTTCAAAATCTCCCCTCCCCCAACCGCATCCCAAAACCATCCCAGTTCGTCCCCATCTCCCTAACCTGTTCTTCCTCTCACCTATCCCCTCCACCCACCTCAAGCCACACCCTCTATCTACTAACCTCATCCTGCCCCCTTGACCTGTCCGTCCTCCCTGGACTGACCTATCTCCTCCCTACCCCCCCACCTACACTCACCTTTACTGACTCCATCCCTGCCTCTTTGACTTGTCTGCCTCCTCTCCACCTATCCTCTCCTCTATCCATCTTCTATCCGCCTCCCCCCTCTCCCTATTTATTTCAGAACCCTCTTCCCCTCCCCCATTTCTGATGAAGGGTCTAGGCCCGAAACGTCAAGCTTTCCTGCCCTTATGATGCTGCTTGGCCTGCTGTGTTCATCCAGCTCCTCACCTTGTTATCTCTTAATAAACCTTATTGGCTACTACCCAGTGTGCATGAACAGAGGCAACCTGAACTCTAATTGGCTTATTAGTGCATGAACAGTTCATTGTCAATCTTGGGTTGGCTAAATGACACATGCCCAATACCTCCTTGGTTTCTTTAAAAGCAAAGAATAGTCATCTTAGTTACGTCACTTCCTACTGTCTTCTTGTTCATTTTTTTAGCATGCTAATCACTTGATAGGCTCATCATTTTTATAATAGCTTGTCCCTCTTAGTTTACCAACTCCATTGATGTTTCCCAAGATGATGACAGTGAGCGATTAATGCATTTGCTAAGAGTATGTAATGTTACCACCTAGTGATGAGCTATCATCTCTCATACCCCAAATGAAACATTTTAGACACAGTCAGGCACATAAATATCCTCTAGCTACAAAAATTATGTGTAACTCCATAATAAATATTGAGAACTAAAACAAAGCTCAAAATAACCATGCAAACTAATACACTTAAGCCTACTGCACGCTTAAGTTACTATTTTAAAACACCCTTGAGTCGAAGCATTTTACCTGAAAGTATTCTCAAATGTGTAGACTTAAGTTTATATTAGCTGAGCCGTCAAACTGAATGATACCACAAACGTTTGATCTGGCCATACTGTTTATTCCTCATAGAAACTTAAACAACTGATCACAATTCCAGCAGAGTTTGAATTTAAAAGGAGCATAATATTGCTAATTAAACTATATTTAGCTCAATATGAGAAACAAGGTCAACCAGGTTCCTTAATTCAACAAATAAAGTTTTTTTTGCATTTTGCAAAATACCTACTAAAGCAAATATGGCAAAATTATTAACAAAACATTTAAAATATATGTAAAAATAGCTTGTAAACACACACACATGCAGTCACTCCTCCAGGCCTGGAAAAACCTGGCAAAGAACTTTAGACAAACAATGTGCAAGCAGCACGTCAGCAAAAGTAATTATTCTTGGGTTGACTTTAGCTGCAGATTAACTTTTATACACTTTGCTCATGTTGGTGCTGGGGTTCCTTCCTGTGTTGGTCATGGCTCGTTGTTTTTTCCTTTTTCTAAGACAGTGGTGTAGACTTATTTAAGAGCCGTCTATTTGTGTGATGAACCCTTCCAAAGGGATTTCAACTCTCAAACTTTGAGAGGGATTTCAGGGGAAAGGAGAGGGAAGGCTTTTGGCCTTTTCGTGGTTTTTGTTTCTCTCTGTTCAAAACCAGTGTATTTTGTACACGCACATTGTGTTGTGACCTCCATCTGAATGTGTTGAGACATAGTGACCGTATGTTTTGCAAATGCAACAGTTTTGCTACCAGTGTACTTGCTTTGAAAAATGTTCCCTTCAAGAAGTTATTTGCGCATATACAAACGGCCAATTATATAGATGATTGAATCAGAACATCCAGCCAATGACCTGATCAGTTGATGTTTTAAATAACAAATCTTTATAACAATTCATTTGGTTGTTTAGGGCATACTGCATAGTAAAAGTAGGCCATTCAGCCCATTGACCCTGTGCCACCATTTGGTGAGATCATGACTGATGTGATAATCCTCCATGCCACTTTCCTGCCTTTCCCCATCATTCGTTGTTCCCTTACTGATTAAAAATCTGTTTATCTCAGCCTCAAACATACTTATTGATCCAGTCTCTACAGCTCTGTGGGCAAGACTTGCACAGATGCAGTACCCTCTAAGAGAAGAAATTTCTCCTCATCTCTCCGTTAAATGGCTGATCCCTTATTCTGAAATTATTTACTCTGTTCTTAGACTCTTCCTCAAGAGGAAGCATCTTGTTTGCAACTATCCTGTAAGAACCTTATCTTTCGGTACGGTGTCCTGTCATTCTTCTATATTCAATTAAGTACACACCCAACCTACTTAACCTCTCCTCATAAGGCAATCTTTCCATACTTGGTAACAACCCAGTGAGCCGCCTCTGGACTACATCCAATGCTAGTATATCTTTCCTTGGATAAAAAGATTTAGGCCATTAGCTCTAAGCACTGTTGGTATGATGACTTTAGTTTTTAGTGTGCTTATTCTTTGACTGTAAAAATGTCAAGTTTTTATTACATCACATCTAGCAATGCAGCTAAGTTATAATTTGTTGCTCACTTCTAAATAACTAGAAAAGCCATGTTGGGTGGGGGTTTAACAGTTTTCCTAACAAGTAAGTTTCTTCTGGATTGTTCTTTATAATTTTCCTTTAATTCTTTTTAATTTGGAAAGGTACAACTTAATGGTGAAAGTGGGGATTCATCATGCTGTTAGCCCTTACTGCACCGTGGTTCCATCTTCTTCAGACCTTATGAACTCAAGACCTCCGTCAGACATGTTGAAAGTGGCGTGGAATCTTGCTTGGTATGGTGGGATTGATCAGGTCCTGGAACAGAATGGACATCCAGGAATTAATACACCTCCAGAGTAAGTCTGAGTATGTTCAGTAAAACATTTGCATTGTAATGAAGTTCCACAGTAAAAGAGTTTTGGTAACGTGGGCAACAAGTAAGGACAAACTGTTTCAAGTTTTGGTGAGCAATTATAGTTGTATAACAAACTGAAGCATGTGAATATAGATGGAAACTTCACTTTCAACTATAATTTCAGCATAAAATTTGTGCATGTAACTTTTCAGAACAATGTATCCAAAGTTCCTCTGAAGTCTTGGAATTGTGCTTGTTTAAATTCTGAACTGAGTTTTGTACCCATCTGACTACAGTTAGAGTAGTTCAGATTTGCTTCAGCTATTTTATCAAAAACATAATAAATCACCAGTTGAGCCTTCTCTGTCTGGCCTTTAGCATTGTGTTAACATTTGCCAGCCACTTTTGCACAAGTTCCTACTTGCTTTTAACCTGCTCCAAGTATTTGCTGACAGCTTCCCTGAAAGCTGTGGCTCATCTGTGGCCTATTCGTTTGTTAAATCTAAGTATGTAAGCGTAAGCAGAATATCAATGAATTTACAAAATAATGAACTCTAACATATCTGTTTTACTTTGACAAATACATTCGGCGAGGGCGGTATTGTCACTGGACTAGTAATCCAGTGACTGAGCAAATGCTGCGCCGGATGATGAAATTTGAATTCAATTAATAAAGACTGAAATTAAAAGACAGATTAATGGCCCCCATGAATCTCCTGATGATTGGGATAATGTCCTTTCGGGAAAGAAATCCAGCATTTGTTGCCCATCCTCCATTTCTATTGCGAAGGTGGTGGTGAGTTGGTTTCTTGAACTGCTGCAGTCCATGTGCTGTAGGTGCACCCACAATGTCATTAGAGAAGGAGTTCCAGGATTTTGACTGAGCTATAGTGAATGAACAACAATATATTTCTAAGTCAGGATGGTGAGTGGCTTGGAGGGGAACGTGCATGTTCCTGTATATTTGCTGCCCTTGTCCTTCTAAATGGTAGATGTCATAGGTTTGGAGGGTGCTGACTAAGAAGCCTTGGTGAATTTCTTCAGTGCATACTGTAGATGATACACACTGTAGATGGTGCATACTGCTGTGACTCAGCATTGCTGGTAGAGGGATGTTTGTGTGTGTTGTGCCAGTCAAATGGGGTGCTTTGTCCTGGATGATGTCAAGCTTCTTGAATGTTGTTGGAGCTGCACTCATCCATGCAAGTGGGGGGGAGTATTTCATCCTACTCCTGGCTTTTGCCTTGTGGACGGTGAACAATCTTTGCGGTGTCAGAGGCGGAGGTGCTGGATGGCTTAAGATGCATAAAGGTGGATAAGTATTTGGGATCTGATCAGGTGTGCCCTAGAACTCTGTGGGAAGCTGGGGGAGTGATTGCTGGGCCCCTTGCTGAGATATTTGTATCATTGATGGCCACAAGTGGGGTGCCAGTAGACTGGAGGCTGGCTAACGTAGTGCCACTATTTAAGAAAAGTGGTAAGGAAAAGCCAGGGAACAATAGACTGGTGAACCTGACATTGCTGGTGGGCAAGTTGTTGGAGGGAATCCTGAGGGATTGGATTTACATTTGGAAAGGCAAGAACTGATTAGGGATAGTCAACATTGCTTTGTGCATGGGAAATCCTGTCTCACTAACTTGATTGAGCTTTTTGAAAACGTAACAAAGAGGACTGATGAGGGCAGAGCGGTGGATGTGATCTATATGGACTTCACTAAGGCGTTCGACAAGGTTCCTGATGGTAGGCTGGTTATCAAGGTCAGATCACATGGATTACAGGGAGAACTAGCCATTTGGATACAGAATTGGCTCGAAGATAGAAGACAGGGTGGTGGTGGAGGGTTGCATTTCGGACTGGAAACCTATGACCAACAGTGTGCTATAAGGATTGAAGGTAGGTCCACTGCTTTTTGTCATTTACATAAATGATATGGATGTGATCATAGGAAGTACGGTTAGTAAGTTGCAGATGACACCAAAATTGGATGTGTATTGGACAGCGAAGATGGTTACCTCCGGGTACAGCAGGAGTTTGATCAGATGGGCCAATGGGCTGACGATGGCAGATGGAGGTTAATTTAGATAAATGTGAGGTGCTGCATTTTGGAAGGGCAAATCTGGGCAGGATTTAAAAACGTAATGGTAAGGTCGTGGGGAGTGTTACCAAATAAAGAAGACCTTGGAATGCAGGTTCATAGTTCCTTGAAAATGGAGTCACAGGCACAGGATAGTGAAAAAGTTTGGTATGCTTGCCTTTATTAATCAGTGCATTGAATATAGGAGTTAGGAGGTTATGTTGAGGCTGTACAGAATGTTGGTTAGACCACTTTTGGAATACTGTTTGCAGTTCTGGTCTCCCTGCTATAGGAAGGCTGTTGCGGAACGTGAAAAGTTTCAGTAAAGATTTACAAGGATGTTGCCAGGGCTGGAAGGTTTGAATTATAGGGAGTGGTTGAATAGGCTGGTGCAATTTTCTCTGGAGCTTTGAAAGCTGAGGGGTGACCTTTAAAGGTTTATAAAATCATGAGGGGCATGGATAAAGTAAGTAGACAAGGTCTTTTCCCCAGGGTGGGGGAGTCAAAAACTAGAGGGCATAGGTTTAAGGTGAGCAGGGCAAGATTTAACAGGAACCCAAGAGGCAACTTTTTCACACAGAGGGCAGTACATGTGTGAAATGAACTGCCAGAGGAAGTGGTGGAGACTGGTATAATTACAACATTTAAAAGGCATCTGGATGTATAAATGAATAGGAAAGGTTTAGATGGATATGGGCCAAATGTTGGCAAATCGGATTAGATTTATCTAGAATATCTGGTCGCCTTGGACGAATTAGACCAAAGGGTCTGTTTCCATGCTGTACTATGACTATATGACTGAGTCAGAAAGTGAGTTACTGATCGCAGAAATCCTAGATTCTGACCCACTGTTGTAGCCACAGTGTTTAAACGGCTGATCCAGTTCAGTTTCTGGTGAACAATAACCTTCAGTATTCAACGTCAGCACCCTTCAAGGTGATGATAATGGTTTTTTTGTGATGGTAATGGAATTGAATACCAAGGGGTGATGGTTAGATTTTGTCTTATTGGAGGTGATCATTGTGTGGCACAAATATGACTTGCTGTTTATCAGCCCAAATCTGAATGTAGTCCAGGTCTTGCTGTTTACGACCACGTATGTTGTAGGTGGATTGTGTCTGCTGCTGCTAATGGTCCGATGTCCAATCTTGAATTGTTAGATCTGTTCAAAGTCTGTCTCATTTAGTGCAATATGATTGAAAATATTCTCCATGTAGAAATACAAATTTGTTTCCACAAGAATGGTGTTTGGTCACTCTTACTAATACTTTAACGGGCGGATGCATGTGCAACAGGCTGATTAATGAGGATTAAATCCAGTAGATTTTCCATTTTGTTTATTTCCTCATCACTTTCTGTGGACCATTTCTAGTAGCTATATTCTTTAGTACTCAGCCAGCTTAGTTAGTAGTACCTAGTCGCTTTTGGTGATGGAGTTTAAGTCATTTGCGCAAAGTACGATTGATGTCTTGGTCACCTCTCTTCCTCCTCCAATTAATGTTTAATATGATGTATCTGGGAAGTTTTCCATGTTGTCAGGTTGATGCAGTGTTGTAGATGTACTGTAAGCTTGAATAGGGTTGTGTCTAACTCTGAAGTACAAGTCTTTATTACTGTTGGTGAAATGTTGTCAGAGCCCAAAGCCTTTGCAATGTTCATTGATGCAGCTGTTCCCTGATATCACTGGAGTGAATCAAATTATTTGAACTGGGAGGAGTACTCATTCATCAGCTGAGCTATGGTGGTAGTTAGTAATCAACAGGAGGTTTACTTGTTTTCCATTTGACCTGATGCCGTGAAATTTCATGGGGTCCGGAGTCAATGTTACCTACTCCCAGGGCACTGTATACTACTGTGTTTCCACTTCTTGTGGGTGCGTTCTGCCATTGAGATATGATGGTAATTGCAAAGACACTCAGCAGGTCAGGCAGCATCCGTGGGAAGAAAGCCACATTTTCCTAGCTGCTGAGATAACAAGGTGTGGGGCTGGATGAACACAGCAGGCCAAGCAGCATCATAGGAGCAGGAAAGCTTGACGTTTCGGGCCTAGACCCTTCATCGGGTCTAGACCCTAGACCCTTGATGAAGGGTCTAGGCCTGAAACGTCAAGCTTTTCTGCTCCTAT
>JAHRHZ010000051.1:6471629-6502395 GCA_024137785.1 Ginglymostoma cirratum
ATAGGAGCAGAAAAGCTTGACGTTTCAGGCCTAGACCCTTCATCAAGGGTCTAGGGTCTAGACCCGATGAAGGGTCTAGGCCCGAAACGTCAAGCTTTCCTGCTCCTATGATGCTGCTTGGCCTGCTGTGTTCATCCAGCCCCACACCTTGTTATCTCAGATTCTCCAGCATCTGCAGTACCTTTTATCTCTTTTCCTAGCTGCTAATAGTTTTGATGGAGTCACTGAACTCACCGTTAACTCGGCTTTCTTCCCAAAGATGCTGCCACACCTGCTGAGTTTCACTATCAATTTCTGTTTGTTTCTGTTTTAAATCTCCGGCAGAGACAGCTCTTTGTTCTATTATTTGTTTTATTTGTAACTGTGGTGCCTGGGGCATTTTCTCTTCCGCATGATTCCATTTATATGACTGTGTCTGGTTGTTAATGGACTTTCCCTCCATCATAAGATCAGTGGTCGGTATTTTCACTGAGGACACGCCATTCATGAGTCCACAGATACTGAAGTAATTTGTGTCCATATGCTGCAAGACGTCTACAACATTGAGGCTTCTGTGATAAATAGCCAATAACGTTCGAGCCACCCAAGTGCCAGGCCCTGATCATCTCCAGAAGGAAAGAATGTCCCTTAATCTTCATAACAACACCAACTCTGAATATCCTCAAAAACTGATCTGGATTGTTCATATAAATACTGTAGTTGCAAGAGCAGGTTAGAGACTGGGAAATCTGCAGCAAATAACTCGCGACCTGAACCTTCAAAACCTTGTCTGCCATCTATTCGGCACAAGTCAAGATTGTGGTGATTACTTTTCATGTGCCTGGGTGGTTGCAGCTTCAACATAACCTTAAAGCTTGATGTCACCTTTTGGAGGGTAGTGTGGGATGTTGGCCTTGTCAGTGAAGCCTACAAGCCATGCCAGAATTTTTAAAAGTAACTACTGACTTCCAGCAACTGTTCCTGAAAGCAGAGATTGATGAGTCTTTGACTGTATTTGGCTGTTTCTCAATATGCTGCTGAATCATGATTGACTGACTTGATAGGGATCGATAACATGAAACCTGAGCATTAATGGTATGAATGGTCTCATGTTGTTAACATAATGTATTTAACATTGGCAAAAGGAGTTCAAGTTATTATGTTCTGACCTTCCCAGAGTCATCTTTGTAATGCTTTGTGCACAAACATGTGGTACTTCTAAAACCAGTAAACCTGATGATTGCATTAATCTGCACACGTTTTTTGTCAAACCAGCAACTCAGCAGGGATTACACACTCAAAATAGTAATTCAAATCTAATATGCAGCAAACAAATTGGAAAGTGCCGTCCAGTAGTCTTAGTCTATTGTTATGGTATGACTGTTCCTATTCAAGATGATTTAAATATTCATTGTTTTGCAAATAAAGCTGTGCATTATCTCATTCCCTAGGTTAAATATTGATGGTAGAGAATTATAATTGTATACCTATTGACTTCTTGGCATCTTAATTTGTTGCTTTCTACCTTTTCTCTTTTACAGATTTTTAGAAAACCTGAGATTGTCTCCTGTCGACATTACAATACTTAAAGCAACCTATGTTACTAAGGGTCTGCAGGACTGTCTTGTTTCCATTACCGAGGCAACATCTCACAGTGTTGTCAGTTCTACTCTTGGTAGAATGAGATTGTATTTGTTGAATGACAAACTAGCTCTGAAACGAGGCACTGGTTCCAGTATATCTATATTACGTGACCTTGAATGGCAAACGGCACTGAGCAGGTATGTATGCCTACTGAAAGCCCCCCACAATTCTTACAAATGTTGAGGTGTTACAATCTGTGAACACTAATGATATTTAAAAGAAATTGGAACTTTCAGTTAATAACTGAAACTGATGACAGGGCAAGGTTTTGCATTTGAAAACTTTAACTCTAACAAATGACTAAAAGCACAATTGAAAACAAACATTTTGAGGCAATTTGCACTTTAAACTACATCTAGGATCTTTTGTTTATACTTAGCACACATTCTAATGACGATTGTTATTCTGCAGACATTATAAACTTTACTTTTGCTTTCAGCTTCAGATGATTTCATGTTTCCCATTCTGTTGTGTCTGACCATCAGTGACTGCCTCTAAGGTGCCACGTTGGTGTTTAGAGTTTCATAAAGCCACCTCCAGAGTAAAACCTGTTCCGTCTCCACCCGCAATGCCAGGATGACAATCCCAGAATACTTAGCTGCGGAATGCATCACTTTGACTAGAGATTGTGTCTCTTTCCTACAACACTACATAGTTAAGAAGCCTTTTCTTTCTGCTGGCCACCTAAACCATTTGTTTGCCTGTGATCCTGGTTGATTTATAGTGCAATCTGTGGCCTTATCTCAAAAATGGCCTCAGCACTCTTCTCCATGGCAACATGGATAATATTAGCTTTGCATTCGAGTAAAAATGCTAATTATCTATTCTTGATCACAACACACTTTCATCTTAGAAGTAAATGGATATTTTACAGCACAGCTGTGAACAACATGATACACCTTTCTCGGACTGTGGAAGACTTGGAATCTACCATTGTGAACACTAAGACTACTGCCATTGTTGCCAGTTTTTATACCATTGCCCCTTGAACACATTCTAAGCTTCTCTTTGATCTTTAACCACCACAGGCCAGTTGCCAAGCAGACTTCAGAATAGGCATGTGACACCCTCTATTTTACCCGAAATTAATCAGATTTCCAATCTTTACAATCTTCTGAGCCTCAAATGTAACAATAACTACCCAATCACTAAAGCCTAAATGCACCCTGTATGATTGCTAGTTGTTTTTGAATGAGGTTTTACTCTTTCCGAGATGGGTTTTGTGTATTTCAGTTTTTTTAAAAAAAGGTGGTATTAGTGAATAGAATGCACACGTCACCATTTATGGTTGTAACCGCATCCCAAAACCAGCCCAGCTCATCTCCACCTCCCTAACCTGTTTTTCCTCTCACCCCAAGCCACACCCCCATCTCCTATCTACTAACATCATCCCGCCCTCTTGACCTGTCCGTCCTCCCTGGACTGACCTATCTCCTCCCTACCCCCCTACCTACACTCACCTTTACTGGCTCCATCCCCGCCTCTTCGACTTGTCTGCCTCCTCTCCACCTATCCTCTCCTCCATCCATCCTCTATCCGCCTCCCCCTCTCTCCCTATTTATTTCAGAACCCTCTTCCCCTCCCCCATTTCTGATGAAGGGTTTAGGCCCGAAACGTCAAGTTTTCCTGCTCCTATGATGCTGCTTGACCTGCTGCATTCATCCAGCCCCATGCTTGTTATAACGAGCAATATTGATTGTTGCGATTTGTTGCTAGCTTTTGAAGACAATTAATGATATTTGAAAGTGTAATATTACATGGGATATCAGTGAAAGTTTACAAGGACAGGGAGTACTAATTAGGATAGATTAGAACAGAACCTGTAAAGGGCAGTGTGGTACAGTGATACTTTTCCTGCCTCTGAAACAGGAGGCCTAGGTTCAAGTCCCACCTGCTCCAGAAATGTGTACAGGTTGATAGAAGAATATGGAACACTATCTGTAGAGTTTTAGATCACTTGACATGCGAGTGGGTTGTACCCAAGTGGCTTCAGCCAAATATATTAGAGACATTATGCCTCAAGGTGATGATGCAGTGAATTAACATGCATAAGCTTGGGCAGATAGTGGCTGTGGTGGTAAAATGGATTTGAGAGTTCTCATCTGACACGGAGGGTGAGCTTTGGCAGGTTCAACTTGAGCAAACCATCAGAATGAAGAATGGACTAGATGCCAGAGATTCAGATGAATACAACCGGTGTATACATTCGCTTACATGCAATTGATTTCATTTTTATTTTCCTCATTGCAGTTATTAAGCAACATCTATTTAACATCTATTAAGCAATGAAACCATAACTGAAATCCTGATGAGTATAATGAGGAGTGCACATCATCATTTTTCTTTCTGTCCATTGTTTTCGTCACCTCCTTCATAAAACAGCCCAGTCAAATTGGAATAGGAATGTGCTTGGGCTATTGCCTATCCTTAGGCGAATGCACAGGTCTTATTTTCCCAGAGCATTTTTTCTTTTATATTGAGCATGATGTATACATTACTAAAGAGAACAGGCAAACTAAATATCAAACTATAAGAAATGGACAGCTTAGAAAATTTGCACAAATTAGCAGTTACATTTCTGAAATACTAGATGTATTCTTTATTTTATTATGTTCTCTAGTCTAGCTTTTGATCTGTTCTACCTTGTCAACTTACTTAGGACAATTCTTCAAAAATAACACACAATCGTGAGCATAAAATGTTACTCTAGGAATGTGGAAATTTGCATTAGTTTGAAATTTTACAGAGTTATTATTATTGGTGTTCCAGATTTTTACTAGTTCTTCCAGCCTGTGTTGAGGACGAGAAGCTCCTGGCTGATGTTTTGGCTTTCCTGAGCAAAATGTTGATAGCACAAAGGGATAGTACAGATACTCGGGACCTAAGTCTGCTTCTGGAATTCCTGCTTAGACAGGTAATAAAACATTGCAAATGCTACAAATACACGAAGATGAATAGTTACTACGGATTCAGAGTTCCAGTCCAACAATCTCTGGATCTGAGACTGTCCTGGATTTTGGGTTTGGTGCTTTGGGGCAAGGGCACATTGAATCAGATCTAGTTGGGTGTGATCACGGCTTGCTTGGAATGTGGGATGAATGTAGTGTATGTTCAGCTTATTCCAGGTAAACTTTAAAAATAAACTCAGTTAAAGTTGATGTATGGAACATTATGGAAGTGTCTAGTTTTCAGGCATATCTGGTTTTTGGACCACCATTATAGAGACACCCTACCCATGTACTAAATGGCTGTAATCGAATCAAGAAAAACGAATGCCCGTTAGGATGATGAACTAAACATTAGTGCCCAGCCTTGAGAAAATGCACTCACTCTTATACTTCTAATCCCTTGAATTGTCGAACTCTTTGCTAAGTCCATATAGACAACATCTATTGCTCTGCCTTCTTCAATCTTCTTTGTCACCTCTTCGAAAAACTCAATCAACAGAGTGAGACACAATTTCCCATGCATACAGCCATCTTTACAGAGAAATATTGATGAGTAAATGACTCTGTCACTTTATAAGAGTGTGTCTGTTTGTCACATTTGTTTGCTGAACTTCAGCTTAAAAGGTTGCAATTTGAGATAAACAATTACTTCACCTTCTTTCATGCATTTCTCTTGTGCTTTAGAAACTTGTTCAATCTTTCTTGATTCTGGGAATCACTTTTTTCTTTGCAGTGTTATTAAGGTTGTTCTCCTATTGATGCATTTGAGTTATGTCGAGGATGGTTTGAAAGGTGTTTTGTTTATTCTTTCAAATAGACAGGGGAATTGCTTAAATTGTACCTCTGAACCTGTTACCTTTTTAAGTGCTAATTTTGTGCCAGTTTAGCCAGTCACACTCTACTTTGGAACAAACACCAATATCCTTTATACATAAATATTTTGGTTGCAACAGTCTTTAGAAGGCGTTGTGTTAATGTACTGTGGTCTCCGTATTGCAAAAAGGTATAGACATGTAGAATAAGGTATGAAAATATATACAAGCTTGTTTCCAAAACTGAGTGGTTATAATTATCAGGAAAGGTTGAACAAAATGTTGCTCTTATTCTCCAGAAATGAGAAGACTGAGACATAACCTACCCAATGGTCTTTTTAAAATTATGATGACATTTAATAGGGAGAAAGCTTCCATGTACAGTCAATTTCAAAATGCCAGGAGACTAAATCTCATATGGTAGCTAATAAATGTAGTGAACAATTCAGGAAGAACCTGTTTACCCAGAGAACAGTTACAATGCGGAAATTGCTACCACAGCAAATTGTTGAGGCAAAAAAAGCCCTGTTCTTTCTGAAAAGAAGCAGCTCAATAAATACACAAAAGAGAAAGGAGTAGGAAGATCTGCTGACAGACTAAATGATGCAAAGATGGACAGGCTTCTATGGAGCATAAACGCCAACATAGACATTTGGACCAGTTAAAAGGTTTTTGGACTGGAATTTTTATGTAGCTGGAATTTATGTCCTCCTCCTCCTAATTCTTAAGTTTTTATGTGAATCCCTCCGTCTCATGGTCCAAAAAGTCATCGGAATGTGATGAATTTGTAAGATCAGGACATGAATTGTTGAAGTGTAAACATTCTAGTTCTGTGCTGCTGAGCTTTTCACCAGTTTTTAAAAAAATACCTTAAACCATATCTCTTTAACATTCTGAGTGATAAGCTGAATTTTACCCTTCCCTATTAGTTTCAATTTTCTTTCTTCCTTCCTTAACTTTCTAAATTTCACCGATTTGTGAAATGCCTTGAAGTACTACTTAAATGCCTAATAGTCTATAAAACTAGCTGTTACTGTACTACTCTTGTGTAGCCTAGATCGGAATTTGCTTAATGGTGTTGGATATTCCTGCTGATTATGAAAGGAATTAGTGTTCTCATAAATAAAGAGAATTAAGCAGAACTATGTTCTAATCGAATGTGCTAGTATTTTACAAAAATGTGATCGCTATCCGTAATGTTTGGATATTGGCACCAGTATTTTTTCTTCTTCCATTTTTTTAGGATTTAAATAACATCGGTCACATAATTGTCTTGCAGAAGCGTTTAGTTTTGAAGCTTATATGTCTATAATGTGTTAACACATATTAATTGCATTCATATTCAGAAGAGACAGTATTACATGGAGGTCACTGCTGGTAATCTATTTCTTCCATTTCTGTGCATAACACAAGCCTGTCTGTGCCAATCTATATTCTCCAGCATATAAATCGATGCTGGGTAGAAGTATATTAGCTGAAAAAATAGATGGGAAATAGCATTTATTTTCCGTGCTTCAACAATAAATGTCTAATTTTGCATCTAAATGGCATTCATTTCGTTGAACGCAAACCTGTTGTCTTGCCAGAACTAAAACTAATCTTTCCATGATCTCAAACTTATCTACATGATAAATATATAAATTATCTACATGTACTTAAACATTCCCCTCTCATGATCTTTCAAATGTTGTGATCCTGGCACTGTGGTTCGTTAATTAAACCTTCAATATTATGGTGGAGCAGTTGAGGTGAACAGAGTGCAAGTAGCTAACAGTAACTACAATCCATAGAATTATTACCCTGTATCATAACAAAAGTAGGATTATGGATGGGGAATTGGTAAGGTTGCAAGAAGTGGAACATATGACTCATTTGAGTTGCTGTTCTATTAATGTGTTTCACTGACAGGAAACCAGTCCACTGATGAATTTGTTACTGCAAACTGGATCACCAGCGCAAGGTGAAATGGATGAAATTCAAACTCTTGTGAGGCAGAAACTTCAAAAGGAACTGATTGGATTCTTCAACTCAATATTGCGATCTCTCACCTCTGTTACAAACAGGTACTAAATGATACTAAATAACAAATAATTTAGAAATTTGAGAAACCTAGTCTCTAATAGTGACCATGAAACTGTCATTTATTGTTGTTTTAAAAAAATCTGTCTGGTTCATGAATGTCATTGAGGGAAGGAAATCTGTTGTCCTTTCTTGGTTTTCTGCATTTGACTGCAGACTCAATGTGTTTGACTCTTAATTGCACGCTACAGTGATCAAGTAAAGCTCTCAGTTTAAGGGCAACCGTCATGGGCAACAAATCTTATCCTTTCCAACGATGTTCAAATCCCATGAAATTTGAAGCTGATGATATTTTCTGTTTGTAAATAGTTTAACCTGCAATTTTGAATGGCAGCATTTGCTACCACGGCTACAGAGAACAGACTCACTGCCAGTACAGTCAAAGTACATGTGAAGTCACTGCAGGCAAATACTTGTTTCATTAACATAGTGATAGCCGAAATTATTACAAATCAATTTGCCCTGAACGTACATTGAGTAAATACGCCTTAGAGTGCAGCATTGTCAAGATGAAACACTTTCGTCTCATCGAGGCCCCTGTTGGTGCTTTGCTCCACTTCTTTACAAGAAAGTGGACAAATATTGCAGACAAACCCAAATCAACTTAATACTGTTCAAGAAAATCTGAAATAATATAAAATCTGTTTAGTAAACCAACATTGATAAAAGTCAACCTAAAGGGTGCAAGTTTCAAAGAAGGCAAGGAAATTCAGATTGTCTGTAAAAGCAACTCCAGTGGCTTGTCTTTTTTTTTCCCCTCATTTGAAGCACCATGTCTTCACCATGTACCTTTCAGATGACTTTGTTAAGCTTGTGAACTAGCAGCATCTGAAATGATGTACTTCAACTAGTCATCAAGAACTATACGGTAGAACTGGACTACAGTTCTTGAAGAGAACCCTGTTGAAAAATGGTACGTCTTCTGTCACTACAGTGGAACATGAAGTGTGTGCCATTTGCATCATAGAATGGCATCTGAAACTGGAAGTCACTGCTACCCGCTCCCAGCAAGGACACATCAGTGCTGTGTACCTTCACTGATTGTCATGCTGTGTGTTAACTGATTACATAACTGATGTTTAATTGTATTCAGGTTGTGGGCATTAACTGGAGATTCACTTGTGTTCCCATCATACACATACATATATAAAGTAGGAAATTGAAACTAGTGATTGTGGTTGGAGGTTCCAGTTTTACTGTGTTTCACTCCAAATAAAATTACAATTGTGAAGATGAGGCTGTAGTTCTATTTATCACTGCCTGTTATCTTACTTATTAAACCACACTATCCCCTAGCGCAAATTTTCCCTCTTCTGATTCTATTGCTTTGTTCATCCTGTCTTCCCTTGCCCCTGTTGAGAAATTACGATCTGAAATTCTCTCTCTCAATATTTTTCCCTTTCATTTCTCCTTTTTAAAATCTGTCCCATTGACCAAGCTCTTAGTCACTCTTCCAAAACCTTTTCCTTTGGATTTGGACTCAGCATCTATTTTTTTGCATTTTGTTCATGTAAGTTGGCAACAACAAGAAGTTGCATTGATTGGTAAACATCTCAAGAAAACCTTCTTCCTTAGTAGCTAAGTAAATGAAAGTTGTGATAACATTGGCTGGCAAGAATTGCAAAAATTCCTTCTGGAACATTAATTTTGTTAAGCATTTGATAGCAGTATCATGTGCCATCTTTGAGATTTATGATATTTTTCTAACTATTCACACCGCTAATCCTATAACTTTCTGCTGGTAGAAACATTGTTGTGATTTCCCCAAAGCTTATGTGAAATTTCTATTTGAAAGCCATTCCTTTGTGGCTGAAATTAGTAATTATGCTATTTTAATTAAGTATTTTTGCTTAACTAGAGATGGTTCATCAACTAAAATAAATTTTCTCTGAATTTCCATTGTTATTTGCCTTCCAGAAAATGCCTGTTGTTGGCTGGTCCTTTCAGAACCCAACTTTCACTTAAACTTCTACAGTGTCTGCGAATCACTAATGCACCACATTTCTATGGATTACCTGCATTGGAAAGGACATTGCGTGGAATGGTTTATGTTACCGCTGTTCCTGGTTGGACCTTGCATTCAACCACTGAGGACCCTTACATGCTTTGTAAGAAATATTTGACTGGACTGCTGGAGGTAAGTATTGAAATTTGTATAATTTATAAAAGTAAATTACAACATTAGGGGGATTAAAATTTGAAATAAAATCAGAAAAACCTGAAAACACTGTCCGCATGTTAGGTGTCACCTATGGCGAAAGAAATAGCTAACATTTCAGATCATTGACCTTTCATTTCATCAGGGTTTGTCCATGTTAATTTTTCAGTCATACAGAGATGATGATTAAGAGACTCGGAAGTTTAAGGAACAATCAAAGGCCTATTTGTCCAAAACTACTTTGACACCTTACCTTGCATCACATTTCTTCTTCTCCCATTTCTCCATTTAGTGTATGATAGGGTAGGGTAGGCTAGCATGGTGGTCATGTTACTAGACAGGTATTATAGGGGCCTTCACTAACGATCTGAAGTCATGTGTTCAAATCCCATCTTGTGTATTAATACACAGCTAAAGGGAGGCAAATGGTGAGTCTTAAATGATACAAATAGGTAAAGGACAGAAATAATCATAATCATTTTAGATTGAAAATACAACAGTATTATTTTCCATTTTTCTTAAGTGGTACGTGGGAATTAAAAAGTACTATGATATTACACAACAAAATATTTTATAATCTGATACTTTCACTGCTGCATTCCTTGCTGTCTTTTCTAATTTTCATTTTTTTGACTGTACTAACTCTGTTAATAACAGGTCATTTCATCATTTTATGTGGAATGGGGCGGAAATGCCATGTCTTTCATGGGTAAAGGAGTCACAAAGAGTGCAGTTATCTGCTTGCTCCAGCTGTCCTATGAGATGATGACACAGGCCAAAGATAAGGTATGAGTATCAACAGGATACTTGCATGTTTGATGAACACCAAGCTTCCTTCTTAGAGAAAACAAATAGATTTTCTGGTGTTTTGCTTGTAAGTGCATGGCCAGATTTAATCACGATAGCATACAGTTCAATGCATCCAGTTCATAAATTCTGTAGCATTCATGTTACATTAATGCTACCCTTGCCAAATTCATCTCAAATTCCATTGAATTTGGATTATGTAATGGTGAGACAGCTTAATATACCTTGTGTCCTCTCATTTGCACAATACTGTATTGTTTTTAAATTTGAAAAAATCTTTAACATTTCAGTGCTTTTCACACATTAATTATAATTAATGTAAGTACATAGTTCACAATTATAAGATGCTTTTAATGAAAATATATGGCAAACACACAAACTGATATCAAGGCTGAATTCAACCAAGTGTGGCATTAAGGAGCCCCAGCAGAACTGGAATCAGTGGGTATCGGGGGCAAACTCTCTGGTGGTTGGAGCCATACCTGACACGTAGAAGGATGGTTGTGGTCGGAGCAATTCCCTTGTAGCATAAGCACGGGAAGTCATATAGTTTAGTTTAAAATATTGTGTGAAGGTTCACATCTCAATGATTTTAGTTTGAAAGTTGCCATGTGCCATCATCAACAACAGAATTGTATTCAGCCACAGTCTGTGGCTAGCATGGAACACTTGCGCAGCAATAACCTCATGACTGGATGCTAACTTCACATTCCGTCAGAATCATTCAGTCTTGGTCCAAACGTGGACAAAAGAGTTGATGTCAAGAGCTGAGGTCATGGTGACTGCCTTCGATGTCAAATTAGAAGTTGCCCAAGTATGACATCCAAACATAACTAGAGTTGATGAAAATCAAGGGAAAGCCTTCTGGTTGGAATCATGCCAAGCACAAAGCAAAACAGTTATTACTGTTGTAAGCAAGTCGCAGCCCAAGACACTGCAGTAGTTCTTCAGGATAGTGCCACTGGCCCAACCAAAATCAGATGCTTCATCAGTGAATGACATTTCCCACCCCCGAAACTCCCATTGGAAGTTCAGAAAGTGGCAATGTTCAGTCATGAAGTGTTCAGTTACATACTTCAGATACTGAAGCAGTTTTTACTTATATGCAGCAATTGCTAGATAACATTCAGGCTTAGTTGAAAAGTATTGAGGAATGTTATTTGCTACATGGGTGCCAGGTAATGACCATCTTCAGTAAAACATAATCTTAGCATCTTCTCTAGAATCAGTGACATTATCATCACTGAATCTCAAGCCTACTCTTCTCCTATCTCACCAAAGCCTGTCCACTATCTACAAGGCAGCAGTTAGGTGTGTGATGGAACGCTTCCCTGAACAGTTGCAATTCCAATGATGCTCAAATATTTGATGACATCAAGGATGGAACAGTTCAATTAGTTACCATCCTACCAACCACTTTAAACATTCAGTCCCTCTACCACTGGCATATACTGGAATCAGTATTTATTATCAATGAGATTTACTTGCATCCTGCAAGTTCCCCTCCAAGGCACACAACACCCTGACTTGGAATAATATCACCATTCTTTCAGTGTCTCTGGCTCAAAATCCTAGAAACCTCTTCCTCACAATGCCTAAGTATATTTACACCTGACGGGCTCATGAAGGCTGTTCGCTACTTTCTCAAACCTAGTTAGAAACAGACAACAATGAATCGGCAGCAGCAATGCTGACTTGCCATGAAAGAATTTTGTTTGAAAACTAGCCTTTCTTGTGGAGATAAGTATATCATTGGAAGCTGTGGTTAGTGAGGAGTGTTTTGTTTGTGTTTCTGTTGGTGTTTCTGGATAGGCTAGAATTTATTGTCCATCCCTAAGTCGAAAGTCAACTCAGTTGAGGGCCCAGAGTACCATGTAGGCCAGATAAGGATGGCATAGAGATAGTAAGGATTGCAGGTATTGGAAGCCAGCATCAATAGATGTGAAGCTGGAAAAGCACAGCAGGTCAAACAGCATCCAAGGGACAGGAAAGTCAATGTTTCGGGCTGATACCCTTCATCGGGACCCTTCATAAGAATGGCAGTTTCATTTGTTAATGGATCAGATGGGATGTTAAAACAATCAATGGTGGTTTCATGGTCATCATTAGACTTTTTTTAATATTGACCTATTTTTCTAATCAACACTTCAGAAATGTTATTGCACACCTCTGGAGCAGATGAGACTTGAACCTGGGCCCCTTGGTCCAAGGGTAGGGACAGCACCACTACACCACAAGAGGGCCATCATCATCAGATTCTGAATTACAGCTTTTTATTGAGTTCAAGTTCCATCTGCCCATTTCTGGGTTAATAGTCTAACAAAACTACTACACAGCCATTGTCTCCTAAGTCATTTTCCAAGTGCAGAACTTCAATCCTGTGGTCATTATGTTTTAGGAATCTGTACCTTTTCTGTCATTGCTAAAATTGCTGAGTCAACTGATATTAAGTATGCATAGTAGAGTAGTGGGGTATGTTTGGCAATGAAGAATTAAAAATGTCAAAAATGGCAGTTTACCACCACCCCTTTGATACGCACCAATTCAGTTTTCACAGTGACTAGTATTGGGGCCTGTGGCTGCCTTCCTGGCGAGCAGTGGGAATCTGGTTAACATTTTTGAATTAGTGCAGGTGGGAGCCTAATGTAAAATTAACAGATGCTGCACTAGCCTCCCATGGCTCAGGAAATCTTGCGTTAAAAGGGAGATGGAAGCTGCCAACTGAATAACATTAGTGCATTTTACTACGCTCCTACAGTCCTCTTGGCTTTCTCCAGCTGTTACAATCACCAAATTTTGACCTGTCCTCCTGAGCTTTAAACTCCCAGCATCTCCTACAATTGTCTATTTCTTCCTTTCCTACTCCTGATTTCCAGGAACTACACTTAAAGCCTATTGACTGCATTCTTCTGCCACTGATTTTAACACCTGACAGCTGGTCAATGTATCAATTTGGCCTTCTGCCCTCACATAAATATCAGCGTTAATACTATTAGTACTATCTCAATTACTTGTAACACTAGTGGAGCAAATCGTTCATGTATTTGTATGACCTGATATTCAGCATTTGAACAGCATCGTATAGTGGACCACAATTTCCATTTCATTTGACACTCAAAAGTGCACTCCATTATCTGAATTATTATTTATTAAATCCTGGCTTGGAATTAATTCAAATACAGTACCAGTCATGGACTTTGATTAGAATTACGTATATATTGATTCAAGATGGTGGCAGAGTCGCAGGGCTGAGGCCAGGATTTGTCCACTCCCTCCCTCCCTTACTCTTTCCCTTCCTCACCGACTGACCACACTTTGTGTATAACCTGAGCAAAAACACTTAACACCATATATTAAATATATGTGACAACAAATCTAATTATTGAATAAATTAGACACTATAATTTTAACATTATAAAAGCACTATATGAAAAGTTTGAAATATGCGCATGATTGCTACACAAAATTACAGAACCACAAAACAGACGCCGAAGACTCTACATTTACAAAGATAATTTAATGCTCAGTACTTCTCTCGGAGAAAAAACGTAAATTGTTTTACAGCTCTCATAAGTATTTTTATGCAAAATAATTCTGTAGATTGAAAGCAATATATAGCAGTACAATTTTGGCCACCCACAGCTTGAGTAGTTACCTTGTTTATATCTTTTCTAAATTGTCACTTATTCTAATTCTTTTGCATTTGGTGTTTTCTTTTCCCTAAATTATGAGCACAAGAACACATATAGTTTTTTTTTGTAGCCTTCCCTTCAGGATCTTAGTGCATAATCTAGGTATACTCCAATGCAATAGTAAAGATAGCATTACATTGTTGAGACACTTTTCTCGGTTAATATGCAAATCACAAACCCTTGTGTGCTTGTTCCATTTGGCCTAATGAACCTTAAGATTTCAAAGGTTAACATGGAGTTTACCAGATATCCTGATCAACATTCCTCCTTCAGCCCAAATAAAGGGTTAACTAAGTATTCAACTCTTCACTCACAGTATTTTGCAATATACAGAATGGCTGCCAACCTCTTTACCTCTTAGCAGCCATCACTGCATGTCAGATTAGTTAATTTTGAAATGTTTTGAGAACTGGAGAGCTGTGATTATTTTTCGTGCTGTTGGGAGCATGTGCCTAAAAGATACTATGTCTGCAGTGGTGAAAGTACATGCTGTGTGTTTCAAGTCAAACAGCATAAGCACGTTAGAAATAGGAGCAGGAGTAGGCCACCTGCCCCGACAAGCCTACTCCACTGTTCAATAAGATCATGGCTGATCTTTTCACAGATTCAGCTCCACTTAACTGCCAGCTCACCACAACCCTTAATTCCTTTGCTGTTCAAAAATCTATCTGTGCCGTAAAAACATTCAACGGGATAGCCTCAACAGCTTCACTGTTCTCACTGATTCACAACTGTTTAGGTGAAAAAGTTCCTCCTCAACTCTGTCCTAAATCTGATCCTCCTTATTTTGAGGCTATGCTCCCTACTTCTAATTTAACTTGTCAATGGAAACAAACTCCCTGCTTCTATCTTATCTATTCCCTTCCTAATTTTATATGTTTCTGTGAGGTCTTCTTTCATTCTTCTAAGTTCCAATGAGTATAGTCCCAGTCTACTCAATTTCTCCTCATTAGCCAATCCTGTCAACTCTGGAATCAAACAGTGAACCTCCTTTGCACTCCCTCTGGTGCAAGTAAGGAGACCAAAATTGCACACAGTAGTCGAGGTGTGGCCTCGCCAGCACTCTATACAGCTGCAGCATTACCTCCTATTTTTAAACTCCATCCCGCTAGTTATGAAGGACAATATTCCATTTGCCTTCTTAATTACCTGCGATACCTGCAAACCAACTTTCTGTGATTCGTGCACAAGGACACCCAGGTCCCTCTGCACTGCAGCAATCTGCAATTTTTCATCATTTAAATAATGCTTCAATTTGCTGTTATTCCTACCAAAATGGATGATCTGACATTTAACAACATTGTACTGCATCTGCTATACCGTTGCCCACTCTCTTAACCTATCTATATCCCTCTGCAGACTTTGTGTCCTCTGCACGCTTTGCTCTACCACTCATCTTAGTGCCATCTGCGAACTTTGACACATTACACTTGGTCCCAACCTCTAAATCATCTATTTAATTATCAACAATTGCATTCTCAATACTGATCCCTGAGGCGCACCACTTAGCCACTGATCACCAATGAGAAAAACACCTGTATATCCACACTCTGCTTTCTGTTAGTTAACCAGTCTTCTTGCTAATATATTACCTGTTACACCATGCACCTTTATCTTATACAGCGATATGCCCTTATTTTTAAAAGCATAGAACTTTTTTCATTGAATTGGTACCAGGTAAATTCTTAACAAGCAGGGGAATACCCAAAAGGGGACTGGAATCTAACACCCCGCAAGTGTATTGTGCTTGACAAAATAATATGTATTCTCGATTCGTTCACCCCAGAGCACTGAGGAAAATGTTTTGTCCTCTGATTCTTTGGCGCATGCTTCTCAGAAATTGCAGCAATTTTAGTCCCAGCAGAGGCATCATTGTTAATCATCAGTAAAGATATGCATAAATAGCAATCTTCTATGAACCACATATTTTTATAAACCTATGTTCTTAAAGTTGAATTTGATATTTGGTTGTGCTTCATGCTTATAAGACAGATGCAAAGTGAAAGTGAACATTCATACAGCATGCGATATTGAAGTTGCTGTGGAGTTTTGTTTTATAGCAGCCTTCATTGACAGGGCCAGCACTTATTGCCCATTTCTAACTGATCTTGAAAAGGAGATGGTGAGATGCCTTCTTGAAGCACAGCAGTTCATGTTGTACACCCACAATGTCGTTATGGAGTTGCAGGACTTTGACCTAGTGATATTGAAGAAACAAATATACTTCAGTCCAGATTGTAAGTGCTTTGGGGAGAGACTTGTGGGTAATGGTGTACCCGTGCATCTGCTGCCCTTTTCCATCTAGATGGTAGTTGTCGTGGGTTTCAGAGGTGCTGTTTAAGGAGTGTTGGTGAATTTTTGCAGTGCATTTTAGAGATGGTACACACAGCTGCCACTGTGCTTTGGTGGTGGAGGGAGGAAATGTTTGTGGATATTGATGCCAATTCACTGGGCTCCTTTGTCTTTGATTTTGTCAATCTTGTATGTTACTGGAGCTGCATTCTGTAGGAGAGACGTTGGCTTAGTGGTAATGCTACTAATTAAGTAATCCAGAGGTTTAGAAGTCCAGAGGCTTTGGGGGTTGTGGATTCAAATCCTGTCACAACAGCTGAGGGAATTAAAATCCATGCAAAAAAATTGAGGATCATAGATAGGAAGAAACTTTTTTCCCCTTTTAGTAGAGGAATTAATAACCAGAGAGCACAAAGGGTACATGATTTAGGCAGTATTTATGGAAGAATATTTTATTGATCCAGAGGGGCTGATCAGTATCTGTAACCCACTAGAAAAGAAACTAGAGGCAACAACCATCACAGCCTTTGAGGAGTATTTAGATGATCACTTGAAGAGCCACAGCATACAAGGCTATGGGCCAAATACTGAAAAACTAGAGTAGAGGGGAGGCCCTTAACCAGCATGAACATAATGAGCCAAAGGACCCCTATCCAGCAAGTGGAGGTCGTTTTATCACACTCTTGACTCCTGCCTTTGCGGAGTGTGGAGCTGAGTTATTCACTACAAGATTCCTAGCCTCTAGTCTGCTCTAGTACCCAAAGTATTTATCTTTATCTAGTCCAGTTCAGTTTCTGGTCAATGCTAATCCTCAGGATGTTGTATTTGAGCATAGTAACACCATTGAATGTTAAGGGGAAACCATTAGATTCTCTCTTGTTAATGATCATTGCCTGGCATTTGTGTGTTGTGAATGTAATTTGTCAGTCCAAACCTGGAAATTTTCCAGGTCTTGCTGCATTTCGACAAAGCACGCTTCAGCATATGAGGAGTCATAAATGATACTGAACCTCGTGCAATCATCAAGAAACACTTCTAACTGTGTGATGGAGGGAAGGCCACTGAAGCAGATGGTTGCACCTTAGATACTACACTGAGGAATTCCCGCAGAGAGATCCTACAGGATCTAATAACCACAGCCACCTTCCTTTGCGCCATTTTCCATGCAAGTGAATCGAACCCCTCCATTATTTAGTTAAAAGCCCTATTTATAGCCCTCGTTATACGATTCACCAGGCTATGGCCCCAACATGATTCACACAGAACCTGTCTCATTGGAACAGCTTCCTCATTCCCCAGCATTGACACCAGTGTCTCATGAAATCAAATCCATTCTTCCCACATCGATTTTTGAGTGAAGCATTTACGCCTTCTGCTTTATTGACCCTGCTTCTTTGCTTCTTAATATAGTTTTTCTTAATAGTGGTAAATTATCATTATCCTGTTCAAATTCACTTCAGATGATGTTTCATCGAATCGTGTATTTAACCGGGATTATGCAAATTTACCACAGCTAATGAATACAGCACTATGTGTCAGCTGTGCCTCAGTGGATAGCAATCTTGCCTCTGAATCAGATAGTTCTAAATTGAAATCCCACTAAGGAAGTGCTGTATTGTTGGAGGTGCCATCTCTCAGTTGAGACATTAAATTATGGACCGCCTGAGTTAAATTGCATAATAGTTCTTATGCACTATTTTGAAAGAACAGGGGAGTTTGCCATTTGTGATGGCAACTATTTATGCATGAATGAACACCTATTTTTAATAGCACCATCTGACCAACACTTCATTGCTGTTTGAGTGTTGCGAGTTAAAGGATGTCTTTTGCATCATATTCTGATTACATTTGGGAAAAGTAGTTAAACGGTTGTGAGACACTTTGGGTCTTCCTAAGGTTGTTAAAGATGCTACATAAATCCAAGTATATATCTAATATTTGTAAGTGTCAACTCACCTAATTGTTAGCACTTGCACTAAAAGGATGGTCATGTTAATCTGTATTTTATTTCAGCACTTCAATTTTATTTTATCCACAAAAAATTGAAATAGTTTGCCAAGTTACTGGTGTTAAATAAAATGCAGTGCCAGATGTAGTCAGACCAGATGAACTTTTAGGATTGCAAAATAAATCTGGATGAACTGACAAGAGAAGTGAATATTGTTTTGCACATCATTTTGAGGCAGTGAATGACATTTGAGTAAATATCACATGTAATATGTTAGAATGATTTCCATTCATTTGAGCCTCGTAGGTATAGCCATCAGGGATGCTTACACTTCAGATGGTGCTATTCAGTTTGAATGTTAGTTCAGCTAGCATCTGGAGAGGTGGGAGAGGACCAAAGTTGTCAACCCTTTGGCTTTTTATCAGCTTGGTAGGGACTTTTATTCTGTACTAATCAGTAATGCAGGTTAGACACCAAGGCTAAGAACTCACTTTATAAGGTTAGGGCCAACTCGTTCAAAATTAACTGTTCAGTTACCTGAGAGTGGCGTGTTAATGGACATGCTGTTTCAGTTTTAATCTTAGGTGGAGCATTATGAAATATATTAAAATAATTTTATTCTGTTTATTCACACGTTGTATGTTACAAAAATGAGATTATTGATTTACAGTTCACACTGTCTAATTCAAGCGCTTGAACATCAAGTCTTGTGAAACATGATAGGAATCCACATGAAGGCACACACAGTAGTACTCCATTCAGTGCACCAGTGGGAGGATACTTTGTATTACAGGTAAATTACTGGTTGGAGGGAATACGAGCTCCATCTGCAGGAAATACTGCTGTTATTGAATCTGAGGATAGCTGGAGTAGACCCACAATTTATAGCAGTCTGCTAATGTTTTCAAGTGTAGCATTTAGATTGTGCCACCGTGTTTGTGGTTTCAGAAATCATGTATGTGTTTGAAATGAATGAAACTGTCCTGGTATTTGGCATTCATTTTGGTTTATATTTGTAATAGGATTGGATATCACTGTGGTCTTTGGCAGATGAACAGAACAATGAGGATCAAATGCCATTACAACTAGGTCTGGCATGGCTCATTCCACTTTGGGTTGACCGAGACCCTGAGGTTTGTGGGTTTGTTGCTTTTCTTTTAAATAGCCATTACGTCAAAATGGATCACTGAGTCAATATTCTGTTTTGTTATTCTGATTTCTTGTGCTCCTTCAGTACAAATTCACAAAACATTCAATAGTGAAGCACAGGAGCATGGCACAAGTTGAATTTACACATAATTTTGCACATTCTTCTTAACAATAGCTAGATTAGCATTAGTTCACACCCTTTAAAGAAGTGAATAGATTATCATATTATTTGCAGATGTGATTTCTCCCTGTTGAATGGTGTAACCACTATTGTCACATGTGCTGCTACTGAAACATAAGTTGGTAATCTCATCATTAGTATGTTATTATTTCCCGATGAGCTGTGTTTTTGTTTGTTATTATTTATTAGCTTGTTTCTTTTTTTACTGCATCAAGCGGTTTATATCCCTTTGTTTACACATTTTTAATTTCTTTGCAGAAATTACACAGACCTGAATTTAATTTCTGTTCAGTTGCGTCACATAATATGATTCTAAATTTGAAACACAAAATGTATATTAATGCCAGTGATTTATTGCAGTAGTTTTGGTCAGTGTCAGAAATATGTACAAATTTCTGTTCATATTATCTTAGGTCCGTTTTGGCAGTTTGGGTATTGGATCAGCATTGACTCTGGTTGAAAATGGCTGCATTGCATTTGCAGCCAGCTGTCAGAATATTTCTGGAGGATTATGGGGCACAGTTCTAAACATCCTTCTGGACCAATCTGAATGCAGTATGGCTCGTAAGGAGGTGAGTAATGCTTCTAAATAATGCAGTTAATACATGTACTGGGTCCACCCTCCCAACATTTTAACTTGTTGCTGTGAATGCGTGATGGTTCGCCTAAATCATATGAACCAACGTCTTGGTACTTAGAATAAATGACAACAATGGAGTTTGTAATTTCTCTACTTAGGATCCACATTGTGGTGTCACGCCTGTTCTGATAGATTGGATAAACCACTCTGTCAATGTGCTGAGATATAGCATGATATAAGTAGAGGGTCTGATCAAAAAGTTAGTGCGTGAGACAAAAATTGGTATGGTGGTAAGTAGTGAGGAGAATGACTGTTAACTGCAGTAGGATATTGATGGACAAAACAGTGACAAATAGAAAACGACCCAGAACAGTGTGAGGTTATGCACTTTGGGAGGGCTAACGAGGAAAGGGATGAAACTGTACATGGCAGGACTCTCCAAAGTACTAAAGATTGGAAGGACTATGGTGAACATATCCACAGATCCTTGAAGAAAGCAGGGCACGTAAATAAAGTGGTTAAGAGGACATATGGAATATTTGCTTTCATTAGCTGAAACATTGATTCAACAGTGAGGAGGTTATGCTGGAACTGCAAAACACTGTTTAAGCCACAGCTGGAGTATTGCATGCAGTTATTGTTATCACATTTAGGGAGAATGCGATTGCACTAGAGAGAGTGCAAATAAGACTTACCAGGTTGCTGCCTGAGCTATTCAATCCATGGAGGTTGTTTTTCCTGGCATAGAAAAGGTTGAGGGGAAGACTTAATGAAAGTGTAAAACATTATAAGGGGCATAGATAGGGTGGATTAGAAGCCACTTTTCCCATGATTAGATGATCAATAACAAGGAAAAATAGAGTTAAGGAAGGAGATAGAAGGCTACGAATAAAGATAAGGAGAATTTTTCATCCAGAGGGTTGTGGGAGTCTGGAACTCCCTGCCTGAAAGGGTGGTTAAGTCAGAAACTCTCTTAACATTTGGAAGCAATGTTTAGACATTCAATACGTTGCCATAGCCTCTAGGACTGCGGGCCAAGAGCAGTAAAATGGGAATTTAATGTCGTCAAATCTTGGTTGACTGACGTGGACATGATTGGGCTGAGTGGCCTTCTGGTTGTAAACATTTGAGTCTACAAGTCTTTTTGTTTTTAGAAGCTAATTCAAGATAAAAGAATTTAACATTTCGTCAGCATGTACCTCTCATAAATGATGATTATAACGTGATCTACAACTCGTGAAAGAAGCGCAATTTCTAGGCTGCCTGGTGATATTTGTATGTAATGGCCAATACTCCTGACTACTGCACTATACTCAAGCATCTGGCAAATTAGACTCAATCAAGCATGTATGTTGAAATAAGTAAATTGAGAAAAGATGGCAGAAAATTTTCCTAGACACCCAGTTCTTTGAATAATCAAAGACAAAGTATTTTGAATGCTAGAAATGTGAAGTATAAAAATAAAATTCTGGAACTACACAGCCATCCCTGTAGCATCTTTGGAAAGTCAATGAACTGTTCCTCATTGTTGTAAACAAATGGAAGTGTAAAAGGTTGTAATAAGAATGGCTGGTGGGAAAGAAACAACATAAGGTAAAGCCTTAGATAGGGAGCAAGGAGAAATTGATTAAACAAGTAGTAGAAATATTAGCAGAAATTTTTGCTGTCTGAAAGAAAATGGGAACAGTATTAATGACCTGACATTGTTGAATTCTCTATTGTCTAGATAGTTATCAAGTGTCTAATCAAAACACAGGATGGAGTCAATCAAGCTTCAATTGAGCTTGATTGGAACAACGTAGAAGGCCAACCTCAAAATGGAACAGTGAAGAAGTGTTAAAATAGCAAATTAGTAAACAGGGATGTTCAGCAAAACAGCTGCATAATCTGCATTTGACCTTGATTGACTTTCAATTAATCAGAAAACATGATTTAGAAGACATATATTTGGAACTTAAAAGTAATAACATGATGCTTGAGTTGCAAGTAACTTTGTTTAGTCCCCATTTGGAGTAATGCATTCACTTTTGCACACTAGTTTTCTGAAAACATCCATTGATCTTGGAAGGATTCTCACAGGGTATTCACAGAATAATGACGGGGTTTGAGGTTTACATTATCTTGACAAATTACATATGAATGGTTCGTATTACTTATTTAGAAGATTGAGGGTCAAGTAATTTAAGTATTTCAATGATTAAAGAATTCAGTAAGATAGATGCTGGTAAACTATTTTCCCTGTTGAGAGAATTCCAAACAAGACAGAACAATATCAGTGGAGATAGCAAGAACTGCATCCTCCAGCTCCACATTGTTATCTCTACAGTATCAGTGGAAATTGGGTATTTCACTTGTTCAAAAGCTGTAGAAGCTGGTTCAATTTAAATTTTTAAAAATTGGGTGTGATTGTTTTTATTGAACAAAAATCTATCAATGGAACAAATATTAGGTAATAGGAATTGTGATCAAATGAGCCATGATCGAATGAAATGGTGAAACAGAGGCCAAAAGGTCTACATGTATTTGCTATCATACCTAGTGAATCAACTGGCATTCCTGAAGGAAGTAATCAAATTAAGAACTTGTATTACCCTGCTAATATAAAAGACTTGGATTTTCAGATGAAATTAGTAAATTTGGTTACCTGAACATTTCAATGACGATGAATTTGATGAATTCATCACCAGACGAGTAGCTGAATTAATTTAAGTAAAATGTTAAAAGTTTTTTTTTTATTTGACCTATTTTTCTAATCAACCTGTTCAGAGATGTTAATAACACACCTCTGGAGTGGATGGGACTTGAACCCAGGCCTCTCGGTCCAGGTGTAGGGACCCTACTACTGCCCCACAAGAGGCCCTTAACCAAAAATTTAAATATCCAAGAGCAGTTTTGGGTGAAATTAAAGTGAGGTCTTTTCAGGTCATCAGTTAATTATTTTTAAACTGTACTGAGGAGTGAGAGATTTAGTAACACAGCCTTTTCAGTAATCTCATTAAGTAATGTGGCCAAATGACTTCCAGAAAGAGCTAAGATCCAAAAATTCAAAGAAATATATTAGAAATAGCTAAAAAAAATCCCTGAATTAATTAATATAAAAATGTTTTTTAAAAAAATAATAAAGGAGAATCAATCTTGAAAGTTACCTTTAAGATAATTGGACAGATCAAAGAAGGCTATCTAGCATTGCGTAAGTGAATAATTTTGGCATGTTTAAATATATTATGGAAATTTGAATCTATTATTTTGAAAAGAAATGTTGAGACTGAAATTAGAATGACCAAAAAGGATCAATGTGTTTACTTATGAAGACAGTTGAAAGATTGATCTTCGAATTGGGCTAAAAAGTGATTAAGGGAACTGAGATAGGAATCTTTTAAAATACTGAAAAGCATAGAACTTATGGAATGAGTTAGATTCTTTAACCAGAAATGCAACATTGTTATTCTACAAATGGGACAAGATATTATGAGCAATTTCTCTTGATATTTTCGTGGCTTAGAGTGACATAAAGAGAAGTTAATTATGTGCTGATAACTAGTATAAGATTGTATTTTTTTTTATAGAAGGCTTTCTGGTTGTTAAAGAACTTAAAGGTTTACTGCCCTCTGAAGTGACAGAGGAGGTCAGGTCACTTCCACAGGACAACCACGAATGGATAATATGTTATTCTTAAATGCAGGCATTAAAAGTTAGAATTAAAAGCCACAATCCATAGGATGAAAGATTTATCAAACTAGTTGCTGGGATGCGTTCATTCAAGAGGCAGTGGAATTTGTTTGAAGAGGGAGATGGAGGACTCATTTTGCAGTTTAGTGTATGGTACTTTCATCTCGCAAAAGAGGAGATGGCCTATTATCTGACAGTGTACTTAAATTGCAAATCCAATGGTATTTGCTTGATGAAAGCTATCTGTGTCTGATAAACGTTTAATTAAGTATTCTGTTCTATGCTAAAATTGTGGGTATCAGTTCAGATTCATAAAAGTTCATGAAGTGGCAGTTTCCCTCGTCAAATATAATTTGAGTGCTGATTGATAAATGTATCTACTATTGGTTGTGTCTCAGTGAGTTGGTCATTTAATAACCGCAACCCCCCAAAAAAATTAATTTGCTCAGCAGTGTAGCTTTAATTAAAGTTTTGAACAATTGACACCAGTATCTATTCACTAAAGTTTTGAATTTTGAAATATATTGGTTAAGTTCTCCCTTGACTAAATTGATTTCATAAAGTCATCGACAGAATTCAAAAAAGTTGGGTTTTTCCCCAAATAAGTTTATAGGATAATCTGGCTCTGCATTTAAAGTAGCAAAAAGAAATGGGGTAGAGTTTCTGCTCTGGGTGCCAATTAGAAAATAGAACCTAAGAATGAGTTAGTGTGTGTGCCGGTTAGCTTTAAGTTAATGATTACACTAAAATTCATTTGTATAATCACAAACTTAATCTTCCATGAATATGTGTAATCAGCCAGTGTAATAGAATGTAATTGTTTCTTTTCTGCTCTTTTTATATTTAAATGCATTCAAATGCATTCAAATGTATTTAAAGGTTGGTTATTTGGTCCAGCAAAAATCAAATCAGCATTTTAATGGGGTTTGCAGACCTTCACCAGAGAGTAATCTGATTTTAAAATAACTGAGGGAGGAAACTTTGCTGAGTCATTTAATAATTGTGTCTGTACACAAGTTAATTTCATAGTAACGTATTTATAGCAGCGCATTTGTTGCTGGAAAAAAATCTTTTGAAATATGCTTACTCAGCTTTGTGTTTAAGAAAATGAAAGTGATTTGAAGGTCCTTAGAACCAGCCCAGTTTGCAGAACTTTGATTTTTCATTCTGGGTATAGTCCCAGTTCATTGGGCAAGATTACCTGATGTGGTGAATTGAATGCTGGACCTATCCCCTCCTCCCACCTCAAGTCCCACCCCATCTCCTATCTACTAACCTCATCCCGCCCCCTGGACTGACCTATCTCCTCCCTACCCCCCCACCTACACTCACCTTTACTGGCTCCATCCCCGCCTCTTTGACTTGTTTGCCTCCTCTCCACCTATCCTCTCCTCTATCCATCTTCTATCTGCCTCCCCCTCTCTGCCTATTTATTTCAGAACCCTCTTTCCCCTCCCCCATTTCTGATGAAGGGTCTCGGCCCGAAACGTCAAGCTTTCCTGCTCCTATGATGCTGCTTGGCCTGCTGTGTTCATCCAGCTCCACACCTTGTTATCTCGGATTCTCCAGCATCTGCAGTACCTATTATCTCTTTAAATTTCCTTGACTGTTTATACACATTCAGCTGACACTTTTGTGATTGCTGGAAGAAACAAACAGAAACTGAAGCCATAAAAATATTTTCAATTGCACCTGGTACCACTCAATAGTCACATCATAGGATTGTTTAACCTGGTCAGATTATATGCTAGGAAACTTCAGAGATCAGTCATCTTAATTGCATTTCTGTGTTTGTAGGGTTCAAGTGATGCCTTCACATTAACAGGTTGTGGCTGCATGTGCAAACACCATATCAGCTAGAAACAATATTGTTCACACATGTATCCATGTTCATAGCCTGTTATTTGTTCCCCACTACTTGCTGCTTATTAATATTGTGTATTCTCGTTAGTTTTTTCTATTGTTTGTTTGTAATCCTAACACTTTTCACAGTGCTGTTTAACATTGAGCATTTTTAACAGTCTTTCAAAAGAGTCAGTGAGGTGTCAGCAGTATCAAAAAAGGTTTTGACTATGCTGATCTCGAAATGGTAGTGATCATGATCATAGTGATCATTCCCCCACCCAGGCATTCTGCAATAATTTAGGCTAGACTGAAGAGCTATTTGTTAACTATGAACCTCAGGCTGCTAGGAAGGCCTCTTTCTAAAAAGACTTGCAAATGGATGTGGATTATGTTTTCCAATCTTCACCAAAGCTATTTCTCCAGGAAGCTGTAAGAAGCAGCGTTCCACAAATCTTTCTTGGGCGTCGTTGTAATGTTTGTCTTTAACGGTTCCTAAAGCTGTTATGTTGAGTAACCAACACAATGTTTCAAAATATGTTGGGAATTAATTGTTGTGAATTATGTTTTAGGCTAATTTATGCTGGTGGTTGGAGTCTTTGCTCACAAAGGCTGTACATTTTCCTCAGCTTGAAGAGTACTTCCTTGGTTAAAGGATGTTGAATGAAGAAGATAAAGCAATTACTCATAGGATCGTGGTCATTTACGTTGGAAGTTGCCCTCATCTATTTCCCTGTGACCCAATTATTCATTCATGCATGCTAGAATATGGATCAAAAGTAAATGTTACTTTCATGATTGCACAGAAGTTTTTGTCTTATGCAGAGCTGGAATGTAATGTGATTAGGTGTCAAAGAAAATATCATGTCAAAGCATCCAGATCTAAGAATGTGTAATCTGATGCAATTCCAGATGTTATTGTGAAAAGATGAACGAAGGAGACCCTACACACTAAGCTTTCTGACTGTTTCATTATTAGATATTCACTGTGGTTCATTTTGATGCTGCTATACTGCTTAACACCCACTGGGATTGTAAGATTACAATGGTATATTTTCAGGCTGCGTCCATACTACAGAATTTGCTGATGATTTGTATGCCAACCACATTGGAGGAGGCCAAGAATTATGTCTGGCAGGTAAGGAAAATCAGACTGTTAGTATGTAACTTCTATGTTGGTTGCACTTGTTCTTAAAAGGCAAAGCAACCTTTACAATGTGATAACATGTGCTTGGTTTAGTCCTTTTTTTCTAAAAAAGCTAGATGAATTAAGGGGGCAAACCTCATTTGTGTTTGTATGATTTTTGCTAGCTTTCCAAACAGTCCCAAGTAAGGGTATGTAATATCTGAAGGAATTTTTTTTCAGTCTGTATTAATTAGTTTTTGGGCTTTGTCATATTTTGTGACAAAGCTTGAATCTTAGAGATACCATTTTTGTGATGTATTAGTGCTTTCTTTGCATCAGCCTGAAACATCACCTTAGTGCTACACTTGTAATAGTGTCTATAAATATAATTTTAGAAGAACATTTGCAAAGTTGTCCATAATTCTAGAGTTTTGGGCACTGCAGCACAGAAAGAATGCCAGAACTGTGGAAATAGTATGATATAAATTTACTAAGTTGTTATAAGAGCGTCCAGTTAAGAAGAGAACTTTAAGAAGTTGGGGCTTTTCATAATAATGCTAAGAAAGTAAAGGTGAAATCTGTAAGACTTTTAAGATTATGCAGAGTTATGATAAGGTAGACAGGAATTTGTTTCTGTTGGTATGAGATCAGATTAGGAAGGGACAAAGCTAGGATGGCCAACCAAGGAAATTAAAGAGAAGTTCAGAGGGAAAAAAAAAGTGTTATTTCAAGTGTGGATGATGTTGACATCACTAGATAAACTAGCATTTATTACTAATCCCTAAGTGTTCTTCAGCAGCTGGTGGTAAGCCACTTTCTTGAACCACTGTAGTCCCTATGGTGTAGGCATACCTACAGTACTGTTAAGAAGAGGAACTCCAAGATTTTGACCCAGCATCAGTGAAGGATCAGCAGTACAGTTTGGAGTCAGGATGGCATGTGACTTAAAAGGAAACTTAGTATCCCGATGCATCTGCTGCACCTGACCGTTTAGGCAGTAGGGATTGCTGATTTGATAGGTGCTGTTGAAGGGGCATGTGCTGCAGTGTATTTTGCAGATAGAATACATTGGTGCCACTCTGCACTCATGATGGAGGGAATGCATGTTGAATTTGGTGAATGGGACACTTGTCAAGCAGCGTGCTTTGCCCTGAATGGTCGTACAGTCATACAGCACAGAAACAGACCCTTCAGTCCAACCAGTCCATGCCGAATGTAATCCCAAACTAGACTAGTCCTACCTGCCTGGTCCAGGCCCACATCCCTCCAAACGTTTCCTATTCACAGACCTATTCAAATGTCTTTTTAAACATTGTAATTGTACCCACATCCACCATTTCCTCAGGAAGTTCATTCCACACGCGAACTACCATCTGTGTAAAAGATTTACCCCTCATGTCCTTTTTAAATCTCTCTCCTGTCACCTTAAAAATGTACTCCCTAGTCTTGAAATTCCCCATCCTGGGGAAAAGACAACTATCATTAACCCTATCTATACCTCTCATTATTTTATAAATTTTGATCAGGTTACCTCTCAACCCCCTACGCTCCAGTGGAAAAAGTCCCAGCCTTTCTTTATAATTTAAATCGTCCATACCTGACAACATCCTGGTAAATCCCTCCTGAACCCTCTTCTGCTTAATAATATCCTTCCTATAACTGGGCGACCAGAACTGAATGCCATATTCCAAAAGGCCTCACCAATGTCCTGCATGCTTGTGTGTTTTTTGAATTGCACTCATCCAAGCAAGTTAAGAGTATTCCATCTTAGCAGAACACAGCTTAACAACAATGCAATCTAATTAATTTCTACGATCTAAGCCCAATCATCTTTGAATATAAACCCCCCACACTCATACTGAGGGTTAAGGGATTCAAAATGAATTATTTTATAAAATCGTCAATTCAATAACCTTTCAACAAGAAATCTTTTGACTGTTGGTTATATTACAGGCGTGTAGTACTTGATCTTGCTTGAATTCTGAAGTCACTGGTCATTCAAACAGCTTCTGCAGACCACTGGAAACTTGTATATATTTCTTAGAGACTGAGAGATAGCAAGAACTGCCGATACTGGAGTCAGAAATTTCTGAAGAAGGGTCCCAACCCATCAACTTCCCTGCTCCTCTGATGCTGCCTGGCCTGCTGTGTTCCTCTGGCGCCACACTGTATTGTCTCTGACTCCAGCATCTGCAGCTCTTCCTATCTCTGAGTGATTTATAAACCCACTGTGAGGCCTCTTCCAAGGTTCCCCAACTTGAAGAAGTTGTCCTGCTCCCTCCTGAAAGACCTCAGTGGATCTCTCTCCAACTGCAACCCTCTAGTAATCTCCTCTGCCCGAAAGCTCTTCAACCACATACTTAAACAAACCCAGTACTGCAGCCACATCTCCTTTCTCAGTATTCCATTTTTGAAGAAGAGTCCCGGCCTAAAACATCGATTTCCTCCTCCTCTGATGCTGCCTAGCCTGCTGTGGTCCTCCAGCTCCACACTGTCATTCTTAAAGACTGAGATTCTTTTCTTGGAACTTTCCACAAGTCAATAACTGGCGAATAACTCAAGACAGCAAAACCAACAATCAACTATCCTAGCTCCCAGTCAGCATTTTGTCTGGTTGGTTGGCTGGCACTGGTCCTCCCTTGACTGGCCAATTCAACATTCAACCAACTGCCAATCCCTGAGCATAACAATATCTTGGTGCTAGTTTGTTTACAGTGTCCTTAGAATAGTAATTAACCTGTATTATTTTTCCAGGCCAGTTTTCAACAGCAAATATCAGTCTTTTGTTCTCTTTTTAAAACAAACTGCTGTCCAAGTTCAATTCTCAACTGCAACCCACAATTCCAATCTAAAAAAAGGAGAAATAAAAGAAAAGTAGTCATGAGATGATGACCGCGTGGTATTATCACCAGACTTTTAATCCAGAACCTCACTTAATGTTCTCGGAACTTGTGGCAGATCATGACATTTGAATTCAGTAAAAGAATATCTAGAATTAAGGGTCAAATGACCATGAAGCCCTGGTCAATTATCAGAAAAAATCCCATCACTAACGTCCTTTTAGGAAAGAAGATCTACCATCCTTACCTGGTCTAGCCTACATGTGACTTCAGACTCTCAGCAATGTGGTTGACTCAACTGCCCTCTGGGCAATTAGGGATGGACAATAAATGCTGGCTGAGCCAGAGATGCCCACAGCCTGTGAGTGAATTTTAAAAAGTCAGCAATGGTCATCGCCTGGCACTTGTGTGATGTGAATGTCACTTGTCACTTTTCAGCTTGATCTTGATGAAATAAGTCTGCATTTAGATGCAAATCCATAGTTTGTTTGGAAATGACATCATCAGTTTGGATAAAGAGGAGGAATATTAATAGAATCATAAGAATTAAATCTGATTCATCTGCATGTGAACACTAGAACAGAAGAGGCCTCATGGCCTTTATCTGTGCTGTAACTTTTTATGATTCCGATTGCTACCTACACAAGTCTTTTAGCAGATTCAAGTGGTGTAATGTCTCCAGTTATGTACTTTATTTTAATGAACAGTACTCAGTATTCTATGTTATGCATGGACAGTTGCCAGATTATATTTTAAGTGCAGTCTAAAGTTGAAAAGGGATTGATGATTGTGACAAGATCATTGGGCCCAGGCAGGTAGATGAAAGAGTGAAGGTTTGCCGGTACGCTGGATAAGCATGAATGAATTGCAAGGTGAATGTCGTTTTGAAAAGTTAGATGATGTCTCATTGCACTTTCATATTACAACGCCACTTACAAGCACAACAGATAATGCATAGAAAACTGGAACAAAAACAAAGTTGCTGGAAAAGCTCAGCAGGTCTGGCAGCATTGTGAAGGA
>JAHRHZ010000051.1:6502795-6588883 GCA_024137785.1 Ginglymostoma cirratum
TGCTGAGCTTTTCCAGCAACTTTGTTTTTGTTCCTGATTTACAGCATCCGCAGTTCTTTTGGTTTTTATTTTGCATAGAAAACTGTGACTGGTGAGCAAGTTCAATGCATCAAATTGCATTGAGGCAATTATTGAGTTCATTATTTTGCCAAATATTAAACAAATCATTTGGAATTTACTTGCTGAGCAACCACATTTATGTGCCTAGAAGTGAAAGAATCTGATGCAAGTCCATGTCTTTTCAATGATCATAGTGGAGTAGGAAACTGATTTGTCCCAGATAGGTTTTTGAATTGTCAATGATACATTGAATATTCTTTAATTTGAATGACTATCCTTTAAAGCAAATCATCTACCTTTTCATAATGATATGAAAGTTTTTAAACCAAAATTATACATAATTTATTAAATATACGGTGAAGGTTCATGCTGTAGTATGTGGAATAGTCCCAAAGAAAATAGTGGACAGTATATGTTTAAATCAAAAAGGTAAGGAAGCCTATTCCGTTGTGTCTTGAATTTTGTGAATTCTTGGGTTGAGTTTCATGCTTGCCTGATTACATTTCATTTTCATAGAGTCCATGTGTTCATGATGAAGCGTCTGGTTTATCACTAGTTGGGCTGCCTGCTATCCAGGCTCTGCTGTGTCACTGCCAGTTTTATGAGCGCGTGGCTCATATGGCAAAGCAGTGCTATCTTGGAAGATACATGTTCGATCTGAATTTTCCAAAACCTACTGGCATCAATTTTCCCAATGGCAATTTAGAAGGTATGAATTTTAAGAATAGTAATGTGCTAAGTATTTTATTTTTGAACTTTGATGATAAAAACATGCTTTGATTCGACAAATGTTTACGTGAGTAGTAAAATGAAGGAAGAGGAGCTCGAACCTATTTGATTTTTGTCAGTATAGTTTCGTGTTCAAAGTACTATAAATTTTGGTATTGCAGATAAATGGAAAGAAGCTGTCCTAACTTTTGAAGTCATAAACCAAAATATTTGTTCAATGTACTGAGTAATCTTAGTAACCTAGTGTAGGTTAAGCGTCTGATTATTATGATTGTAGCAGTTTACATACTTCAAAGAATTAGTAGTTTTTAAATAGAAATCAAGATTGTTTCATGTGGGTTTAGGATGATGAACATTTGGTCTATAATGTTAATTTAACTCTATAACGTTTCCTCACCTATACCCTCTCCATCTCTCATCAACATTAGTTTCCCGGTTATATTTCCTGGTGTTTGCAGATAAGTTAACACAATTCAGTATTTGCCCCTTAATCTGTTGGTTACTTACGTCACTTTTTACAACCTTTCTACGCAGTGATCTGAAAACATGCAAGGAGTTTAAACTGATTGTTTTAAGGCTCCCATCATATTTCTTACAAAAGATCTCTATTTTAAGGGACTGAAATTTAGAAATGGTGGTTTTGACTGGTAGGCAGGTTGATACCAGAAAAAGAAAATGTGTTAGATTTTATTTTAAAAATAAAATGCAAAGATAGATGTTCAAATAGTTAATATAGTAATTATAATTTGACCAATATGTGGAACTCTGTGCATTGAGTATATGTGAATCATTTAAAAAATATATATATAAACAAAAAGTACTGGATCTATTGAATCCTGGCAACATCTGCGGAAAGAAAAAGCTCAGGATTTACTTCTTTTTTTCGGACAAGCTGGGGTCCCCGTCCTCCAAAACGGAATGTAAGTTTAAATATGAAGTGTGCAGAATGATTTCTTTTATGAAGTAAGAAGCAAAGATATTCTCCCTATGGGCATATGGACTAAATAAGATTGGTGTTAAACGTGCAAAATAGATTTTGTTCAACAATTCACTTTTTTACGTTATTTCTCAATTATTTTACTTTATAATTTCAATCACACAAAAAGGAAACACAACCAAATTCACTCAATTTTATATATATATATATATTTATTTTCACAATGAATTTACTTTCACTTGCTTTGTTTTACTTGGTTTGACTTTAGTTAAGTTAGTTGTAAAATTTTTATCATTCAATTTTTTCTAAACACTCTTTTTGCATCTTCCTTGTCACTCCAAATCCTTAGGATCAGAATCTACATTTGCATGTATTTACTCAACATTTATTAGCACACTGAATATTTTATCATCAGTACCATCGGCAACACCTATTCTATCACTCCCTACATTTTGAGTATCTGTTGGAGCATGAAATATTTCATGATAGATCCCATTAGAACTACTTTCTTCTTGACTCAAAACAGAGATCTTTTGATGATCCTACTCATGTAGTTTAATATCTTTTCCTTTTCAAGAAGGTTTCTTGTTTTGTTACTTTTCCATAAGAACATTCAGTGGTTCAGGTGATTCATTTTTGGGTGGCAGTTGTACTTAAGAATTTGTACAATGTAATTAAGATGTCCCTTTTTTTCCCCCACTTTGTTGCAGTCCAATGTTTACCTTTGTCTGGGTCTCACCTTCAGCATTGGCTCTTTTTGCATTATGTCTCTACCACCATCTTGGTGTAGCCACTTCAATTTTCCATTCTCTAATTGCTACCTGTTACTGTCAACTTTTTGTTTTGCCTTTTTGCCCTAGCCTCTTCAGCTTCCTGGATCTTTGCCCTGCTTGGCCTTACCAAGTAATCAAATATGGTTTCTCAGAACATATCTTGTTTGCATCATGTAAGTTATAAGGATGAAAAAAAAAGAGGTTGGAGATTTGTGATCTAAATTTGTTGTGTTCTTTATAACAATTAATTTATTAAGATTTGTTAAAGCACGTCTGCAGGTATATACTATAGCCAAGGCCACAGGATCCCAGATATGAGGCAAAACTCTGTACAGGTGATTAGATTTCAACTCAAGTACAGCATAACCCTTGGTTCAAAGTACCATGCCATTAAATTTGTTTAAGATCAGCTCATGGACCTCTCGTAATACCAATATTGTCACCCATTTGCAATTTGTCCATGTTGCTGCCCATCCTTCATAGTGGTGGAAAGATGGTAGTCGACTTCTTTTTAATGGAACACGATGGATTGCTAAGCAATGTCAGAGGCAGTTAAAATTCGCCGCAATAGTGTCGGACTGGAGTTGCGGGTAGATTTTAGTTTACGCTTGCATGGACTCCCAAAAGTATCACGTAACATGTTTGTCAGAGATGTAGCGCATGGAATAGAATTCATATAAAGTTGGCTGAGTGATAGAAAACACAGTAGCGGTGAAAGTTACCTCTCAGACCGAAGGACAATATATTGTGGGATTCCCAGGACACCACTAGGATTGATATGTCTTTCTTGATCCCTAAGACCTAGATGTGGGGTGCCAGTGTTGGACTGGGGTGGTCAAGATCACTAACACTTGAAGAAGGAGTAAGACTCCAAAAGCTTGTGTTTCCAAATAAACCTTTCTGACCTGAAGTGATTGAGACATGTGGATTTAGGGCTTGGAATCATTTTAAATCATGAGAAAGATAGTTTCAGACTTCAAAAATAATAGGCTAGTAGAATGGATGATCAAATGTCAGATGAAGTTTAATGCAGATCCATGTATATGTTTGGCAGGAATGATGAGGAAAGGCAATATACAATAACACAGTTCTGAGGGGAGTGTACGTGGTCAGACCTTGAAGGTGGCAAAAGAGGTTGAGCAAGCAGTTTGTAAGATGTGCAGGCTTCTAAACTTTATAAATACAATATAGACATTAAATACAAAAGCAAGCAAGTTATAGTGACACCTTTATAAAATATTGGTTAGGCCTTCACTGGAGTATTGCGCCCAATTCTGTGACCACATTTCATGTGAAGGCATCAGAGAAGTTGCAAAGAAGATTTATAAGAATGGTTCTGTAGCTAAGGGTACTCCTTTAAAGGTTTTTGGCAAAAACCAAAAGATTCACACGGGGAAAAAATGTGCAGTAAGCGCTTAGGAATGTACTGCCTGACTGTGATGGGAGGTGTATTCATTCAGGGCTTGCAAAGGAAGTAAGGTAATTATCAGAAGATTTACAGGTTAAGGGGAAAAGGTGGGCAAATGTGACTGCCTAGGTTGCTCTTGCATACAGCTGACATGAACGCAGCAGACAGAATGACTTCCTTCCATGCTTTAACCATGATATGATTATGATTCAATGTACTATCACGGGATAGTAAGTAAAATTCTAATGTTTCACGTTGTTTTGAAATGTAGATGGTGTCAGGTACCAATTTTTGTAAAAGGCCAGGCTGTTAAACTTAATGGATTAGAATTAGTTACAGAAGCATGCAGTATAAGTGGAATCAAAAACTGCCTTATATGAATGAAATATTTCTCAAAGAATCAAGTCTTCTCAGTGGGGACAAGTGTAACCTTTGTACGAATCATTTAAGTGCAGACTCATAAATTTGAATTTAAACACATCATGCTACAACTGACTTGTTAACACACAAAATGTGTTTTGAATATTCATAAATCCTATTCGTGACCATTCAGTACTTTTAAAGGCCAGTCTATCCAATAAAGATGATGGACTGATATTACGAATAATCTCTAAATCTCTTAAATAAGCAGTGTACAGATGACCACTGTGATTGCAAATATGTTGTCTGGATTTGTCTTAATTGGTTCCTTAGGAATATCTTGCATCTTCTACGTTTTTACGTGATTCACCAGCATAAATCCGCACATACAAATAGCAACAACTGTGAAGTAGATTTGATACGTGGTAACATTTCATTTTGTCTCAGCAGACATTGACTCATTGAAATATTGGAGAACATCATCTGGTCTGTCAAATCACAGTCACTTATCAAGTTTTCCATCAACGTCAAGTACTTTGGTATGTGGAAAGGCAATGATTGTTGAAAAATTTCTGCAGAATTTCTTAAAAGTTTTAGGAAAAAAATAATTTTATGCTTACAGGAACAAAATTTCCATTTGCGTTTTTTGGATGTTATACACTTCAGGACATTCTAAGGAGGTGATGGGTTATATATGTGTTATTTTAAGTTTATTCATTCATCTCTTTCTATTCTTTTATTTTAAAACTATTTCAGAACAATTTTCAGAATTGGATAAATACCACATTTGTGACAGTTTTCTGAAAGGGAAATAGTAATGGAAAAAACTTTTCAGGTTTCAGTGTTCATGGATTGATCAATACTTGCTAATTTCTTACAAAATTCCAATTCCCAGATTTTGCCATCACCGCCTTTATCAGGTAGTACACCTGATTTCCAGGGGCTGTTGCAGAATTCAGCTGTGTCTCCTATTCTTATTCCTGAATCTCCGAGTAATAGGCTAACAGCCCAAGGTAAGCCAAAGTTCTCCTTGTCCTTAGAAATACATAGAAAATATAATGCAGAAATAATATATTTATCCCAGCTGATCCATGCTGGCATAAATAAAGCAAAACAATGAAGGGTCACTGGACTCAAACTGTCAATCTGGTTTCTCTCTCCATAGATGCCATAGACCTGTTCTTTCAGATATATATAGCAGTTTCTGTTCTTGTTTATTTCAGATCCATCCTGACTTATGGGCTCCATTTATTCTACATTTGAATGCATCAGCATAAATTCTTCTCCTTTCTCCCTCATTAGCTTATCCAGCCTTACTGCAAGTGTATTCATGCCATTCACCTCAACTACTCCCTGTGTAGTAGTTAGTTCCCCATTTTCACCAATGTCTGGCTTTAGAAGCTTCATCCAAATTCCCTGTTTGATTTCTTTGTGGTTGCTTTATTTTGATGGCCTTTAGTCTTAGTTGTAATCATGTATTCTTTTTGTCGACTCTGTCAAAACATTTATAATTTTAAAGACCTCAGTTAGCTTAAAATTTAGTGTTGACAATCCGTTGAGATCTGATCCATTATTTTTCCACTGGAGCCTATCAGAGCAGCACTGAGAAAGCTCTAAACTTTAAGTAAAATCGTCGATGCTGATTTGAAAACCATGAATCCAGACAGATTTACCATACTTTAAAAATAGGATATAAACAGACAAAGAAAAGCAAAACATTGCAGACCCTGGCAATCTGTAACAATGACTACACATACTGGAAACATTCAGCTGGTCATGAAGCACCTATCAGGAGTGAGAAACAAAATTAACATTTCAGGTCAGATGACCTCCATCAGGTCATCTGCAAATTCTGCAAACAGAATTTGTTTGGGTATGTATCCAACACCAGTCTGGAATCGTAAAGCACAGAAAGAGGCCATGGTGCCTTTGCCAGCTTCTTGAAAGAGCTATCCGATTTCTCTGACTCTTGCCACATAAACTTCCTCCACTCTTTTAGACAGTACCTTCACAATTATAATCATTCATTGCACAAAAAAAAAATCACTCTCCTAACTTGCCATGGTTCTTTTATCTTAATTCTGTATCCTCCGTTGATCAACCCTCCTGCAGTGAAAACAGTTTATTGTGCAGGGGCAGAGGAACTTACGGATTTTGCACATAGGTCGTCGAAACCAACAGAGCATATTGAGAGATTAGTTAGCAAAGCGTATTGGATCTTGGCTATCAAGAACAGAGGTACTGGTTACAGAAGTAGGGAAATTATGTTGAAGTTTCTTAAAGCTCTGGTTAGGCCACATCTAGAGTATTGAATCCAGTACTGGTCACACCGTTTTTGAAAAAGTGAGAGTCCTTGAAAGGATGTGGAGGAGAGTTACCAAAATGCTTCGAAACATGAGGAATTTTGGCTACAAAGTTAGGTTGGAGAAAATGAGTTGTTCTCTTTGGAGCAAAGGAGATTGAAGAGAACACAAACAGTGGGTTTGGCTGCAGATCTGGTAGCATTTGTGGACAAAGAAACAATTAACATTTCATGTTGAACATAGTCTTGAGTTCTGAAGAAGTCGTTTTTTGCTCGGAATTTTTCTCCCTCCACTGCGTCACCTCTGAGTATTTCCAACACTTTGATTTTTATTTTGGATTTTCAGCATCTGCAGCATTATGCTTTTACTGTAGAAATTGAAGGAATATTTGATCGAGGTGTATACATTTTTAAGAGGTTTAGAGGCGAGACCAAGAGAAGTTGTTCCTGTGAAATGATGATGCCAGGACTAAGGGATGTAGATTTTCAAATTTTTTGACATGAATTACATGGGAAATGTGAGGAAAAATGTATTATGCAGTGATTGGTAATGACTTGGAGCCTGCTGTTGATGAGCCTGGTGGAACCGAATGATCATTGATTTCAAAAGGAAATTTGATCCCTACTTGCAGTGAACTACCAGAGGAAGTGGTAAATGTTACAACATTTAAGGCATTTGTAGACGTACATGAATAGGAAAAGTTTAAAGGAATACGGGCCAAATGCAGGCAAGTGGGACTAGTTTGATTTGGGAAACTTGGTCGGCATGGACTAGTTGGACACGAAGGGTCTGTTTCCATGCTGTATAACTCTATGACACTCTCTATGAATAAAACTTGCAGACCCATTATGATAGGACAAGGAAGGGGATCTAACTGCATTACTGTACAGAAAGCCAGCATGAAATCCATGAGTCAAATAGTTATAATGCCTGGAAGTGGCCAACTGAAATCCTGGAGAACAATTAATTGGTGCGAAACATATTTAACTATTATTGTTGTCTAGATGGAAAACTGCTGACAAAGCAAAATGTTTAATATCTTGAAGTCACATTATATAGATTACTATTTTTTCATTGATTGGAAGAGCAAATTGACAAAAATGGAAGGATTAATTTGTATTTTCAAAAGATGCATCTCAGACTATAGCGTAAAATTGGAGAATTTACAGTTCATCAACAAGCCATTAAGCTGAATAATACTGTATTATCCTGCACACAAGTGTCTACAGTACTCTGTCTAACCCCATTTATATACGACTTAGTTATACCAGCGAATAAATAATAATTATTATATTTCAATGGACTTCTGATAGGTTTTGCTTCTGAATGTCTAAGTTGCAGAGAAGCACTGGGAAAATCACGCTAAACATCCAAGAATACGCATCGTATTGATAAGATAGGCAGGTGGGCAGAGGGGACGGGGTTGCCTCTTTCATAAGCAATGAAATTAAATCAATAGCAAGAAGTGATATAGGATCAGAAGGCGTACAATCTGTGTAGGTAGAGTTGAGGAATCAGAATGGAAGACCCTGATGGAAGTTATGTACAGGCCTCCTAGCAGTAGTCAGTATATGAGGCAGAAAATAAATCATGAGATAGAAAAGGCATATAAAAAAGGCACTATTACAGTAGTCATGGGGGACTTCAATATGCAGGTGGACTGCAAAAATCAGGTTGGTAGCAGATCCCAAGGAAAGAAATTTGTGGAATTTCTACATGGGTTTTATTTTGGAGCAGCTTGTGCTCAAACCCACTTGGGTACAAGCAATTGTGGATTTGGTGATTTATGATTAGGAACCTTAAAGTGAAGGAACCCCTAGAGGGTGGTAACCATAAGTTGGTAGGTTTCACCATGCAGCTTTAGAAGGAGAATCTGGACTCAAATGTAACAGTATTACAGTTGACTAAAGGTAACTACAAAAACATGAGGAAGGAGATGGCCAGAGTTAATTGAAAGGGGAGTCCTGCAAAGAAGACAGTGGAGCAACAATGGCAAGAATTTTTGGAGTAATTCGGGAGGCACAGTATAAATTCATCCTAAGGAAGAAGGCACATACTAATGGAAGGACTATGCAAGCATGGCTGACAAGAGAAGTCGATGACAGCATGAAAGCAAAAGAAAAGGCATACAATGTGGTGAAGATTAGGGGGAAGCCAGAGGGTTGGGAGGCCTTTTAAAACCAGCAGAGGACAATTAGCAAGCAATAAGGTGGAGAAGATGAAATACGAGAGCAAACTAGCTAATAATTGAAAGAAGATTGCAAGACATTTTTTAGATCGATAAAAAGTAAGAAAGAGGCATGAGTGGACATTGGACTGCTGGAAATTGAGGTTGGAGAAGTAGTAATGGGGACCAGAGAAACGGCAGAGAAACTGAATAGGTACTTTGCATCAGTCTTCAAGTTGAACGACACCAGCAACATACCAGGTAAAATAATTTTAATTATGTTCTCATATCATCTGGTTTGTATTTGGTTATAACCTTAAATTTAATCTAAATGGCTAGTTAATGTGATGAATTTTGCTGTGTTACTGTTAATGTTTTATTTAAGAAATGTTTATGGTAGAGTAAAGTTGCAAAGTGACAAATGTGGAATTACCCAATAGGCACAAATGTGGCTTTCAACAGTTTTCTCTTGAAGTATTGCTGTTAATATTTATTCAAAATGACTCAAAGTTTGATTCAATTTTTATGGAGTTCCAAATTTTTGATGTTTTTTACGTTGCCTCTTACACTTCATTTTAAAAAAGTGATTATACATATTCACTAAAATCAGTCTTCCATGGATATTAATCTGCCTATCATTTTAAAAATGTGATGCCTTCGTGAGGATACGCCCAGTGCCATAGGTTACCTTCAACCAATCAGGTCCAACAGTGGAAACTCTTTGACCAATGTTGATGTTGAAGCATCTATTACTGAGCCACTTTGTGCTCTGATCTATACAACTGGAGCCACGTGCTTGTTTTTCTGTCTGAGTCACCAGTTATGTTGTATACTTTTTACTGATTAAAGATGTAAAGGATACAGTAATTTAGGACAAGTTCTAAGTGTAACAATGAACAATCCACTCACTTTAACATGTTGCTTTTCTCCAACTCCATTACAGTATTAGAATCCTTGATTCTAAGTGAACTTTGCTCCCTGGCCTGGCAAAAATACAACAAATATACAAATAAGCTCAATAAAAACGTAGAAAGTAAGAGTAGGAGTAAGCATTTTGACCCTTCAAGCCTATTCTGCCAGTCACTATGAGCATGGCTGATCACACAACTCCAGTACTCTCTTCCCACATTTTCCTTTTTGATCCTTTTATCCCTAAGAACTGTAACTCCTTCTTTGAAACATTCAATGTTTTGGCTTCAACCACTTTCTGTGGCAGAGAATGCCACAAGTTTCCCATTCGCTGGGTGAAGAAATTTCTCCTCACTTTAGTTTCTAAGTGGCCTAACCTGTGTCTTTAAACTGTGACCCCCTAGTTCTGGATTCCCTATTATTGGGAACATTCTTTCTGCATTCACCCTTTCTAGTCCTGTTAGAACTTTTTAAGTTTCTTTTGAGATCTCGCCTCATTTTTCTAATATACATAGTCCTAATTGATCCAGTCTCTCTTCACATTTCAGTTATATGTGACCAGGAATCAGTCTATTTCACCCCTTCCATAAGCAGAATATTCTTCCTCAAAGAAAGAGACCAAAACTGCATGCAACATTCCTAGTCTGCCAAGGTCCTGTACAAATGCAGCAAAACATCCCTGCTCCTCCACTCACGTTCTCTCCCTATGAAGGCCAACATATCATTTGCCTTCTTCATCGTCTGCTGCATCTGCTTGTTTCAGCAACCAGTGTACAGGATGCCCGGGTCTCATTGCACCTCCCCCTTTCCCAATCTCTCGCTGTTCAGTTAATCTGCCTTCCTGTTTCTGTTGCCAAATTCACATTTATCACATTATATTTCCTCTGACATGCATTTGCCCAAGCATTAAGCCTATCCAAATCACACTGAAGCATCTCTGCAAATCCTTCTTACAGTTTGCCCTCCCACACAGCTTTGTTTCATCTGTCAACTTGGAGATATAACATTTAGTTTCTTCTTCTAAATCATTGATGTATATTGTGAATAGGTGGGGTCCAAGCACTGATCGCTGTGGCACCCCACTAGTCACTGGCTTCCATTCAAAAAAGACCTGTTTATTCCTACTGTTTGCTTTCTGGTTATCAACCAGTTCTTTATCCATGTTAGTACGCTACTTCAATTTTACATGCTAATCTCTTATGTTGGACCTTATCAAAGTCTGTCGTAAATTCCAAGTCAACCACATCTACTGGCGCCGCATTATCAGCTCTATTAGTTCCATCCTTGAAAAATTCCAAGAGATTTGTCGAGCATGATTTCCCTTTTGTAAATCCTGCTGACTCAGTCCAATTCTGTGATCTTATCCAATCCTTTTCAAAGCACTGTGCTATTAAATCTTTTATAATGTGCTCTATTATTTCCCCCACTACCAATGTCAGGCCAATTGGTCATTAGTTTCCTGTTTTCTTCCTACCTTTTTTAAAACAGTGAGATTACATTAGCTATCCTGCATCCCTCTGGAATAATTCTAGAGTCTAGAGAATCTTGAATGATGACTACCAATGCATCCAATATTTCTAAGGCCACTTTCTTAAGTGCTCTGGGATGTGAATTTTAGGGCCTTGGGAATATATGGTCTTTATTTTGCCCAACACAATTTACTTCCTGCTTTCCTTGCGTTCCTCCTTCACTAGACCCTACATTCCCCAATGTTTTTGGGATGTTGTTTCTTCCTCCTTTTGTGATGACAATCAAAATATGTATTTAACTGGTCTGCCATCTTTGTTCCCCATTATAACTGACCTGTTTCTGACTATGAGGGATTTGATTTGTCTGAAGAAAAGTTTACAATCAGTTTGATGTCCGCTAGCTTACTCTTATACTCTACTTTCTCCCTCTTAATCAATGGGCAGGCGATGGCCTAGTGGTATTATTGCTGGACTGTTAATCCAGAGACCCAGAGAATGTTCTGGCGACCTGGGGTCGAATCCTGCCACAGCAGAAGATGGAATTTGAATTCAATAAGATATCTGGCATTAAGAATCTAACGATGACCATGTCGGAAAAACCCATCTGGTTCACTAATGTCCTTAGGGAAGGAAACTGCCATCCTTCCCTAGTCTGGCCTACATGTGACTCCAGGCCCACAGCAGACTCTGATCTGGCCTCTGGGCAATTAGGAATGGGCAAGAAATGCTGCCTATAGCAAGCAAAACCCTCATCTTGTTAATGAACTTAAAAAAAAATCCATACACCTCCCCCCCCCCTTTGCTGAAATGTAAACTGCTTCCAATCACGTCTGCGGATCTTGTTTTTTTTTTTTTTGGCCAATTTATATGCTCCTTTCCTGGACCTAGTACTACCTAACGTAGTGCACTTGAAGACCAGTGATACCGCTTTTATCTTTGAGGCCAGAGTGCCTCAGTTCAAGTCCCGCTTGCTTCAGAGATCTGTCATAACCTATCTGAATAGATTGATGAAAAGTATCTATTATCCATAATTTCCCTTGTTAGCCACAGGACTTGGCCACCTTTCCTGTTTTATCAACAGAATTTCTAACAACTCAAACTCTTCAGATCTGTAAATATCCTTGACTGCACAAGTTAGCCCTGAATCCATTTGTATATCTATTGTCCTTTGCTGAGACCTGCTGTTCCTCAGCTTTGCATTCTTAACATCTATCTCATCTAAAATTAGAACCCCAGCCTGCTCCATTCTTTTCACATCTTTCACACCCATTTTGCTTCTGTTTCAAACTGACCACTTCCCTGTTACTCCAAGTTCAGATTTTTCAGCTCTGTACCCTGATCATTGCAATATCTAAGGGTATTCGTAGTGGCTCTCAAAAAACTCACATTAAATGATAACCCAATTTTGACAAGCTGTACTTCGTGCTGAAATATCTACGAAGGCCATCCAACTTCCGGCTCATCTGATAAACCAATCATTCACAACCTTCAACACTGGCCAAGCAGATTCCCTCCATTTAAAAAAAATTACAAAGGATATAATGTCTCATGTTTGTTCCAAAAGCAGTTTGATAATAACTTGGCAAATGTCATCACAGACATTAGAATTGACAGAAAATAAAAGTGTCGACACAACTTTAAATTGTGTAATTCAAATCTCAGCAGGTGTCAATATCCTGAAAATGAAGAGTGTTCCAGTTAGTAATCTGTGAGAAAGTTGTAAAGAAAGGCAGAGAAAGCTGAGCGGAAGCAAAATTTTTAAAAGGCTTGAGGTTTAACTCTGTCAGCAGAGTTTGTGCAGGTGGGACTCAAGGTGGGAGGCTATGTATCCTCAATCCCAACACCCTGCCTTCCTCCAATTCCCTGTGAGGCTTGAGAAGTTTTAACTTTACATGTTGACCATCAATCTTGTGTGTGAATTGGCCAGGTTGCACTTTGTTTTCTGGCAGTTGGTAATGGAATTTTGGACAGCAGGAGGCATCAGCCAGAGACCCCAGAGGAATGGTCCTTTGAATTCAATATGTGGAAAGGAACAGAGATTGGTAATGCACCATGTTAAAGGGAGGGAATTGTGAGGCGTGAAGCGACCAGAATTCTTTATGGAGAGTGGAAGAACACTGCTCCTCCTGGCTGATGTGGAAGCCACAAACAAAAGGGCTGTGACTACTAACACCGCACACGTATGCATTATGCAGTGCTTCAGAATCTGCGCGTGCAGGTCTAACAGAACTGGTGCAATCGCATTTAAGTGGGTTCTTTGGCCGTACGAAAAATGATGGCAATCAAACAGGCACAATAACCAACTAATGCAAGTGAATGAGGCCCAAGGCTTGATGTATTTATTTGTGAGATGTGGACAGTAATGGGGCCTGTAAAGTGGGAAGTGGATCTTTAAAGAACGGGAATAGGAAGGGAGACTGTGAATTGGGGGATGGCTGCAATGTTCCCCTTCACTCCATCCCCTCTCCAACTGTCCTTTCGCCTCCCCGGCAACCTTGTGTAACCATCCCACTTCTCTGTAGACCTCTCCCCCACCCCCCACCCCCCACCCCCAGTTCCTACTTCTCTGCCCTCTGTCCCACCCTCCCCAGGTATAAGTAGACACTGATAAACAAAAATGAAATTACTTTCCTGACTAGGTTCTGTTGTCCACCTGGAAGAGAAGCCTTACCTATCTCGGACTGAGGAAGAATTAGAATCAAGCTTTGATCATAATGTGGGAACCTGATCTGCAATTTAAGACAAAACCCTGCCAGTTCCCACTAAATGTCTAAAACTGCCTACAAAAATGTAGTTCAGATTATTCTGTCCCACTCAGAAGAGGGCAGTGGAATGGAAATTATAAATTGCTTCTTTAATTTTAACAACAGTTTCTCAGATTATATTTTTGCTAAAGTTCTACGCTATGATCTGCTTCTGAGGCTTAAAATGAAAGCACAAAGCTTATCAAATAAATAGGTGGAAAGTCAGTTGTATTTATCACTAATTCATTAATAGACAAGTTAACATTTCAAGAATCCAAAAACAAGTTAGTTTTCCAGTGACTGAAGAGAAACCGTTATTGAGGTATAATGTTCCCTTGTCCTGTTGTCCTTTGGAAGGTGATTGAACTAGAATTAGACTGTCAAATCTCTCATCTCTATTGGCAATTTCAATGTAAGGCGGCAAGGTGGCTCAGTGATTAACACTGCTGCCTGACAGCGCTAATTACCTGGGTTCAGTTTCAGCCTCGGGTGACTGTGCGGAGTTTGCACATCCTCCCTGTGTCTGCATGGGTTTCTGCTGGGTGCTCCAGTTTCCTCCCACAGTCCAAAGATGTGCAAATTAGGTGGATTGGCCATGCTAAATTGCCCAAATGTTCGTGTAGGTTAAATGCATTAGCCTTGGGAAAAGCAGGGTGACAATGAAAGGGTAAGGGGATGGGTCTCGGTGGGATGCTCTTCAGAGGGTTGGTTTAGACTTGTTGGGCCAAATGGCTTGTTTCCATATTGTAGGGACTGTAAGAATAAATTTAAGGTGATGTTACATAAGTGTTTTGATAATTCTTCCACACTCATGTTAAGTATGTGTCTAGCAAATGAGGTATTGCCTGTTGTTTATTGTCTCTGCTTTTTTTAATTTCCATATTTATTTTTTCCCAACTTAGGTCAGAGTGACTCAGAAGCTACCCAATCACTGCACAGCGGGAATTCTCATGTTTCTGATCCCCCATTAGAGCAGTGTGCAGTCATTACCCTTCACTTCTCATCAGCTCTATGTGGCTTGCTTGCTAACCTACTGGCAACTATTCCAGAAGACACATTAAATGCAGTCAAGCAAAACCAGTTACTTGCAGCTTTCCATGGGTAGGTAATAACAATGTTTGGAAATTTTTTGATGGATGGTAACGTTCTCTTGAAGATTACAGAGGATGTTGTCGCAGAATTTGCTGAAGTATGATACCTTGGTGCACATTAATAACATACTAGGACAGTGGGACAGCTAGAATCTTAGCAGCAGTGGCAGCACCAGTCTTATTCTTGAATCAATGAGATTTAGGGATTGAAAGAGAATCAGAGTAAGGACATATGAGTGGAAATTAAGCTGGATATATTAGAGTCCAATCAGGTACAGAACAAGAAATAAGAAAGCCTTGATGCTATTCAGAAGCACGTGTTTTTCAGAATGTTGCAGCAGGAGTGAGCTGGTGTTCTTGCAAGCCCAATGGCGAAGTGGTGTCAATTCTCTGGCAACTTGTGGTGATTCACATTGCAAGTGCATCTCTTCCTTGGGACAAGTTGCTGGGCACTATATGTGTTTTAAACTGCAAATGTCATGAGATCCACCATTATTTTGGCATCAAATTCAAATCCGTTGTGTTAGTCAACCATGTGTAGGACTGAAACATTCTACACAATAACTAAGAAACCATCTAATCAAAGTTTGTGAGGGTAAATTTTGACTCATGACTGGAAATCAACAGCAGTCTTACAAGGGAGGCTTCATTGGTGGACAGATAAATTCTGATGGCACAAAATAGAAGCAGGAAATGATTTAACATTGTGGCAGCATCTGTGGAGAGAGAGAGAAAGAGAGAATGGGCTGGACCTCTTTCTTCGTGGTGGGAGCTGAAAGATAATTGGCTTTGTATTCTAGCCTCTCAAAATATTGGCTGTGGAGCCCAGTCTCCATTGCCAGGGGCAAGTGTCAGCTGAAGTTGGGCCCGCCAACCCTGGAAAAGTTTTGTGCGCAGATGGGCTGTTTATAAAACGTGTATCGATGATGTCGGATTTTGACCCTGCAGCCCATGCTTCGCACACTCACTTATGCACTTTCTCACTTGCCGTGCCCCATCCATGCCTCCTCATGTCCCATGGGCCACTATGCTGCTGTACCAAAGTGTACTACTTCACTGCTGATTCACCAACCATGTAGAGGCCATGGAGTCTATGTTGACACATAGATGTGTGAAAAAAAACTTTAAAATGAATGATTAATTCATAACTGTTATTTAAAAACCAAGCTCTTTATGCAACAGGGCAATAGAAGTGTCAACCAAACCCTTTAGCGTTTTAATAACTGTGGCTATAAGGCACTTAAAATCAATTTGATATTTTTAAGTAACCTGTTCAGGAATATTATAACACATCCCAGGAGCAGGTGGAATTTGAACCTGGGCCTTTGGCCCAGAGCTATGGCTGCTACATCACAAGAGCTCTGCTTAAGACTTCTTGAGCTTGTCTAAACATTGTGGAATTGATAGAGATCAGTCCGCAAGAACAGTCATTCCATCTGGTCCTTGGGTGTCTCAGTTCTTTGATAGTTGTGTGGTGTCTTAGGCAAGCCTTATTCTGTATTCTCGACTGAGATCCCAAAAATCTATTAAATTGTTGAAATAATGCCACTGTTTAGTTGCTCAATGACAACAGACAGGGATGGAGGTAAGGTGTAAGATTGGCTATTGACCCACACAGAGAAAAATTCTAATTCGTCATATGTTTTCTATATAAGAACATAATAAATAGAGTAGGAATATGCCATTCATCCTCCTAAGCCTACCCCACCATTCTATTAGGTTGTGGCGGATGGGCCCAGGCTTCAGTTTCTCATTCACACAAGCTCCTTTTGGCCTGAACTCCTCTGTTGCAAAAATTGATCTTTTCTTTAAATACTTGGATTTATCTTGCCTACAGACTCTCTGGGCTGGAGATTCCCAGACGTTCACCGCTCTCCGTTAATAAATTCCTTCACATCTCAGTTTTAATTGAGGGTCCCTTTATTCTGTAACCATGTCTGCTAGTTCAAGATTCCACCACGAGTGGAAGCATATTCTCAGCATCTACCCTGTCAAGCTCCCTCAGTATGTTTTGATAAGATTACCTGGAATTCCTCTAAACTCTAATGAACAAAGGCTAATCTATTTAGGCATTCCTGATAAGTGAACACTTTATCCCAGGAATCAGCCTAGTGAACTTCTTTTGAGCTGCCACCAATGCCATTACATCCTTTCTGAAATACATAGACAAAAAATATACAGTACTCCAGATGCAGCCTCATCAACACCCTATATAATTGTAACATCTTTGCTGTTTTTAAATGAATCAATAATGGCTAAAATTCAGTTTGCCAGCTTAATTACTTGCTACACCTGTGTGCTAAGTTTTTGTGTTTTTACGCACAAGAATACCCAGATGCCTCTGCCCTTCACTATTTTAGAGTGTCTTATTTTTGTCCAGTCACTATCCACATGGCTATATCTCCTTGCAGATCCTTGTGTCTCCATCAAAATGTGCCTTCCCACCTATTTTTATATCGTCAGTACGTGTTTGCATTAAACTATGGCCACTCCTCCAAGTCATTAATGTAGACAGTATATAATATGTGATAACAAGGTGTGGAGCTGGATGAACACAGCAGGCCAAGCAGCATCATAAGGGCAGGAAAGCTTGACATTTCGGGCCGAGATCCTTCATCAGAAATGGGGGAGGGGAAGAGGGTTCTGAAATAAATAGGGAGAGAGGGGGAGGCGGAGGCGGATAGAAGATGGATAGAGGAGAGGATAGGTGGAGAGGAGACAGACAAGTCAAAGAGGTGGGGATGGAGCCAGTAAAGGTGAGTGTAAGTGGGGTGGTCGGGAGGAGATAGGTCAGTCCAGGGAGGACGGACAGGTCAAAGGGGCGGGATGAGGTTAGTAGATAGGAGATGGGGGTGCGGCTTGAGGTGGGAGGAGGGGATAGGTGAGAGGAAGAACAGGTTAGGGAGGCGGGGACGAGCTGGGCTGGTTTTGGGATGCGGTTGGGGGAGGGGAGATTTTGAAGCTTGTGAAATCCACATTGATACCATTGGGCTGCAGGGTTCCCAGGCTGAATATGAGTTGCTGTTCCTGCAGCCTTCGGGTGGCATCATTGTGGCACTGCAGGAGGCCCAGGATGGACATGTCGTCTGAGGAATGGGAGGGGGAGTTGAAATGGTTCGCAACTGGGAGGTGCAATTGTTTGTTGCGAACCGAGCACAGGTGTTCTGCAAAGCGGTCCCCAAGCCTCCGCTTGGTTTCCCTGATGTAGAGGAGGCCACAACGGGTACAGCGGATGCAGTATACCACATTGGCAGATGGGCGGGTGAACATCTGCTTGATGTGGAAAGTTGTCTTGGGGCCTGGGATTGGGGTGAGGGAGGAGGTGTGGGGGCAGGTGTAGCACTTCCTGCGGTTGCAGGGAAAAGTGCCAGGTGTGGTGGGGCTGGAGGGGAGTGTGGAGCGGACAAGGGAGTCACAGAGAGAGTGGTCCCTCCGGAAAGCAGACAAGCCTCAAGCCGCACTCCCATCTCCTATCTACTAACCTCATCCTGCCCCCTGGACTGACCTATCTCCTCCCTACCTCCCCACCTACACTCACCTTTACTGGCTCCATCCCCGCCTCTTCGACTTGTCTGTCTCCTCTCCACCTATCCTCTCCTCTATCCATCTTCTATCCGCCTCCCCCCCTCCCTATTTATTTTAGAATCCTCTTCCCCTCCCCAATTTCTGATGAAGAGTCTCGGCCCGAAAGGTCAAGCTTTCCTGCTCCTGTGATGCTGCTTGGCCTGCTGTGTTCACCCAGCTCCCCACCCGGTTATCTCGGATTCTCCAGCATCTGCAGTTCCTGTTATCTCTGATACAATTTTAACCCCACTGCGAAGCCTCTTCTAGGGATGCCTCCCCTGAAGAAGTCACCCTCCTCCCTCCGGACAAACCTCAGGGGATCTCTCCCCCACTGCAACTCTCTCATAATCTCTTCAGGCTTGAAACTGCTCGACCATGTCCTGAAGCAAACCAGGTACTACAGCCACATCGCCTTTCTTAGTACCTGCCTATGGAACCAGATCATCCCCAATGGACTTGCAGTCCACATTCAAGCCTTCCCAGTTTGGCCCCAGCCGTGACAATATCTACATTCAGAACATTGAGACCCTTCAGAAGCGTTTTTCCCTGCGACTCCTGAAACACACACTTGCAGCAATGCGCCGGCATCTCCAGGCACTACAATCAAGACTACCCCAGCTCAGAGCCTCCCTCTCCCAGACCTGCAAAGGACCTCTCCTGTTTTTTATTCTTCGTAGGATCCACAACCTGAACTCACAATTCTACTCAGCTTTATTGGACACTAAAAACCGTAAGTACAGTAAACTTACTGGTGCCCACCACCCAAAACGGGCTTCCCCCACCTCCCAAATGCCCAGCCGTGCCAAGGACCTCCCCCACCATGTACCCGCCGCCATTGGCCATGAGGCCACTGTCAGAGAACCCACAGGTGATGTCACATCCGCCACCACTGGGTACAACACTTCTGGGACAGCAAACGCCATCGCTGCTGAAGCCACCGCGACCAACACCACAAACACTACCTTCACCTCTGCTCCCACCGCCAACGCCGCTCCACCCATCACGGACGTGGGCGCAACTCCTCCCACTGCCGATACAACTCTGCCCACCGCTGACGCCGACGCAACCCCGCCCACCACCATCGACGCAGCTCCGCCCACTGCCTCCACAGCCAGCAGCTCCAGAGGAGACAGCAACACTGACCCCTGCCGAGTCTTCACCATCCCCCCAGACCTCCCCCTTACTGACGACGAACGGTCAGTCCTCAGAAAAGGGCTCACCTTTGTCCCCCTCCACCTACATATCAACGAATACCGCTCACGCTTGGACATCAAGCAGTTTTTCCGTGGCCTCCGCCTCCACGCTTCCTACTTCAACCGTGAACCTAACCCTCCCTCTACTGACCCTTTCACCCGCCTCCAACACAAGCCCTCCTCCTGGACACCACCCCAGGGCCTACTACCGTCCCTCGACCTCTTCATCTCCAACTGCCGTTGAGACATCAATCGCCTCAACCTCTCCACCCCTCTCACCCACTCCCACCTCTCCCCCGCAGAACATGCAGCCCTCCGCTCCAATCCCAACCTCACCATAAAACCTGCGGACAAGGGAGGCGCAGTTGTAGTATGGTGCACTGACCTCTACTTCGCTGAGGCCAGGCGCCAACTCTCCGACACCACCACCTACCGCCCCCTGGATCGTGACCCCACCCCTGAGCACCAAACCATCCACAACCTCATCACCTCAGGTGACCTCCCACCCACTGCCTCCAATCTCATCGTTCCCCAACCCCGCACCGCCTGCTTCTATCTCCTTCCCAAAATCCACAAACCTGAATGCCCTGGTCTCCCCCTGCTCCTGCCCCACCGAGCTTATCTCCACCTACCTCGACTCCATTTTCATCCCCTTGGTCCAGGAACTGCCTACCTACGTCCGTGACACCACCCACACCCTCCACCTCCTCCAGAACTTCCAATTCCCCGGTCCCCAACACCTCATTTTTACTATGGACGTCCAGTCCCCATACACCTGTATTCCCCATGCAGATGGCCTAAAGGCCCTCCGCTTCTTCCTGTCCCGCAGACCTGACCAGTCCCCCTCCACTGATACCCTCATCCGCTTAGCCAAACTCGTCCTCACCCTGAACAACTTCTCTTTCAATTCCTCCCACTTCCTACAGACAAAGGGGGTGGCCATGGGTACCCGCATGGGCCCAAGCTATGCCTGCCTCTTTGTAGGTGACGTGGAACAATCCCTCTTCCGTACCTACACTGGCCCTAAACCCCACCTCTTCCTCCGTTGCATTGATGACTGTATCGGCGCCGCTTCGTGCTCCCACGAGGAGCTCGAACAGTTTATCCACTTCACTAACACCTTCCACCCCAACCTTAAGTTCACCTGGACCATCTCTAACACTTCTCTCTCCTTCCTGAACCCCTCTGTCTCCATCTCGGGTAACCACCTAGAAACCGATATCCATTACAAGCCCACCGACTCCCACAGCTACCTAGAATACACCACTTCCCACCCACCTTCCTGCAAAAATGCCATCCCCTATTCCCAATTCCTTCACCTCCGCCGCATCTGCTCCCAGGATGAGGCATTCCACTCCCGTACATCTCAGATGTCCTCATTCTTCAAGGACAGCAACTCCCTCCCCCCCACCCCCCAACCCCCGCAGTGGTAGAGAACATCCTCGACCGTGTTTCCCGCAACTCATCCCTCACACCCCATCCCCGCAATAACAACCCAAAAAGAATCCCCCTCGTCCTCACATACCACCCCACCAACCTCTGAATCCAACGCATCATCCTCCGACACTTCCGCCATCTGCAATCCGACCCCACCACCAAAGACATTTCCCCCCCCCACCCTTGTCTGCTTTCCGGAGGGACCACTCCCTCCGTGATTCCCTTGTCCACTCCACACTCCCCTCCAGCCCCACCACACCTGGCACTTTTCCCTGCAACCGCAGGAGGTACTACACCTGCCCCCACACCACCTCCCTCACCCCAATCCCAGGCCCCAAGAAGACTTTCCACATCAAGCAGATGTTCACCTGCACATCTGCCAATGTGGTATACTGCATCCGCTGTACCCGTTGTGGCCTCCTCTACATCAGGGAAACCAAGCGGAGGCTTGGGGACCGCTTTGCAGAACACCTGCGCTGGGTTCGCAACAAACAATTGCACCTCCCAGTTGCGAACCATTTCAACTCCCCCGCCCATTCCTCAGACAACATGTCCATCCTGGGCCTCCTGCAGTGCCACAGTGATGCCACCCGAAGGCTGCCGGAACAGCAACTCATATTCAACCTGGGAACCCTGCAGCCCACTGGTATCAATGTGGATTTCACAAGCTTCAAAATCTCCCCTCCCCCAACCGCATCCCAAAACCAGCCCAGCTCATCTCCACCTCCCTAACCTGTCCTCCTCTCACCTATCCCCCCCTCCCACCTCAAGCTGCACCCCCATCTCCTATCTACTAACCTCATCCCGCCCCCTTGACCTGTCCGTCCTCCCTGGACTGACCTATCTCCTCCCTACCTCCCCACCTACACTCACCTTTACTGGCTCCATCCCCGCCTCTTTGACTTGTCTATCTCCTCTCCATCTATCCTCTCCTCTATCCATCTTCTATCCGCCTCCCCCCCTCCCTGTTTATTTCAGAACCCTCTTCCCCTCCCCCATTTCTGATGAAGGGTCTCTGCCCGAAACGTCAAGCTTTCCTGCTCCTATGATGCTGTTTGGCCTGCTGTGTTCATCCAGCTCCACACCCTGTTATCTCGGATTCTCCAGCATCTGCTGGAGTTCCTATTATCTCAGTATATAATGTGTAGTTCTTAAACATTTAAATTTTGAAATACCATCCACAATGCAGTTTTTGGAATGAAAATTGTCTTCCGTATTAGAATGCCACTTCTAATGGTTCCCAATGGTTTTTTAATAGGGCGGCACGGTGGCTCAGTGGTTAGCACTGCAGCCTCACAGTGCCAGGGACCCGGGTTTGATTCCAGCCCCAGGTGACTGTCTGTGCGGAGTTTGCACATTCTCCCCGTGTCTGCGTGGGTTTCCTCCGGGTGCTCCGGTTTCCTCCCGCAGTCCAAAGATGTGCAGGCTAGGGGGATTGGCCATGCTAAATTGCCCATAGTGTTCGGGGTGTGTGGGTTATAGGGGGATGGGTCTGGGTGGGATGCTCCAAGGGTCGGTGTGGACTTGTTGGGCCGAAGGGCCTGTTTCCACACTGTAGGGATTCTAATGATTCTAATGAATATGTATATTATGAATGAAGGATATGCATTCCACTGTTCATCCTCATCATCCCACCCGTATATACTACTAAATTTTTCTGATTTCTGACATTATGAGCAAAATGATGTTTCCGTCCCCCATCACAGCTGTTTTCATCTGACTGGAGCTGATGAGCATCTAGCTAATTTGGAATTGTGAAGGGATCAAAGCATTTTCTAAGTCTTTTAATAATTAGATATTAGACAAAGGAAATGACTTCTCCAGATTGCAGCCACTGCAGTGCTTCGACAGTAAAGCCGGGTTATAACATTTCTTTTTTTTTCCTAAATTCTCTGTGAGGATTACTTCAGAATAAAGCTGAGCTATTAATTGCATCGACCAGTTGAAAAATGAATATTTTAGCATTTTTCTTGTAATAGTATAAACAATCAGATGAAACAAAGACTGCTTTGTTAATTTATTAAAACATACATTTATCGATCATACCTATATAAAACGTACATTTATATATTACAGTCATTTATCATGTTTGGAACGTTTTATGTAGCAATTCTATTAGCTCATCTCCATTCCTTACAAGCTATCAAAATCGTTCTTCACTTGTTTCTTGATTTAAAAATGCACCAAACGGAAAAATTTGACACCCTCAATGAGAACTAACGTAAAAATAGAAAATGCTGACGACCTGAAATCAAAATGCAAAATCCTGGAAATACTCAATAGATCGGTAGCATTTTGAAGAGTAAACAAACTAAATTGACAGATTGGTGACCTTTCAAATGAAAAAAATGGAGGTGATAAAGGGGAAAGTTGGGGTGGTCATAAATCTACTGAATTGAAATATTAACTTGCTTTTCCCTCCATAGTTTCAATCAGACTTTCTGAACATTTACAGCTCTTTTGTTCTTATCACACCTGATCTAACACAGAAAACTAACCATTTCTCATTATTGTAACCTGACAAATGGTGTCACGAAGTAATGAAGCCCAGGTTCTGCAAATGGAAGAAATGATGCTTGCTTTTCCGCCAATATTTTCACAAAACTATAAATCGTTATTATGAATACTAAGCACAATAAGGATCAGCATTTTCTTTTATGTCCTAATTCTGTGTTAAGATGCAGCCACCAGTGACCTTACTGGCAACTCTCCATACTCTGAACTCTCGGAAGACAAGCCAAACTAGGTCTGTTAAAACCCAAGTATTGTGGATGCTGGAAATCTGAAATGAACTAGTGTATGCTGGAGAAACTCTGCAAATCTGGTAGTATCTGTGAAGAGAGAAACAGAGTTATGTTTTGAGTCCACTGTAACTCTTTTTCAGAGCTCGGTCTAACGAAGTCTTTGGTGGATTCACCTTCCTAAGGCAGAAGTTAGATCAGCAAGCTTCAGCCAACTTCACAGGCACTGTATTTTTCAGAACTTGTCATTTCAATTATGGTTCATCCACAAATATTGTGGCTGGGTTTGTAAACCAGTGACTTTTCTTTCAAAGAAAAGAATTACTAGCTGCCAGCTAGTATCACTATCACTGGAATCATGATCTAGAGAGGTTTGAACTAAGACCTTTGTTTTGTTTAATTGCCTTGGCCATGTCAGTACTATTCATTTTCTTTCAATCTATATAAGGTATTTTCTTGATTTGAGGCAGTGTGTGACTGAGATAAACAGACTACTTTAGAAGTTTGAAATTGTGATCCTTCTGACAGCCAATCGATGGCCTGCAAAGTAATTCATCTTGTTCCTGCCATTGTTTCCAGAACCCACGACATTCTGATTCGCGTGGCACTAGCTTTCAGAGCAGAGAACAACTAGCAGATACATTTATTTTATCAGCTAGCTATTCATCTAAGCATACAGGGAGTCTGATTCTGACTTACAAACGCTGATACTTAAGAATGTAATCTCATGATATCATGGAGTGATTTTAAAATGCTCCCTCCACATAAATGCTTGGACTAATCCCTGGTCGCTACCCATCTGTTGTATCTCTCAAATTTTCACTGTCATCTCCCAAGAAATTTTAATATTTCAATAAGGCTGCCTCTGATTCTTGTAAATTCCCATGAATGCAGGCCCTACCTACGCAACCTTTCCTCATGAGACAGCTTGGCCATATCTGATATCAGTCTAGTGAACTTTCTCTGGGCTGCCTCCAAAACCAGGTATGTATTTGCTAAGATAATGGGCCCACAGCTGTTCATAATATTCCAGCTGTGGCCTGATGTGTGCCTTTTATAGTTTTAGCAAAACTTCACTACTTTTATGTTCCATTGCCTTTGAAGTAATGGCCTGTCAATTTGATTTCCCTACCAGCCTCTTAACTGGAATCCTAGCTTCTTGTGATTCATGTATGAGAGTTCCTAAATCCCTCTGTTTGTCAACTTTCTGCAGTCTTTCTTTGTGTAATATTCAGCTCCTGTATTCTTCCTGCCAAACTACAAAACTTCATATTTGTCTGCGTGGAGTTTGCACGTTCTCCCCGTGTCTGCATGGGTTTCCTCTAGGTGCTCCAGTTTCTTCCCATAGTCCAAAGATGTACAGGTTAAGTGGATGGGCCATGCTAAATTGCTCTGTAGTATCTAGGGATGTGCAGGCTAGGTGGATTAGCCGTGGTAAATAAAGGAATAGGGTAACAGGGTGGGACGTTCTTTGTGGGGTCGTGCAGGCTGGGTGGGCCGAGTGAACTATTTCTGGACGGTAGGGATTCTGTGATTCTATAATGAGTAGAATGTACTATAAAAAATTGGGGGAGAATAAGGGATATGGAGTGCACACACTTCTCACCTTATGAATATTATAAGTTTTAGATTGAAGAGAGGAAACATGAAATTTGGTGGAGAAAGTTTTTGAGATTTAGACCATATGACACAATTTGCTTAGAAACTCGATGGAGAGAGTGGGCAAAAGGCCAAAGCAAGGTTTAACGGAATTGAAAAGCTCCAAAGAGAAAGGTGAAACTTACAGAAAAAGAATAGAAAGAGGAGTTGAAGATAAGCTCAGACCTAAAGTTGGTAAGCCAACTATATGTCATGGGGTTAAACAAGCAGAGAGAGAAATACTGAAAGAGTTGGTGAGTGGGAGCAAGGTTGGGGATAGTTGCAAGAAAGAAAAATGACAACCTTTTGTATTTTGAAGAGCTAGTGGTCTATTTGGATTTCCAGAAGGCCTTTGACAAAATGCTGCACAGGAGGCTGCCAAATAAGATAAGAGCCCATGATGTTAGAGGCAGAGTACTGGCATTGATAGGGGATTGGCTGACTGGCAGAAGGCAGAGAGTGGGGATAAAGGGGTCTTTTCTCAGGATGGCACCCAGTGACTCGTGCAGTTCCTCAGGGCTAAGTGTTGAGACCACAACGATTCACGTTATACATTAACAATCTGGAATAAGTAACTGAGGGCACTGTTGCTATGTTTGCAGGTGTCATGGAAATAGGTGGAAGGACACATAGCATTGAGGAAGTGGGGAGGATGCAGAAAGATTTGGACAGGCTAGAAGAGTGGGCAATGAAGTGGCAGTTGGAATATAGTGTGGGAAAGTTAGAGTTTATGCACTTTGGTATGAAGAACTGAAGCATAGACTATTTTCTAAACCTGGAAATGCTTCGGAAATCTGAAGCACAAATGGACTAAGGAGTCCTAGTTCTTAAGGTCAACATGCAGGTTCAATGGCAGTTAAAAAGGTAAATGCAATGTTAGCATTCATTTTAAGAGGACAAGAATACAAGAGCAGAGATGTACTGTTGAGGCTCTGGTCAGACTGCGTTTGGAATAATATGAGCAGTTTTGGGCTCCGTATCTAAGGAACGATGTACCGGCCTTGGAGGGTGTCCAGATGAGGTTTACAGGAATGACCCCAGGAATGAAGACCTGTCATGTAAGGACTTCACCTGACGAAAGAGCAGCACTGTGAAAGCTTGTGATTTCAAATAAACCTAGTAGACTATAACCTGCTATCGTGTAACTTCTGTGAGGAGCAATTGAGAACTCTGGATCTGTACTTGATGGAGTTTAAAAGGATTGGGGAATCTCATTGAGACTTAGGGAATCTGGATAAGAATGGATGTGGAAGAGATGTTTCCACTAGTAGGAGAGAACTAGGTCTGCAGAGCACAGTTTCAGAGTGAAGGGATGACCCTTTAGAACTGAGATGAGGATGCGTTTCTTTAGCCAGAGGGTGGTTAGTCTGTGGAACTCATTGCTGCATACGGCTGTGAGCCCAAGTCACTTAGTATATTTAAGACCAAGATGGGTTGTGGATAAGTAAGGGCCTTGAGAGTTATAGGGAGAAGACAAGAGAATGGGATTGAGAAATGCATCAGGCATAATTGAATGGTGGGGCAGATTCAATGGGCCAGTGGTCTAATTATGCTCCTTTATCTGAAGGTTTTAAATCTTATGGTTACAAACAAACACCTAAAATGAAAGCATTTCCATTTCCATTTCCCTTAAATTTTATTTATTTCATGCTGGCATATTTAATTTCATTTGTTCATGGGTTGTGCTCGTCATTTTAAAAACTCAATATTTTTTGTCCATCTGTAATTACCTTGGAGTAAGTGGTGGTTGAACTACCTTTTTGAACCACTACAGTCCATCTGGCATAGGTAGAGGAACAGCGTTCTAGGATTTTGACCCAACGACTGAAGGAACAGCAATTTAATTCCAATTCAGGATAGTGTGTGGAATTGGCAGGATGCATTCACATTGTGGTGTTCTCAAGCTTCTGCCCTTGTCCTTTTAAGTGGTAAAGGTTGTGAGTTTGAAAAGTGCTGTTAAGGAGGTTTGCTGATTTGCTGCTCTTGTATATGGTACATACTGCCTCTACCATGTGCTAGTTGTAAAGGGAGTGAAGGAAAATAAAAAAAAATGCTGGAAGAACTCGGCAGGTCTGGCAGCATCTGTGGAAAGAGAAACACTTCCGTTTCAAGTCTGCTGTGATTCTTCAGTTAATCGAGCAGTTAACATAAAATACATTCTGTATCTAAAAATATTTAATAGCTTTTGGTTTGATAAATGACTTAATTGCATGAAATGAACAAAGAAAACCTTTAACCACCTTATATCCAGTGAAATACACATTTAAGGGTAACACTGCATGTATTTTAATTCAATTCCATCCATTCACTCCTCCAATACCACTAGCTGCCTCAGAAAGGCAGCCAACATAATCAAAGACCCCTCCCATCCCAGTTAATATCCCTTACAATCTCTTCTATAGGACTGAAGATTTAAAACCTTAAACACAAGGACCAACAGATTAAAGAACAGCTTTCTCCATGCTATTATTTGACTTCTGAACAGACTTCTCAAGTTTCAAATTTAATATTGACTTCGCTGTTTGTGCACCTTTTCTGCAACTGTAACATTTGTATTCCTCGCTCTATTCTATTACCCATATGTACATTGTATGGTATGATCTGCGTGTGCTGCATGCAAAACAAAACTTTTCACTGTACCTTGGTAAATGTGACTAATAAATCAAATCAAAACAAGCTATCATAACTGCTGAAAAGCCTAAAACATTTTCATTTTATTAAAATTATTAAAGACTTGTTTAAATTTAAGTACTTTGGGCTGTTGGTGAATGATTGGATGTTGTGATGTTCATATATTTAGGTAATACAAAAGCATCCAACATACTGTTACAATTTCATTTCATTTTACATGCTTTGTTTTCTTAAAGTTTGGTAAACACTGGTTTGCTGGAGAGGTGCCTGTGGGAGTTGGGAGCACCACTGACTCGCCTAAACCACTACGAAGATATTAAAGCTCAGGTCAGTGTAATAAACTGCAGTTTGGACCCTTCATATTTGTATGAAGAAAGATCCTGAAGCTAAAGTTAAATTTCTACTGCTGCCAGTATTTACAATAATAACAGAGAGCCACATTCATCAACTGACCTTAAGTTAACACTCTACATCACTATTATTCACTGCAACAGGCTCTTCATCCATTTGTTTTTTTAAAGCCGTTAACAAATACTACCCATTTGTCTGGAGGTCCACAGCAAAATTTAAATTTGAGTTTACTAGCCTGCAAATATTCTGTCATGGTCCGGACTACTCCCATCCCAGTTTTGTTGTAGCAAAGTTGTACTCCTGTCTCCCTTCTAACTATCTGTTTTGTCTAATTTCTGCTTCTCAACTATTCCACTGACTAAATGGAACATTGAAACATGTCATCCCAATATGACTAGCTTTTAGCCTCATGTCTCTGAGGCTTGATTTACATTGCACCTGTCAACATTTGTTTAAACCAGTTTCCTTTTTCCACCTGCGCTAACCAGTGCTAACTCTAAAGCAAAGCAAAGCAAAAATTGCTGCTCCAACACTCAACTTCATTCTGAGTCCATCCTTTTGATTCTGACCAGAAGTGCATATTTGGCAATGACGGCATATGCTGTGCTCATCTATTTAATAAGTCAGATTATTGCCCAGGTCTGAAACTTACATTAATTTATGATTATTTGGCCAAAGTGAAAATGTTTCAAATCAGCACAATTCTGCTCTTTCTCTTGTATAATCAAGGAAATATCTTTCACACTTCACCATTGTCTGCTACTTGCAATTAATCCCATCAATTCATGCATAAAATTCAAACATTGTGTGCCGCAGTCCACTGGTTAAAGGTGCACATTGGACCCTCTGTGTTTCTGCTGTGGGGTTTTTAATTAATATCTTGTATAATGGTGTATTTAATTATTGTTTTCCTCTGCAGGTTTTGAGCTATCTTCAATATCTGTCTGCATTTTCTGGTCTAGTTCAACACTGTTTCGTCTTGCGTCCAGATCACGTAACTCAGGATGACTTCCTGAAGCCATTGTTGTTAAATATATTCACTGTACTTTGTATACGGTGCAAGGATTATTTTGGTAATGTACTGTAATGTTTCTTCATCTTTCCTTCACACAATGGCTATGCAAAATTGGTATGTTCTTCTTTTCAGAGAAACTTAAGTTAGATTCATCAGTAAGGAAGCTATTTAGTTGTTTTAACAATGCATTTATCTAGTAACACACACAACAGAAAAGTCCTACAGAACTGGACAAATTTATAATCACAAGTGGGCCACTGAGATGATCGGAAGGGTGACAAAGTGACCTTTTTTTAATGGGAGGCTTCAGTAAAAGAAACCAGGAGATCAGACTGATTCCTGGGCATGTGGTCTTGGAGTTGAGCATACAGTTGCCAACAATGTTTCCCCGTTCAGTTCTTACCAATTACAAAAGACCAGAATAATAAAAATAGGGAACTCAATTGGGAATTTTAAAAGCTAGAGAATATTGCAATGGCTAGAAAACACAAGGTCTTGTACAGACATAAGCAAGAGGATGAGAATTTAAATATGAACCATTTAAAATGACAGCAATTTCTGACCTGTTCTAAGAAATTAAATTTTTGTAAGAGCATTAAACCTTTTTTACCTGCACAAATAAGGTCTGTCCAAAGAAAAGTGAATGGAAATTTAAATTGCAAAAGAAAAGCTTTGCATGATCAGGTGAAATTGTGCAACGATATTTAAAGGGAGTGTGCATTGGGAGAGCAAGGTAGCATTGGGGAAACCTAGCAAGCCATGGATGTATTGACAAGCTGGTTGGCTGCTGAATGGGAAAATGGTATGTCACTAAGGAGAAAAGGCAGTCTATCAAGATTTATACTGTACACTCTTCAGTGGTGTAGTTTGACAACCAACTTACATCCATTCAAGTTGAAATTGAAGATCAATCTGGTTAGTTTCACACAGTAAAACCTGCTTCTACCATGTTATTCCTGCCTGACAAAACTCACGTCTTCAATTTTAAGTTTAATTTAGATGTATGTGAGGTGTTGTATTTTTGGGAAGGCAAACCAGGGCAGTACTTGTACAGTTAATGGGTAGAACCCTGGGGAATGTTGCCAAACACAGAGACTTAGGGTGCAGGTGCATAGTTCCTTGAAAGTGGAGTCACAGGTAAACCGGGTGGTGAAGAAGGCTCTTGGCACATTTGCCTTCATTGTTCCCAACATTGGGTGCAGGAATTAGGATGTCATGTTGAAGCTATGCATCTTTTTTAAAAAAGCTGCCATAAAAAATGTTGTTGTATTCCGAAAATTAATTAAAATAAAGAGCTAGTCGGCAGCTCACACAAAACATATTCACTGAAACGCTTATAATTGGAACACAACATCATTACTTTAATGTCCAATTCCTCTGATAATAAAGGCTTACAATTCTATAAGTCGTCATAATGTTTTACGAATGGTATATTGGTGAGGTCACTTTTGGAATACGGCACACAGTTCTGGTCACCCTTCTATAGGAAGAGTGTTGTTAAACTTGAGAGAGTGCAGAAAAGTTTGATAAGGATGTTGCTGGGACTGGAGGGTTTGAGTTGTAGCAAGAGGCTAAATAAGTTGTCACCATTCACCCTGGAGTGTCGAAGACTGAGGGGGTGACCTTAAAGAGGTTTATAAAATCATGAAGGGCATGGGTAGGGAAAATGGCTGAGGTCTTTTCCCCAGAATGAGGGAGTCCAAAACTAAAGGGCATAGGTTTAAAGTGAGAGAGGAATTTTTTTAAAAGGACCGTAGGGGTAACATTTTTAACAAAGGGTGTGGTGCATGTATGGAACAAGCTGCCAGAGGAAATGATGGAGGCGTGTAAAATTACAACATTTAAAAGGCATCTGGATGGTAAGAAGGAATTAGAGGGATATGGGCCAAATGCTAGCAAATGGAACTAGGTCAGATTGTGATGGCTGGTTGGCACTGATGAGTTGGACCAAAGGGTCTGTTTCCGGCTGTATAAAATTATGACTCTCTAACTTTTTTGTAATTTAAGTACATCTGTGTTTTCTCTTTTCTGTCATGGAAAAGGTCTAGTATCGGATACGGGTATGTAATGTGAGTGGACAAAAATTGGCAAACGGAATATGTTGTGGGAAAATGTGAAGTTTGGCAGGAAGAAAAAAATAGCAGGGAATTACTGAAATGGGGAACGACTGTGGAATTTAGAGAAGCAGAGGGATCTAGATTCTGTCTCGAAATGCAAAACATTAGGAAGTTTTATAGGATGCAAACGTTTATTGCAAAAAGAATTGGACTTTAAAGTAAGGAAGACATGTTTCAGTTATAATTGTTTAATTGGATATGTTTTGAGTGAGTTGCCAACTATCTCTTTAATTAATTTTTGGAATGATAAAACTTTTAAGACAGTTTTTTTTAAGATGCACTTTAGATAAGTTAGTAATTTAATGCTAAAGATATTTCGGTTTCCCTTGTGAATATTTACTTTTCATGTTGCACATTGATAAATGTACCAGGAAATTTGTTTTTAGTTTTAAATCAGTTAGATTGATTACCTCAGCAGATGAGGGAACCCCAGATGCAATGTTGGATGAACTGTCCAATCAGAAAAATATTCTGACTGCAGCATGGCTGGTACCAAGGTTAAGAATATCTCTTCCTTAGGAAATAGTTAGGATCTAAATTAATAAGCAATTAAAAGACCATCTCTGAAAGTGATAACGTGATAGCATCATGAAATAATTAAGCAGCAACAACTGTTGTGTGTTAAAATTGAAATTCTGTTGTAGAATGAGAAGTGATCCTATTGAAACATATAAGATTCTGAGGGGCCTTAACATGGTTGATGTTGACAAGCTGTTTACCCTAACCAAAGACTCTAAAATAAGAAGGCACAGATTCAGGACGAGAGGTCATTCATTTATGAGTATTTATTTTTACTTTTAGGGTTGGGAACATTTAAAATTCTTAACCTAGAAAGCTGTGGATGCTTTTATGTTGATGATATTCAAAACTGAAATCAATGGAAATTTGGATTCTTAAGGGAATCTAGGGATATGGGATTAGAGCAGGAAAGTGGAAGCTAAGACTAAAAGTCAGTCTTGATCTTACTGAATGGCAAGCTGGCTCTTAGGGATATATGATCTCCTCCTACTCCTATATCTAGGTTCCCATACTACATAGCTTGCCAGATTGTTGTAATTCGTTTTTACTAAGAATGTCAAATATCACCAGAGAATGGTAAAGTATAGCGCATTGAAATAGAATTCAGGGGCAAACGGATTATTATTCTGTAAACAGTTGTGTATGTTTGTTGTGCTCTTGACACGTACTTTTAAATACAATATTTAACATTAGCGAAGGATTTTACAAAAATAGACTGAAGTCAAAACCTGACATGTCTATTGTCACCCATTAGTAGTTCTTAGTAGCTGAGGACCCTGATTTTTAAGCTGGTGATTTTTCGATGTCCGCCTAATAACTATCTGTCTTGCAGGCTGTGAGGTAACATCTGCCATCTACCAAGCATGGACAGACTTATTTGTGCTTTTGAACACAATCCTACGGAAAAGTGCTCAGGATACATTCCCAGCAGTTGTAACTGCAGTGGCAAAACATTGGGCTGCACTCATAGGTAATATAAATTAGCTAATGTATGCATACTTTGTATTCAAGAGACCAGACTTTCCCCCTTAGGATACTTTAAATCAGTCATACCCACTTGAACTGATGCAGCTTTACTGTGTGTGCATCTTGTGACCAAATATTTTCAGCATAAATTTTAATTTCATAACTAAATTTGAATCCATATAGCCCAGTACTATTCCTGTTATTTTCATATTGAAATATACAATGAACACTGCATAGACGATCACATGCAATTTTATTTTGTTGGACACCAAATCTAGAAGTTTTAATGTGGTGTTTTATATACGCACGCACATGCACACGCGCTCCATGAGGCATTCTTAGACATTAGTTGTCATTTGAACATGTCTGATATAAATTGCAGCAATAGTATGCTGTAAGCAGCAGGCTACTTACTGCTCAGAGGAGACCTCTCATCCAAAACGTATAAAATGCCATGTCACTTACCTTTGCTATTTTAAAGCTTTATTTAAAATTAACCTCTACAGGGTGAAATTCATCATTGATCTATTTTATGGATTTGTTTTCTCATTTAACGGATGCATATTGACTACCAAAAAACCTGTCAGCTGTTAAAATTGTCTGTCACTTTCCTGTAACTCCAGTGGAAATGCTTGGGTGTACATTTATATTCCTTTTTGAAAGCTGGACAAGAATTTCTATCTGTTGATTGTGGGATTTGTATTCAGTAAACCTAGTGAAATTTGGATTTGTACTGTCACTTTTTCCAAGAACTTCTTCATGTATCCTCAAGGTGTCAGTTTTCTCTAGGGAATAATTTCACACATTCTGGAAGACCCCCGCTATCTATAATAATCTTCACATGACAATGAACATTTGCTGCCGTGCAACTGGCAGGCATAACAGGAGAGCCTTTCCTGCTCTTCCAGTCAATGCCTGTAGCAAGCACTTTCTAGCAACAAGTTGCCATATTTTGATGAACCGCAGAATTTAGTGATACTTGATTCATCTATCCTCAAAGCACCCGATCCATTTATAGCTTCCCAATTATTACCTGACTGAAAAATACAACTGATTTAGCACTGTTGCAAGATTAAACCCAAGCCTTTATTGGTCTCAATGTGATAATGCCATTAAGTTTTATAATATTATATGATGTTGCTATTATACAATTGCAAGAATGAGGTTTGTATCATGTAATGAATATTTGTATGTCTTTTAGGTACAATTTCCATGTGCATTCAGATGTCTACCACCAGGCCCTGTTTGTATACAGTATCCTTACAATTCATTTCTCTCCTCCTGACTGAAGAGGGAAGGAGGCAATGCCAAATTGGAGCTATAAATTGCTCAATCAACTGTCTGTCTCTTACAAAGCTTTTAGATGGAAATGAAGGGGATGAATCATCAGGCAGCCAGCTCTGTGAGAGCCTCTTAAAGGTATTTAGTGAATTCCAATGCAAATAAATTGTAGTTGTTTTGAACGTATGAGGAATTTAAATTAATCCGTCTTAATACAGTGTTTCCAATGAGAGTGCTGCATTATTGGAACTGTTTTCTTTCAGACAAGGCATTAAACGGATGGCCCATCTGCTGCCTGTGACAGAGATAAAAACTCTTGTGGCTTTAATTTGAAGAAGAATGGGGTAGATATTAACAGGAAAAGACAGAGTTGACAAACTATTTCCACTGGTTGGGGATTCTAGAGCTAAGGGGAATATTCTGAGGATTAGGGCCAGGACATTCAGGAGAACTGTTAGGAATCACTTCTACACACGCATAGTTGTAGATGTTTTGGAACTCTCTTCCACAAATGGCAGTGGATGACGGATCAGTTGTTAGTTTTAAATTTGAAATAGATAAATCATTATTAAGCTAAGATATTAAGGGACAAGGACTGAAGACAGATACGTGGAGATGGACCACAGAGCAGCCCTGATCTCAGTGAATGGTGGAACAGGCTTGAGAGGTTGAATGACCTAACCTCCAAGCTTTTAGCCAATATTTATTATGCAAAACAACTGTACGAGAATTAATTATCCGATCATTATCTCATTGCTGTTTATGGAAACTTGCTTCAAGAAGTTCATGGCATGGTTACACCGTTGTAGTATTAACTATACTTCAAAAGCACTTCATTGAGAGTAAAATACTTTGGGGCAGCCTAAGGCTGTGAATGGGATTATAGAAATGCAAATCTGTCTTTTTTTTTCCCCCTTTTTTCAATCTCAAGTACTTCAGATTGAACACTGATTCCTCTCCAGACAGATTTCGAGTACAGTGCGTAACAAAATTGTTACTGACTCAGTGAGCTCAAACCACATACTGAGCAGGCATATAACAGCACCAATTCAGCTTCTCGTATTGGTGTTATGCGGATTGAATCTCCTTGTAGTTTAAAGATTGTTCCCAGGAGCTGAACCAGGACAATGTGTGTTTGTGAACGAAGAGTCTTTTTCTCTGCTCTTCTCCAATCACTTAAAATTCTCTGTAAGGGTTAGAATAGTACACGTGGTGTTGATTTTCACTTTTTGTCTTTGGATATGAAATCTTGCCTTTCCAAGATAATATTATGAAAGAACTGTGCCAGATGTTGCTGTAGAAATAATAGGGGCTAGCAGCGCTCACCGCTGATTATGTAGAAATCAAAAAGTGACTTACAATAACTAAATGTGCAATTAAGTACAGAAAATGGGAGTTGATGTCTGAGATATCCTACTTCTCCAAAATTTTTACGGTTATGGTATCGTGTCACGAGAGCCATCTTCACTTTCAATGGACTTCATTTATTATTTGAGCCTTCGGAATTCAATATCAAGTTCAGTTATTTGAGAATGCTTCCTTTTTTTACCCATGCCCATGCCCAGGTTGTGACATGACATGGGTTGCTTTCTGCACAGCCATTTTTATCCACTCTCAGTCCCCATTATCAGCTGTCTAGCTTTTCTTCTTGGCATACTATCATGTTGTCTGCCTGAGGAATATTCTATTTAATATTTTACCCTAATCTCTCTTTTTTTTCAATGCAAGTGTACCAGTTTCTCTTTTAACAACTAAAACAATGCTGGTGGTCTGTTCAGAATCCTTCCATCAACATCCAACAAAGTTAATCTCTTTCTTGCCTCCGAAGAAAACCCTAAAATCCACATTTGGCCATCCCCACCACAGATTCTGTTCTGTGACACACTGCAGAAACCTAATTCTTTCTGATAGCATGCTAAAAATTTCCCTCGTCTCCATTGCTTTGACATACTCTGATCTTCTATTCAGGTTGTTATGACACAGAAAGGGAGAGAGAGAGAGCCAAATCAAACTAGCCTCCCTATCCTTGTATTCATCACATTGTCCTATTAAAATTTTCAATGATCCTCAAAGTTGATCCCCATTATGCCTGACCAGATGTTTTAACCAGATGCCCCCACTCGCAAAAGGACGAATAGATAAACAGTCACAGTTAAGGGATACATTCAAAAGAAATGAGATTTAACTAGCCAGTTCACTTAAGCAGATTCTACGATCCTAGCATCACAAGCACACAGGATTGTATTTTGTTTGGTTTCTGAAGACACCAGTGCATGCAACTAGCTTCCAGCAGGCTCTGAAAAATATTCACTTAATACTTATAACTGAGGTTCTATTCTCTGAACTTTCAGTCAGTTTATAATGGGACAATAACCATGGCACGATCAAACCTCCATACTGTAGCTTTCAAAGCCACAAACTTCCGACTTGAAACACTGTTCAAAACACTGTTCAAACATTTCTCTTTCTTTTTTTCATTCTTTGTGTTAGTCTTGTTATCTCCTAATGAGGCCCCTGTAAACTTTCAAATGTCTAACATCTGTTTGAGCATAATGCGTCTCTGGAACCAGTGCATCTAGAGTATTCTTTAATCAAGAATCCATTTGCAATTAACTTCCAGCCCTGGCCTCATAAGTAAATATCAGTTTGTTTGTTCTCTTCACGTTTTAAAATAACCTGCTGCTCACAGTGCAAAGGTCACCTTCAGCTGTCAGCTCACAGTTCACAACTCCAAACCAAAATCTTAAAAAATAAAATAGTGAAAAATTGCACATATTCTAACAAGACATAATACTCACATTTGCACATGTGTAAATTTGTATAGGACTGAGGAAAAACTCACCAAAATAGTGCTGTGGAAGATGTAGCTGTTTTGATGAGTTAAAAATATATAGCCCACTTTTTCCAGGGAGAAAAAATAAATCATTTGCTAAAATGTAAAATGTACATTGAAGACTGATTAAAGTAAAAGCCCATGGGACAACAAATCACTGATGCTATTAATTTTTTATTCAATCGATGGGATGGGGGTGTCGCTGGCTGGCCAGCATTCCTTGCCAGTTGCTAGTTGCCTTTGTGAAGGCGGTGGTGAGTTGCCTTCTTGAATTGCTACTGTCCATGCGCTGTAGGTCGACCCAAAATGTCTTTAGGAGTTCCAGGATTTGTCACAACAACAGTGAACATTATATTCCCAAGTCAGGATGATGAGTGGCATGGAGGAGAATTTGCAGGTGGTGGTTTTTCCGTATGTCTACTGCCCTTGTCCTTCTAGCTGGAAGTGATCGTGGGAAGCTACTGTCCAAGGATCTTTGGTATATTTCTTCAGTGCATCTTGAAGATTGTACACACTGCTGCTATCGAGCATTGGTGGTGGAGGTAGTGGATATTTGTGCATGTGGTGCCAGTCCAGCAGGCTGCTTTGTGGTGTCAAGCTTCTTTGGTGTTGTTGGAGCTGTACTATTCCAGGGATGGGATATATTCCTTGTAGGTAGTAAACAAGATCTGGAGAGTCAGAAAGTGTGTTACTCAATGCAGGATTCTTAGTGTCTGACCTGCTTTTGTAATCACTGTATTTAAGCCCAGTTGAGTTTCTAGACAGTGGTAACCCCCAGGATGTTGATGGTGGGAGATTCAATGATATTAATGCCATTTAACGTAAGGGGCCAGGGGTTAGATTGTCTGTTATTGGAGATGATAATTTCCCTGGCATTTGTGTGGCTTGAATGTTACTTGCAATTTTTCACTCCAAGCCTGGATATTCCCCAGATCCCTACTGCATTTGAACATGCAGGATTTGCATGTTCAGGATTTGAGGTATTGCAAATGGTGCAGAACATCCTCGCTTCTGACCTTATGATGGAAGGAAGGTTATTAATAAAGCAGCTGAATGTGGTTAGATCTAGAACTCCTGCAGAGATGTCCTGGAGCTGAGATGACTGATCACCAACAACAAGAGCCATCATACTATGTGTGCCAGTTATGACTCCAACTGGTGGAGAGCTTCTTCCCGACTCCTATTGACTCCAGGGCTCCTTGATGCCGCAGATTAGGATTGCTGAGGGAGAAAGGGAATGCGTGACCAAAAGGCAGAGAAAGAGCAGGAAGGCAGTGCAGGTGTCCCCTGCGGTCATCTCCCTCCAAAACAGGTATACTGTTTTGGATACTGTTGGGGGACATGGCTCACCAGGGGAAGGCAGCAGTAGCCAGGTTCATGGCACTGTGGCTGGTTCTGCTGTACAGAAAGGCGAGAAAAAGAGTGGAAGGGCTGTAGTCATTGGGGATTCAATTGTAAGGGGAGTAGATAGGCGGTTCTGTGGTCGAAAACGAGACTCCCGAATGGTATGTTGCCTCCCAGTGCACGGGTCAGGGATGTCTCAGATCGGCTGCAGAACATTCTGAAGGGGGAGGGTGAACAGCCAGTTGTCGTGGTGCATATAGGCACCAATGATATAGGTAGAAAACGGGATGAGGTCCTACAAGCAGAATTTAGGGAGTTAGGAGCCAAGTTAAAAAGTAGGACCTCAAAGGTAGTAATCTCAGGATTGCTACCACTGCCATGTGCTAGTCAGAGCAGAAATAAAAGAATAGCCAGGATGAATGCGTGGCTTGAGAGATGGTGCAGGAGGGAGGGGTTCAGATTTTTGGGACATTGGGACCGGTTCTGAGGAAGGTAGGGCTATTACAAATTGGATGGTCTCCACCTGGGCCGGACTGGAACCAATGTCCTTGGGGGTGCTTTTGCTAATGCTGTGGGGGAGGGTTTAAACTAACGTGGCAGGCCGATGGGAACCAAATATCGGACAGGTTATTGGACAGAAAGGAGGTAGTAACTAAAGCCTGTAGGGAACTAGATAATGGAGCCAGCGAGACTAAAGGGAACAGTAGGCAGGGAGCAGATGATGAACACAAAGGGACAGGTGGTCTGAGGCGCATTTGTTTTAATGCGAGAAGTGTAGTAGGTAAGGCAGATGAACTTAAGGTTGGATCGGTACCTGCTGTTGCTATTACTGAGACTTGGTTGAGGGAAGGGCATGATTGGCAACTAGATGTCCCAGGATATCGATGCTTCAGGCGAGATAGAGAGGGAGGCAAAAGAGGTTGGAGGAGTTGCATTATTGGTCAAAGACGATATCACAGCTGTACTGAAGGAGGGCACTATGGAGGACTGGAGCAGTGAGGCAATATGGGTAGAACTCAGAAATAGAAAGGGTGCAGTAACAATGTTGGGGCTGTACTACAGGCCTCCCAACAGTGAGTGTGAGATAGAGGTACAAGTATGTAAACAGATTATGGAAAGGTGTAGGAGCAACAGGGTGGTGGTGATGGGAGATTTTAATTTTCCCAACATCGACTGGGATTCACTTAGTGTTAGGAGTCAAGATGGAGCAGAATTCGTACGGAGCATCCAGGAGGGTTTTCTGGAGCAATATGTACGTAGTCCAACTCGGGAAGGGGCCATACTGGACCTGGTGTTGGGTAATGAGCCCGGCCAGGTGGTTGAAATTACAGTAGGGGACTACTTTGGAAATAGTGACCACATTTCCGTAAGTTTTACAATACTCATGGACAAAGATGAGAGTGGTCCTAAAGGAAGAGTTCTAAACTGGGGGAAGGCCAACTATACCAAAATTCGGCAGGATCTGGGGAATATAGATTAGGAGAAACTGTTTGAAGGTAAATCCACATGTGATATGTGGGAGGCTTTTAAAGAGAGGTTGATTAGCGTGCAGGAGAGACATGTTCCTGTGAAAATGAGGGATAGAAATGGCAAGATTAGGGAACCATGGATGATGGGTGAAATTGTGCGACTAGCTAAGAGGACAAAGGAAGCATACATAAGGCCTAGGCGACTGAAGACAGGCAAAGCTTTGGAAGAATATCGGGAATGTTGGGCGAATCTGAAACGAGGAATTAAGAGGGCCAAAAGGGGACATTAGATATCTTTAGCAAACATGGTTAAGGAAAATCCCAAAGCCTTTTATTCATCTATAAAGAGCAAGAGGGTAACTAGAGAAAGGATTGGCCCACTTAAGGATAAAGAATTAAAGTTAGGTGTTGAGTTGGAGAAAATGGGTGACATTCTTAACGAGTACTTTGCATCAGTATTCACCAAGGAGAGGGACATGACGGATGTTGAGGTTAGGGATAGATGTTTGATTACTCTAGGTCAAGTCGGCATAAGGAGGGAGGAAGTGTTGGGTATCCGAAAAGGCATTAAGGTGGACAAGTCCCCAGGTTCTGATGGGATCTATCCCAGGTTATTGAGGGAAGCGAGAGAGGAAATAGCTGGGGCCTTAACAGATATCTTTGCAGCATCCTTAAACACGGTGAAGTCCCGGAAGACTGGAGAATTGCTAATGTTGTCCCCTTGTTTAAGAAGGGTAGCAGGGATAATCCAGTTGATTATCGACCGGTGAGCCTGACGGCAGTGTAGGGAAGCTGCTGGAGAAGATACTGAGGGATAAGATCTATTCCCATTTGGAAGAAAATTGGCTGATCAGTGATAGACAACATGGTTTTGTTCAGGGAAGGTCATGTCTTACCAACTTAATAGAATTCTTTGAGGACGTGACAAAGTTGATTGATGAGGGAAAGGCTGTAGATGTCATATACATGGACTTCAGTAAGGCGTTTGATACGGTTCCCCATGGCAAGCTGATGGAGAAAGTTAAGTCGCATGGGGTGCAGGGTGTGCTAGCTCGATGGATAAAAAACTGGCTAGGCAACAGGAGACAGAGTAGTAGTGGAAGGGGGTTTCTCAAATTGGAGACCTGTGACCAGTGGTGTTCCATAGGGATCAGTGCTGGGACCACCGTTGTTTGTGACATACTTAAATGATTTGGAGGAAGGTATAGGTGGTCTGATTAGCAAGTTTGCAGATGACAGGAAGATTGGTGGAGTAGCAGATAGTGAAGGGGACTGTCAGAGATTACAGCAGAATATAGATAGATTGGAGAGTTGGGCAGGTAAATGGCAGATGGAGTTCAATCCGGGCAAATGCGAGGTGATGCATTTTGGAAGATCTAATTCAAGAGCAAACTATACAGTAAATGGAAAAGTCCTGGGGAAAATTGAAGTACAGAGAGATCTGGGTGTTCAGGTCCATTGTTCCCTGAAGGTGGCAACGCAGGTCAATAGAGTGGTCAAGAAGGCATACGGCATGCTTTCCTTCATCGGACGGGGTATTGAGTACACGAGTTGGCAGATCATGTTACAGTTGTATAAGACTTTGGTTCGGCCACATTTAGAGTACTGCGTACAGTTCTGGTCGCCACATTACCAAAAGGATGTGGCTGCTTTGGCAAGGGTGCAGAGGAGGTTCACCAGGATGTTGCCTGGTATGGAGGGCGCTATCTATGAAGAAAGGTTGAGTAGATTAGGATTATTTTCATTAGAAGGACGGAGATTTGAGAGGGGACCTGATTGAGGTCTACAAAATCATGAGAGGTATAGACAAGGTGGATAGCAAGAAGCTTTTTCCCCAGAGTGGGGGACTCGATTGCTAGGGGTCATGAGTTCAAAGTGAGAGGAGGAAATTTTAAGGGAGATATGCATGGAAAGTTCTTTACTCAGAGGGTGGTGGGTGCCTGGAACACGTTGCCAGCAGAGGTGGTAGACGCAGACACGTTAGTGTCTTTTAAGGTGTATCTGAACAGGTACATGGATGGACTGGGAGCAAAGGGATACAGACCCTTAGAAAATAGATGACAGGTTTAGACAGTGGATCTCGATCGGCGCAGGCTTGGAGGGCCGAAGGGCCTGTTCCTGTGCTGTAATTTTCTTCGTTCTTTGTTCTTTGTCCACTCTGTCAAATGCAGCCTTGCTATCAAGCGCTATCACTCTTGCCTCAACTCTAGAATGTAGCTGTTTTGTCCATGTTTAAACCAAGGCTGTAATGACATCAGAGCTGGCAGAACCTAAAGTGGCCATCACTGAGCAGGTTATTGCTGAGCTAGTGCTGCTTGATAGCACTATTAATGACACCTTCCATCACTTTACTGATGATCGAGAGTAAACTGACCGAGCAGTAATTGGCCAGGTGCTTATTGTGCGCAGGACATTTGTGGGCAGTTTTCCACATTGTCTTGTAGATGCCAGTGTTGTAGCTGTACTCGAACAGCTTGGCTAGGAATTAAGCGCAAGACTTCAGTAATAATACTAGAATGGTGTCAGGGCCTGTTGCCTTTGTAGTATCCAATGTCTCCGACCTTTCCTTGATATCCTGTGGAATGAATTGAATTGTCTGAAGACCAGCATCTGTGATGTTGGACACCACTGGAGAAGGCTGAGATGGATCATTGGCACTTTTGGCCGAAGATTGTTGCGAATGCTTCAGCATCTTTTGCACTGATGTTCTGGGCTCTTCCATCATTCAGGGTAGGAATATTGAAGGAGCTGCCTCCTCCAGTCAGATGTTTAATTGCCCACAACCGTTCATGACTGGATGTGGCAGGACTGCATTGCTTAGATCTGATATGTAGGGTGTGGGATTGCTTAGCTCGATACCTCACTTGCTGCTTATGATGTTTGGCATGTTTGTAGTCCAGTTTGGTAGCTTCACTATGTTGCCATCTCATACCTGGTGCTGCCCCTAGTATGCCCTCCTACATTCTGTATTGAATAGTAGAGTAGAAAATGCACTGGGCCATAAGTTGCAGATTATGTTGGAGTACAATTCTTCTGCAGTGGTTGATGACCCTCAGCACTTCATAGATGTGTGGTCTAAAATTGCTAGATCTGTTTGAAATCTGGCCCATTTAACATGGTGATAGTGCCACAGAACACAATGGAGAGTATTTTCAATGTGAAGGTGGGACTTTGGTTCCTCAAGGACTGTGCTGGGTATTCTCTCTGATACTGTCATGGACTCAAAAAGAATCACAAAAAGGTAGCATTCAAGTTCAGCCGGTAATAAAGCAAATGGATTGTTGGCTTTTATACTCCATTCCCTTTGAAATAAAAGTAAGGAAACTTTGCTGAAACAATACAATGCACTAGTCAGATCACAGCTGTAATATCATGAACAGTTTTGGTCTCCTTATCTAAGCAAAGATATACTTGGCACTGGAGGCAGTCCACAGAAGTTTCACTAGCCTGATATTAGATATGTACGGACTGGTTTATAAGAAAAGTTTGAGTAAATGGAGCCTGTACTCATTGGAATATAGAATAATTAGAGATGACCTTCTTGAAACCATTTAAGACTCTTCACAGGGCAAATGCAGAAAGATTGTTTCTCCTTATGGGAGGGTCTAGGACCAGAGAGCATGTTCTCAATCAGGGTCACACATTAAGAAAGAAATGAAGAGGAATTTCTTCTCTATAATGGTTGTGAATCTGTGGAATTGGTTACCACAGAAGGCTGTTTAGACAGGCTCTTTACGTATATTCAAGGCTGAAAAGGACAGCTTTTTAATCAAAGGGATATGGGGAAATAGCAGGAAAGTGGAAATGAGGATTATCAGATGAGCCATGAACTCATTGAATGGCAGAGCAAACTTGGATGAACTGAGTGACTTCTTTCTGCTCCTATGTCTTATGATCATCTAGAGAAGTAGACCACATTTCTTTATTTGCACTCCAACTACCCAGTAAATGTGATTAGAGAAAAATGGTTTTAAGATACTGTTAATTACTTGTTTGTTCTCGTCGGTCTCATAATAAGCTTTTGTTTTAAGTATTTGTATGTTGATAGTTTTTTTTGTATTTTCAGTGGAGGCAAAAACTACAGAGCAACTGAAGGAATTTTGAAAGGGATCTGTGTTTTGACATTGGCAAAGGATATTTAACTAGCTGAAACTAAAACTAGATTAGAGAATAAAGTATTGAAATTGCTACTGAGATACTATGAGAAATAAACTATACTTTTCAGTTACTTTGATTTGATTATGGTTTTTCCATTTTGTTTTATAGAGCTTTGAGGGTAAATCATCTGACGATACTCTCAGGAAGGTTGCAGCAGGTGCTCTTATAGCATTGCTTCCTGTAAGCATTTGTGCTCAGAAGCATGCATTGGAAGGTAAGCCAATCTTACATTACCTCTGGTTGGATTATCAAGAAAAGTAATGGTGTTATATGAACCAGAAAGTAGGCTATGTTCAAAGAGCCCTCAAGGACATGGCACCAATAACCATTCTCTCGAATGATTGTTAAAAGTTACAAGTGAAATGGATTGAAACATACTCAATTTGTTCTCCCATGGTCATGAATTTGTAGTTCCCATGTGCCAGTAATTACTCCATAATAGCTTGATGCAGTCTGAATAAGAAGGTATTCAGACGTATGAGAACTGATCTATCTGGTCAACTGCATGCACTGTTCTTAGCCCTGATCTCTTAGTATTATTTACTACGAAGATAGGTGCAGGGGCAGATAATGCTGAGGAGGCAGCAAGGCTGCAGAAGGACTTGGACAGGATAAGAAAGTGGGAAAAGACGTTGAAGATGGAATACAATATGGGCAAGTGTGAGGTTTTGCACTTCAGTTCAAAGAATAGAGACACAGACTAATTTTTAAATGGGAAATGACTTTGGAAGTCTGAAACACAAAGTAACTTGATGGTCCTAATTCCGGATTCTCTTAAGGTCAACTTGTAAGTTAAGTTGGCAGTTAGGAAGGCAAGTACAATGTTAGCATTCATTTTGAGAGGGCTAGAAAACGAGCTATACTGCAAATGTATTGTGCTGCTGAGGCTGTTTAAGGCTCTGTGTAAGGTCAGACCAACCACATTTGGAATATTGTGAGCAGGTTTTTGGACCCATATCGAAGGAATGATGTGCTGGCATTGGAGGAGGTCCAGAGGAGATTTGCAAAAACTTTCCTGGGAAAGAAGGACTTGTCATAGAAGGCGTTCTTGAGGACTCTAGGTCTGTACCCTGAGATTAGAAGAGTGAGGGGAGATCTGAGTGAAACTTACAGAATACTGAGAGTCCTGGATAGAGTGGACATAACAAAGATGTTTCCACTAGTAGGAGAGACTAGACCAGAGGGTGTAGCCTGAGTGAAGGAATGACCCTTTAGAAAAGGAAGAATTTCTTCAGCTAGAGGGTGGTGAATCTGTAGAACTCATTTCCACAGACACTATAGCGGCCAAGTCATTAAGTGCACTTAACACAGAAGTAGGTAGGTTTTGATAAGTTAGGGGATCAAAGGCTACAAGAAAAAAACAGGACAATTGGGGTTGAGGTACTTATCAGCTATGATCAAATGGCACAGCAGTTTCAATCAGCCAAATGGCTTAATTCTGTTCTTATATTTTGCGGCCAAATAAGAATATACCAGGGAAAGCAGTGGTTGGTGGCAGGAAAATAAATATCTTACATTATCCATCTTGCACATAAGGAGTATTTACCATCCTGGGCAAAAATAATGCATTCAAAGCTATTATTGGTGATCAGTATTGCATGTGTCATGTCATAAATAGTGTCAGGATCTGGGCATATCACGAATTGATTTTTTTTCTGAAGGGTCTTTGTTCTTTACATTATACTTCTCAGCAGCAATATCTTGGGAAACATGAAGAATGGCCAAATATTACAGTTGGATTAGAATTTGACTAATGCATATAGACTTGAAGGTGATCCAATTGTTGTCTTGATTATTTAAAGTTGATGTTGTTAGTTGGGCTCTTCTTTGTCAGCGATATTAAAATCGTCTATCCATGCACTCCTTCCACAAAGTCGCTTCCTCCGTGTCTTTGAACAAAACCCTCCTGCCATAGAGCTAACCCTACATCTTGCTCCATCATCTCTTCAATTTTCTCTCGCACACTCTGAGCTCATGACACCCACATCCTGCTTACTTATTTCCTTACCACTTACTTTAATGATCCAGTTTCCCTCATGTCTCGCATGCATTGTGGTACTGTAAATGTTTTCATGTCCTCAGTTATTGTTTCCCTCCATTTCAAAACAGCCATTGTTATCCTGAAATGAACTTACTATCATGGAATCATGTTTCCTTCCAAACTGTCAACCCAGCTCCAACTTCTCTTTCTTCTCAATGTTATCATCTTCCAAATCCAAGGCCATATTTCAACTTCATACATCCCTAAAACCTGTTCAACCAATCTTATGATAACATACACCCACCCCTCCCAGAAATATTCCCTTTTACTCATTGTCCATTTTTGGCTAATTGCATTTCTATGAATCACCTTCTTTATGCTGGGCACTTAATAAGAGCAAGTTGTTATTATCTTATACTTTTGAGCGTAGTTACTTTAATTAGTTCTCACAAGGTAACTATAGACCTTATAACACATGGAAAAGATTTATGCACATATGTTCTAATTTGGTTAGTTCTGTCTTTTGCTGTGCTCTGTTGAATTTGTTTGATTGCCTGTAGTGTGATTCTGTTATTTTGGTTCTAGCTCCTGAAGAATGTAACGTAATATTGAAGTATTTTTCATATCTGATCAACATTTGATTAAAATATAATTCTGTTTGAGTTCACAAACTGTTTAACTGACTAAGCACCTCTCTGTTATTTGAAAATTGTATCCCGTTAAGTTCTTCCAATTTTTCAATTGATTTATCAACTTTACTGTATTAGTTAATCAGGTGTGTTCAAAGAACTGTTTAAATTCCTTTCACTGAAAACCAGGCTTCAATTAGCATTTGTTTCAGTTTGTAAAGTTTGATGTACAAATCTTTATTGTAAATCAACCATCTATGCTTCATTACTCTCAAATTATTCTCAGAAATCACCCAAATATTTAACTCAAGGTAACTTGCAAATTTAATTTGAATCAGAAAATTGATCCCAAATGATTTTATCTCCCTTTAGACAAATCAGAAGTGGAATGCAATTTCCTCTCAAATGTTTTGACAGTTGCAAGAACTCAAAGGCAACTAGTTAGTAAGCAGCTGATTAGTAAATACATCCACATATTAGCATGTTGGAGAGAAAAGACTCTGATATCACTTATAGACAATTCCTTTAATTCCAGAACACTCAGTAGCTGAGATACATCTTAAGGACATTTTCATTGATTCTGCAGTTCTCCATCAAATACCAATGATAGCACATATGAGCCTGCCATTTGAAATAGTTGTCACAATTATTATCATCGAGATTAAACTGTGACAACAGCATTTGTCATGAATTGGCTCCAGGACCTGGTGATATAGCTCCAATGCAAGAGCTCCGCTTTTCAAATTTGTACAGGTTTGACATCCACAAACTTGATGTCAGAATGCAGAATTAAGATGTTTACATATATACCTCATAGGTTCATTGCCATTCTTTCATTGAAATGCATGCTCCACAGAACATAATCATTGTCATGCATCCCCAAAAGTTTTAGAGAACAAAGGTTTTGAATTGCTAGTTCGATTCAGCTTGGTAGACGGGTGCAGATCGATATGGCATTAAATTAAAACCTGTTCAAAGTGGAGGTTTTAGATATTTTTAATCAACCTATCTAGGTATGTTATGGCATACCCATTGAGCAGGTAGAATTTAAGGCCAGGCTTTCCAGTTCAGAGGTAGGGACGACACCACTATGCCACAGGAGCCCTCAACTTTCATAAACATGGAGGGATTTGAACCCATGTCCCAAGACATTAGCCCGGGGTTGCTGGATTAATAGTCCAGTGACATTACCATTACACCAGTGCCTTCCCCTAAACATATGTTTTATGTATTGCTTACACATCAAAAACATCTGTAATTATACATGGAACCTTGGATTAACGCATTATTGTTCCTAATTTTATTCAACAGCTCTCAAGATTTTATGTGGGATGTAGAAAATGCTCACTTATGTAAGAGAAAAGAGTCCTTCCTCGTGTTGGATTAGGGCTGTTCTCAGCACAACGTGTAGAGCTTTTACTTATTACGGACACCACTGAAGCTGACATGAACTGATAGAAATAGATGCAGTGAAATCCCCTGACCCCCCTTCCCACCGTACAAGTATCAAAACAAAAAAAAGGAATTTATGTTAACGTATACTATACACTAAAGAATTTTCGTTTTATTCATATACGGTTTGAGGGTGTTGCTGGCTGGGCAGCATTTATTGCCTGTCCCTAATTGCCTAGAGGGCAGTTAAGAGTCAATCACACTGCTGTGGGTCTGGAATGACAAGTAGGCCAGACCAGGTAAAGATGGCAGTTTCCTTTGAACCAGATGGGTTTTTCCTGACAATCGACAATGGTCATCATTAGATTCTTAATTCCAGATATTTTTTATTATTGAATTCTTCAATAGAAAAATGATAACTATGTTTTTTCCACAGTGCATTCAAAGAAACAAATTGTGGGTCTATACAACAGCCTTAATTTTTATTTGTAATGTAATAAAGTTCAAGTATCTCTGTAGAATTTCCATAATTTGAAATTAGACATTGAACATAATCAAATGTATGAAAACTATTTTGCAATATTGAAATAGAACAAAGGTGGACAATTATTAATATTTTTGTTATCTCTTTTTGTTTTAGCTGGCCTCATTGACAGCTGTATAGAGCAGATGAAGCATACTTATGTACAATTCAACTTGGATTCACTGAGACCTGGAAAAGTGATCCAAAGGAAAAAGGTAATCGTGGGGACTAGATTAGCAGCAGTTAAATCAATCTATGCATTGTTGTTCAAGAAATTTGTTAATGAACAAGTGCTACAATAAAAACATTAAGGTGTTGTACTTAACATAATTAGTTAAATTATTTTATTTTTAAGAGATTCTTAACATATTGATCTTTTGGCAGTCTTTTGGTTAAAATATTCACAGCTGATCTGGGTTGAAGGTGTTTGATTCATAATATCGCTGAGAAGGTATTTCATTTGCTTGAACACTGAACATTAAAATCCCTTGAGTCTAGACTCGTATTAATGTGCCTTTTATTGAAGTGCCATTTTACCTCGCACCACTTAGCCTCTGTGCATTAAAGGAAAACTCCTTTTCACTAATCCCCAGCATTCCATCTCATTTTCGGCTGCATGGACGTCCAAGGTCTGTGAGCGGCACCACCTTCCAGAACTGGAAGACAATGCCAAAGCTGGTCGCAATGTGCAGAATCTTGGATTGGCTGCACAGTTGCCAAGCCAAGCTGCTCAACTTACAGAAATGTTGCTAGTCACTATGGGCACTTTTTAAAATGTCCACATAATTTAAATACTTTTGAGTTGAATTAAATACATGTTTTGCTTATGAAGTAGCAAATATAATAATGTCATTTCAGTTGATTTTCATGTTTCATCGTGATTATTTTAAGTGACTATTTATGTGTTTCTGACAACATAGGATGATAATCTTACCAGAGAGCTGAAAATGGTGATGCATTTGCTGAGGAATTGCTTATATCACAATGTTGAATGCAAAGTAAGGCTACTACAAAAATTAGATGATGTTCTGTACTATTGTTTGCATTTTATTCAAATTTAAGAACTTAATCTTTTGCACTCCACCTTCTCCTCCAGGTTGCAGCATCCGATGCTCACCTTGTGAGTGCAGTTTACTCACTTTGGCCCTGGTTTTTAATGGATGATAAGCTGATTTTGGCAGCCCTGAAACTGTTATGTGTCTACACGGCAAACCTACCAGCATGTGAGTAAACCTCAGGCACTGAGGAAGGCCTGAGGTTAGAGTAGAATAGAAACAGTGTAATACAAATAATTTAGTGTCTAGTCAGTGCTTTCTCGTTTCATTTTGTGAGCGAAGTTAAATTCTTAATCTCAAGCTAAACAATCTAAAATCAGCATAGATCAAGCATGACTTGAACTGGACTGATTCACCAAACTGAAAAAGGCACTTTTTTTACTTTTAACCACTAAATGTAATCAAGGTACATGTTACAGCTCTCTGGCTGTGTACCACACTTACTTAGAAATAGCCTCATAAGTTCCAAATTAATCTCAGCCTTCCCACATGGTCATTTATGCCCGATATGCTAGGCTCTCTCTCCCTCCCGCTCTCTCTCTGTCTGGGTGCTGTCTCTCTGGTGCACTCAATCTCTCTCTTTGGTATGCTGTTGCTCCCTTTCTTTCTGCGTGACTTACAATAACGCGCTCCCTTTGTTGCACTGTCTTTCGTCCTGTCCCTGTCCAAATTGCAGTTGTCCATTTTTCTTTATCAAAAAGTGGAACATGTTATTTGATTTTTCACAACGTTTTGGTTTAGGTTTCTGTCTCTGTGGCAATCAGTTCACGTGGGCCTGTCGCCAGGCAGACGTTTAGTATGATCACTATTATCTAAATCGCCATCGAGAAAATTCTTCATCACTCTAAATTAATTGTGTTTTTAAAACATAAGCGATTTTTAAGAGCCAACATTTTTAACATTAAGCAAAACCCATTACACTGAAATTGCATTCAGCTGGATCAAAAGATCTGCACACAAATTTAATTTGCTGAGTGAATTCATAAAGCTAGACTGTTACAAGAACTCTGTTTTCTAATTGGGAACAGATAGGAAGGAGTTTACCCAGTTGATTTCCATGGCTGATGAGGTCTGTACTTAACATACTGGCGGGCGGCACAGTGGCTCAGTGGTTAGCACTGCAGCCTCAGCGCCAGGGACCCGGGTTCGATTCCAGCCCCAGGTGACTGTCTGTGCGGAGTTTGCACATTCTCCCCGTGTCTGCGTGGGTATCCTCTGGGTGCTCTGGTTTCCTCCCACAGTCCAAAGATGTGCAGGCTAGGTGGATTGGCCATGCTAAATTGCCCATAATGTTCAGGGGTGTGTGAGTTATAGGGGGATGGGTCTGGGTGGGATGCTCCAAGGGTCGGTGTGGACTTGTTGGGCCAAAGGGCCTGTTTCCACACTGTAGGGATTCTAATAACAATCATATAAATTATATTTCAGACATTGGAAGCGTTTATTTAAATGGAACAAAAATGACACATATGTAATGTTGTAGGCAGCTAATCAAAACTCTGAATGAAATACACAATAAACCCAACTTTGTTAACTTTTTTTCACAGTAAGTGTGGTTTCTAAGGTGTTTCAACTGAATTATTTCTGAACATTTTCATGTTTTGAAAACTTGCTTTTTATTAAATGTCTGCTTCCCGAAGTTAAAATTACATGGATATGCAGCACCTTAACATGAGGACTGGCATGCATTTATTATCACACATTTCACATAATTGGCCCATTGTTATGTGCTTCATAGACTGAAGAAGTGACACCAGGTTTACAGGAAATTGGAGATGTATCTAACCTACTCTTACCGTCACTATTCCGGATGCCCTCACACTACTCTGTGGGTTGAAAGTAAAATACTGAGATTCTGGAAATCTGAAAAAAACATGGAGACTGCTGGAGATACTTGGGATGTCTGGCAGCATCCATCGACAGAGAAACAGAATTAATGTTTCAAGTATATTATGACTTCTTCAGGAGGGGAGTCCTACAAATTTGAAACGTTAACTCTGTTTCTGTCTCCACAAGTGCTGCCAGACACACTGAGTATCTCCAACATTCTCGGTGTTTGGTCTAGTAGTTGCATTGATTCTTATTCCTATTGATAAGTCCACTCTAATTATTATTGTGTTTTGAACTCATTATTTTCTTTCAATTACTACTAGACAGTTGTAGAGGATGTACTTACAAGTTTTGTATTTGCTCAGAAAAAATATGTTTCTTTTGCCCTGCACTGACACACATACTTATCTTTAAAAAAAATCCTTGAGAGTTCTTGGTCAGTTTGTGAGCTAATTTTGAAAGCCTTAACTTCAAACACCACAAGATATGAATCAGCCATGCTAGATAGCCACACAAGCATTTTTAGGCTGGTGAAACATCTCAAAATAATTATTGGGGTAGAAATATGCTGTTGGTGTATAGGGCATTGAGACACATCTGCATAGGTGGCAAATGAGTATTATAGAGCAATAGATGTTATCAAAATAACCTAGAAGTTTACAGCCAACTCAAACTAAAAGAAGCATATTTGCTGAATATATAGATTTTTGCATGCTGTACTGATTGGGACCCCTTCAGAAGCTATTCAAAATAATTTAAACTCTCTACATCTGGCCTAGTGCGTATAATTGTAACACTGATAAACATCTTGGATTTTTTTTTAACAAGGGATTTGTGACAAATGTATTTCATATATCATTCCAATGTATAGAAATGTAGTTTTTAAAATAGAGGCAGGCAGGTCTTGGTTAGTTCTATGAACTTTTGTTTTTAAAGTTTATAAAGTGATTGGACCTAAATGCTCATTCCTAGAAGCATGTTATTCAGTCAGCTGCCCAGGCAGACCCATGTGCTGATAATGGATACAAATATTTATGGTACTGAGATTATGATAGAAGGATGTTAAGTTTTGAATTCAGAACACAACCTTCAAAATTTCATTTTGGGGGACCAGTCACCCTAGCAGAGGGGTTTATGTATGTGAAGTATCTAGCCTGAGAAAATGTATAGAAGTTGGCAGGCTATCTGAACTGCAAAGAGATGTAGGCCTGCAGACTTGGAAAGACGTTATTAAACTGCCTCAGCATTCCTAGGAAAAGAACGGGAAAGAGTCAGTTCAATAAGAAAGGAAAGAATTGTAATAGGAGTGATATTTTGCTGGGACTGAGTATCTGTAAAAATATATTATTGGGAAACAGATGGAAACGTTGTTTTGCTGTTTATTGCTACAATTTTTTTTTTGTTTGTGCAATAAGTTTGTGTTCTTTTCTGAAACAAAGCTTGCAGCCTCATGTGTATGTGTTAAGTGAATTACTCCAGTAACCATTTGCAAAATTAAGCTTGTTATCTATCAGCTGCTTTCATCCTGAGAACTGATTTTGTCCAATATTACTATCAGCTGGGATCATAACACAATTTGTAAATGCAAGTTGCTGTTGTAATTGTTTTGAAGTTGAGCTAAACATTTGATTTTATGCTCGAAGTAATACTTCTACAGACACTTTACAGGTACTTTTTATCTAAAGATAGTGATCCCTTCGTCCTTCTAGTTGGTGGCGGTCACTTCTTTGTAAGGTGCTGTTGAAGGAGGCTAGGCCAATTTTAGAAGTTAGCTAAGAGAATGGGAGCTGAAGGAGCTATTAGATCAAGTAGTCAATAAAGTATCCACAAAAGCATGTCTTGGTTTTCTTTCTCCCTAATTGGCTTGGATTCATATTGATGGATGTCAAACTTTTGACTGTTCTTGGAACTAAAATTATTCAAGCAAGTGAGAAATATCCCATCACACCATTAACTTATGCTTCATAAAATGTGGGGAGGTTTTGGGAGCCAGGAAGTGAATATTGTTGCAAAATTCCCAGTTTCCAATCTGCTTTTGTAGCCATTGTATTTATACAATAAGTCCAGTAAAGTTTATGCTCAATGGTAAAGGCCAGAATATTCATGACAGCAATACCATTGAATGTCAAGGAGAGAGAGTTTTTCTTGTTTGAGATGGCTATGATGAGGCGTCTGTGTGGCACAACTGTTTCTTGTCACTTATCAGCCCAAGCCTAAATATTGTCCAGGTATTGCTGCATGTGTCCATGAATTTATTTAGTATGTAAGGAGCCATGAATGGCACTGAACACTGTTCAATCATCAGTGAACATTCCCATTTCTGACCTTATGAAAAGAGGGTCATTAATGGAGCAGCTGAAGATGGTTGACCATTTGACACTACCCTGAGGAACTCTTGCCATGATATCCTCGAACTGAGATGATCAGTCTCCAGCAATTATCACTGTCTTTGTGCCAGGTATGACTCCAACCAGTATAGATTTATTTCCCCTGATTTCAACTGAATTTGCTGGAGGCTTTTGATGCAAACTCAAACACTGATCTAAAGGTCAATTACACACACCTTCCGGCTTGAGTTTGCTTTCTTAGTTCATGTTTTGAGCAAAGGCTTTAATGAGGTCAGGACCCAAAAAAGCGTATCAGTGAGCAGGTTATTGCTGTGTAAGTACGACTTTGACAGCATTATCAATGATCCGTTCCACTTTGAAGATCAGGAGGGAACTGAGAAGTTGGTAATTAGTTGGATTCAGTTTATTCAACTTTTTGTGGACAGGATGTAAAAGGGCAGTTTCCCATATTGTGAGGTATATGTCACTGTTGTAGCTGTTCTGGAACAGCTTAGCTGAAGACACGACTGCTTCTGAATCTCCTGTCAAAATGTTGTCAGGGCCCATAGCCTTTTCTTTGTCCACCAACTACAGCCATTTCTTGCATCTGTGATGCTGAGGCATCAGGGCAGAACAAGATGATTGTCAATTTGGTGTGTTCTGTGCACATGCACTATATGTTTGTTTTTGGATTCTGAAAGCATCACAAACTGATACTTAACTGTTTGGAATTGTGTCCAAGTAGGTCCTAACTGAGACTTTAATTTTGATGAATTTAATGATCTAATTCGATATGCAAGTTTAATTTTCTTGCATCAAAATGTGAAATAGAGCATTCTTTCCAGAGATCATGTCAGCCACATTTAACTCTGACACAGTACTATAGTCTCCATAGCAATTCAAAATTTGTACTTGAGGTTTTTCTCCATGTGCCTTGTTGAAAAGGTTTACTTGCTATATTTTAGAAGCGGGATGACATTTGCAGAAACATAGTTACGATTGAATATAAATTTGACTTTGCAAATGGTGCTAAACAAATAAACTAGACTTTTGGTGGCAGTGCTTTTTCACATTCTGTTCAGAGTTTGATTCATTTCATGATTGCAGTAACAAGGGTCTAGGCCCGAAATGTCAGCCTTCCCACTCCTCTGATGCTGCTTGGCCTGCTGTGTTCATCCAGCTCTACACCTTGTTATCTCTGTGTGTAATTGTTGTAGGGTTTTAAATATGAATAATGTGGTATTGTGGCATTGACTTCAGACCACCTGGGCCTGTGCCTTTTAAAACAATTACACAAAATTACAGTATGTGACTTTCTGATGTAAAAGTACTCACCTTGCCTCCAGTCACTAACTCTGTAATGGAGTCAATATAGTCAGTCAATATGTGTATTTAATGTAGAGTAACATCAGTAAGCATAGAACCCAAACAATCTTTGTAAGTCTACTATCAAAACCTTGAAAATAATTAATTTTATAAGTAAAGTTGGTTGTCTCTGAGAATCAGACTATTGCGATATATGTTACGTAGATTAACATGTAATAAATCACAAACTGCATCAGTGTTTTCTTGGAAAGTCTAGATTGGGATACTGAACATGGTGTTATTCGTTAGTTTCCAGAAATTGCAAGAACCCTCAACTCGAATTTGATATCCAGCATTACATAGCCTACACAATAAGAAGTGTTTCATATGCTTCAGCTGTATGTATTATGATAAATTGCTAGCAAACTGGTTTTTAACAAGAGTAAATGCACCTTTAGGCTTAGCCAATGCTCCTGAAGGTATTCAAATTGTGTGGTATAACTCAGTGTTTCAAACCTTTATAAAATATGCCCACATGGTGATATTTTTGTCTGCTTAGCACTTAAAGAGTTATTTTATTGGAATAACTTTAGTTTGCGATGCAATTATTCTTGTTCCTGCTCTTTAAAATCAATATTAAGTCCATAAATGAATAATATCAGAAATGTGCATTATACTTCATTATTTAATATTGTTGCAAATGTGCCATAGTCATGAATGCTGCAGCTAGAATTGAAGCCTTGCTGTTTTTCCATATTGGTATCTTTCAGCATGTGTTTCCCTGTGCTGTGGAGGTGGAGCACCACTTGTTTCCCATTCTTCTCAAAAGGGAATGGCAGGTAACTCTCTAGTTCACATGATCATGAAGCAAGCCTTGCAGAAGACACACAACAACAGTGCAATTCAGCAAATGGCATTTGCTGTCCTTTCCAACTTGGCCATTTCCCATGAGTGTAAAGGTGTTTTGCAGAAGGTTAGTAAGACTAGTGGATAAAGTGGTTAGTATAACTTAACAGTTTCTTGCCAGTCTTATAATGTCTCAATTTAATTTTTTAAAGTATTTAGATGTTGTGCAATTATCTTGTTATTCACAGAGGTTTATAAATTCACAAGCATGGATGGGGTGTATAGCCAAGGTCTTTTCTCTAGGGTGGGAGATTCCAAAACCAGAGGGCATAGGTTTAAGGTGAGAGGGGAAAGATTTAAAAGAGACCAAGGGGCAATTTTTTCGCGTGGAGGGTTGTGCGTGTGTGGAATGAGCTGCCAGAGGAAGTGGTGGAGGCTGGTACAATTACAACATTTAAAAGGCACTTGATGGCTATTTGAATATAAAGGGTTTAGTGGGAAATGGGCCAAATGCTGGCAAATGGAAGTAGATTAATTTAGGATATCTGGTCAGCATGGATGGGTTGGACCGAAGGGTCTGTTTCCATGCTGTACAGCTCTGACTGTATAACTGCTATGTTGTATATGATAAAACCAGAGAATAATACCAGATAAAATTGATTAATATGAAATGAGTTCTTGTGAAGGTGGAAATGGGAGTTTCCAAATGGCTAAAGGCGAATATGAAGAAATATGAAAAAAAGAAAGATAATACAAAGTATAAGAATAAATATAATAAAATAAAAATACAAGCCCTTCGTAAATATTTCATGCATAAAAACAAAGTCAAAAGTACTATTCTGGCAATCAAAATGAACTGAATTGTGGATGGTGAGGGTGCAAAGAGGTGAAGTCTGGTGGACATGAGAATGTGAATGTACAAAGGAGGCACAAACATTGTAAAGATTTTGGAAAACAATTGGTTTGAAAACATTTGTAAAACTTTAGGTGAAGAAACTGATGGCATGTATTTTAGGAATTCAAGGACAGGCCCTGACCAAAATATGATTTGAAGTGACATGTTCAAAGGAGAGACTAGAAGGGCATAAACATTCAGTCTAAATGCCTGCTTTGTACTGAGCTTGAAAATGATCAACAGATTTCAGGTGATTTTCGGGTACAAAAGAATGATGGTTTCCATATTTCATTCAGTGCTCCTTGCTGACTGGACCAGAGTGCGCATCAGCTGAGCTCTCTCGTACCCTTCAGAGCGAATTTGGCATCTAAGACAGTGCAAATAATCATTGAGACGTTTCCCTTAATTTGATAAGAAATTCAAAACAGCAGAGCGTCAAATAATTTTGCTTTGATGCACTTTAAATTGCAGGTTTTCTGCTCACGTAAGAACATAAATAAGACCAGGAGTAGGCCTTCTGGCCCCTTGAGCCTGCGCCACCATTCAACAAGTTTATGGCTGATTGTTTTGCAGACTCAGCCTGCTCTCCATTACCCTTAATTCCTTTACTGTTCAAAAATCTATCTATCTTTGCCTTAAAAACATTCAATGAGGTAGCCTCAACTATGTCACTGAGCAGAGAATTCCACAGTTTCACAACCCTGAGAGTGAAGAAGTTCCCCCTCAACTTAGTCCTAAATCTGCTCCCCCTTATTTTGAGGCAATGCTCCCTAGTTCTAGTGTCACCCACCAATGGAAACAACCTCCCTGCTTCTATCTTACCTATTGCCTATAAAATCCCTTCACTGTAAAATTGCAGTAAATAAATCTAAATACCTAAAGCAATTCAGACTTTGCATTGCAACCTTGTCACTTACTGGCACCGCTGTGAAACCAACCTCCCATGGTCTACAGAGCAGGCAGCATATTAGATTTGGATATCAATAGTTCTTTGCTTTGTAAGTCAGTACTGGACTTTAATTCATTTCATGCTTCTGATCTTTATTGTAGAGCAATTTCTTGCATAACTTCCTTGTCCTACCATTACCAAAGACAGCAGGAAAACCACTAAGCACTCTTGCTATGCTTTGGCTGAAGCTGTTGCTGAATATATCTTTTGAAGATGAAGGACAACAGATGATTCTGAAGATGAATGGTAGTCTGGAGCTTTTGACAGCAATGTCCCAGCACAAGCACAAGAACAACCAGACTACTGCTTTGCTTGTGCTTCATAATATTTGCTTCAATCCTGCCAACAAGCCAAAGGTTCTAGCTAATGGTAAGAAAACTTTACACTTCTGCCTGATTATTCTGTGTTACTAGTTTGTGAATGATTGATGAAAAATAAATTGTTTTCAAACCTGTCTAAAGTTACTGCCCTTAGTTTCATCTTGAAAGTACAGTGGTAGTTTATGACGGTAACTTCTTTTTATATCGTTATATAATTCTAAGAAAGTTTGGTACAGTTTGGGTAACACATTTCAATATTAAGAAAAGTGTTGATTTCTCTTTGCTCTGTGCAGAAACTGCACATCTGCAGATGACTAGTAATGTGCAAGCTTTCTATACCAAATAAAGAATATAAATTCTGACTTGATATTTATACAGCTACTCTCCAGACATTAGCGGATAATGACCTTTAAAGCTACATGCCAGATTTGTAGTTCCCATGTTTCAAAACCAAGAAAAGCCATCCACAAGGCTACAGTTAAACTAAACTCAAGCTGGAGGAGCAACACTTCAACTTTATTTTAAACGGAAGAGCCTTGGGAAAAGTTGATGAGCAGAGAGATCTGGGAGTTCAGGTCCATTGTACCCTGAAGGTGGCTGCACAGGTGGATAGAGTAGTCAAGAAGGCATATGGTATGCTTGCCTTCATCGGACGGGGTATTGAGTATAAGAGCTGGCAGGTCATGTTAAAATTGTACAAGACTTTGGTTCGGCCGCAATTAGAATACTGTGTACAGTTCTGGTCGCCACATTACCAAAAGGATGTGGAAGCTTTGGAGAGGGTACAGAGAAGGTTTATGAGGATGTTGCCTGGTATGGAAGGTGCTAGCTATGAAGAGAGGTTGAGTAGGTTAGGATGGTTTTCATTAGAAAAAAGGAGATTGAGGGGGGACCTGATTGAGGTCTTCAAAATCATGAAGGGTATAGACAGGGTTGATAGAGATAAGCTTTTTCCCAGGGTGAGGGATTCAATAACGAGGGGTCACGCGTTCAAGGTGAGAGGAGAAAAGTTTAAGGGGGATACACACGGAAAGTACTTTACACAGAGGGTGGTAGGTGCCTGGAACGCGTTGCCAGCAGAGGTAGTAGAGGCAGGCACGGTAGATTCATTTAAGGTGCGTCTGGACAGATGCATGAGTAGGTGGGGAGCAGAGGGATACAGATCCTTAGGAATTGGGCGATAGGTTTAGACAGTGGATTTGGATCGGCACAGGCTTGGAGGGCCGAAGGGCCTGTTCCTGGGCTGTAAGTTTTCTTTGTTCTTTGTTCTTTGTTCTTTGTTGTTCATTTCAACATATTTGAGGACTTCACACTGAGTTCAACAACTCTGGGTGGTAATTTCCATCCTCATTGTGGTTTGTATTTCTGCATCCTCACACCTCTTTGAGAGGCATGTTTTTCTTTCTTGTCGCATTACCATCTCCTTTATCCTTGCATCGTCAAGCTTTTCATCATTTATATTCTACTCCTTTCCACCATACTGCAAACCTTCCCTTTTTGTTCTTTCATCTCATTTATCCCTGCTCAAAACCTTTGACATTTCTGATTCATTCCCTGTCAATACTCATTTGCTGAGTATTTCCAGCATTTTTGATTTCATTACATCAGTGAGCCTGTGGAAAATTAGATTATTGGAAAGTTCAAATTAAGATTCTGTTTGAGTTTGAGTTGATAATTATCCATTGTAAATGTTTTGATCATGAATGATCAATAAAAGATTTTATAAAGAAAGTGAAGTGTAGTTGCAGTCTAACCACTATGAAGAATTGAATAAATTTGTGAAGGGAAAATATTTAAAGCATTATGGGAAGAAAATAGTTATTAGAACTAGAGAGTCAGAACAGAAACAATAGTCATATGGCTACCTTCTATGGAATGTAGTTCCTCTAATTTTCCTGTTGCTCTTTTGAACATATCTACAAGATTAGTATTCTTTAACATCTCAGTTTGAGAACCACCTTCATCATTGAACCCATTATAAAAAAGACCTGTATTGTTGCCCATCCGTAATTACGCTTGAGAAAGTGGTGGTGAGTCATCTTCTTAAACTACTGCATGGTGTAGATGCCACCACAGCACTGTTTGGAAGGAAGTTTGTTTGGAAGATTTTGAGCCAGCAACAATGGAGGAGCAGTGATATAGTTCCAGTTCTGAATGATTTGTGACTTCAAGGGAAATTTGCATGTGATTGTGTTTCCCTTGTTGCCCTTGCTTTTTTAAGTGGTGAAGGTCACAATTCTGAGGGCTGCAATCTAAGGAGGCTTGACCAGTTGCTGTAGTGTATCCTGTAGATTGCAAAAACAGTTGCTATATTGCACTGACAGTAGAGGCATATGGTGCCTACCAAGTGGTTTGCTTTCTCCTGGAAAATGTTGAATGCTATAAGTCAGGAGACTTGTATATTATACTTGGTGAAAAGGCTTTGGGACAGCAAGAGGTGAACACGATATTGATGAGTGAGTGTCATATGTTAACCCAGGTGTGCTCTCCTGCACTGCTCATTAAACTATAGACCACTGGTTTGATGGTGACAGTTGAGTGAGGAATGTGCTGGGCTGAGAGATTACAGAATGTGGTTGAATAAAATTATGACCTGCTTTGTCACATTAAGGGTTAATAACTTTACTAATATCTAGAGTATATCATCAGTGATTTTAGATTATGTCACATCATATGAGCTGGGGTCTGAGGGAAGAAGTTTCTAATAGAACCCAGCTGAATTATATTACTGTAAATATACCAGTTTGCACCAGTATGAAGTCTAGTCCTCAACTTGCAAAACATACAGAACCTAGCTGTGATATTTGTACGTTGCTGTGGCATGTTGTATCATAGAATCCCATCAGTGTGGAAACAGGCCATTTGGCCTTTTGAGTCCACACTGAACCTCTGAATTGCATCCCACCCTCTACCCTATCCATGTAACCCTGCATTTCATATGGCTAATCCATCTAGCCATCCGTGGACACTATGGACAATTTAGCATGGGCAATCCATGTAACTTGAACACAGTCGTGTTCAGTTTTGATAACTGCTGGATCAGCTCTTAAATTATCCCATCTAATATGGGTGAAGGTGCCACAAAATTGAGTGTCTTTGGTTGGAATGAATGAATGAATACACAACAGATGTGTATGAAATGGTGTTCACTGCATTCTTGCTTTTTGCCTCTTTTGTTCCCAGATAAAACCATGTCAGTATTTGCTGCTTGTCTAGAAAATGACAATCCTACAGTTCAGACGATAGGTGCCTCAGCACTTTGGGCTTTACTTCATAACTACCAAAAGGTGAGTGTGTCATCGAATTCTCTCAGCATTGTGATAAAATTTCAACCTAAATTACTAGCAAATTGAATTTATCTACTGACTAACCTTATAATACTTTTTAAGTCAATGCTATTCCATTGTTTTTTTTTCCCCAAACTGTAAACACCAAACAAACAGATGTATCACAAGAAAAGATTAAATTTGCACAGCTGTTTATGTTGCATCACCCAGGAATCTGCGATTGGGGGGATTAATTGACAAATAAATAACAAAGATATTTACACTGGCAGAACTGTTTTTAAGTGACATGCTCCCATATATATGAGTATTGCAAGCTGGTAACTTCAGTGGATGTTATGACATTCATGTATACCTTGCAGACTGGATAACTGATAGAAAAATTTACACATAGTGCCTATTTATCAGCTGTTCTGAAATCTGCACCCTTGTATTGCAAAGCTTTGTTTATTTGTCATCCTTGCATTTTATCTGAAAATTCTGATTGAAACATGTGCCTTTTTAAGAAGATGGGCAAGATCAAAGAAACATTGAGCAACGTAATAAACTAAGGCACTGAGTTGGTTCTTCTCCCAAAGCCATCTCACACATGGAGGATTTGAATAGCTGGCACATTTCACCTTGCTGATTTATTTGCGAGAAAAACATCAAATAACTTTCCCTACTTTAATATAAATGTATAGTGTGGTGAATAATCTTGCTTATGTCATTATCTGTTAACTTTAAGGGTATTTTTGTTTCATGTAGTAAATGCATTTTGTTTTATCTTGTTAATGTATTTTGAACAAAATTGCATCTTGGTTAAAACTAATGCAAAGAAAAATTTGAAGATCAATTACTTAGAGTCATTGAATCATAGAGCTGTACAGTATGGAAACAGACCCTTCAGTCCAAATCATCTGTGCCGGCCAGATATCCTAAATTAGTCTAGTCCCATTTGCCAGCAGTTGGCCCATATCCCTCTCAACCCTTCCTATTCATGTACCCACCCAGATGCCTTCTAAATGTTGGTAATTGTACTAGTCTCCACCACATCCTCTGGCAGCTCATTCCATACATGCACCACCCTCTGCATGATAAAGTTGCCCCTTAGGTCCCTTTTAATTTTTTCCCATCTCACCTTAAACCTATGCCCTCTAGTTTTGGACTCTGCTACCCTGGGGAAGAGACCTTGTCTATTCACCTTATCCATGCCCCTCATGATTTTATAAACATCTATAAGGTTACCCCTCAGCCTCTAATGCTCCAGGGAAAATAGACCTGGTCTATTCAGCCACACCCTATAGTTCAAACCCTCCAACCCTGGCAAAATAGGAAAAAGAATGTATTAATAAGTATTAGATAATAAGAAAGAGCAAAAAAGATACCCACAGGAAGAGAAATACAAGTTCTGTTCAGATATGTGAGAATGGCTTACTTTTGGTCCTGTGCGTAATGGTGTTTAAAAGCCACTGGAGATGTATGGGGAACGTAACGTATTTAATTTTTACAATGTGAAATATTTAGGCATGTCAACAAAAAGCCCGCCCCCCACACAAAAAAATCAGATGTCAACAACTAAAGCAACTATCTTCTTTATAACCTGTGGGCAAGTCACTTCATTTTACTGAGCCCTCCCTTATAATCTATTGGTTTTACTGAGATGATATTTAATTCAGCATAGTTGTCCTTGTTTTATGTTTTTACAATGAAAATATTAAGTGAATACAGTGGAATATATTAAAATATTATCAATTTGATAATCATTATTATGTACACTTGCACATTATCAATTTGAGGTAAATATTTCTCACAGGCCAAAGTGACACTGAAAAATCCATCAATGAAGAGGAGAGTGGATGAAGCTAATTTTTCAATCAAGAAATGTGAGTACTGAACTGTTCATAATTTTTACATTTATGTAAACAGTGGTTTATTTTCCAGCCTTTATAAGAATTAATTAATTTTGTATGTTTGTTTTTTGAAGTTACTTAATTTAAAATTTGCATTTAACTGTCAACTCCTGACAGATTGCTAGATGCAAGGACTTTGGCTTTCAATTAAAGATGCCGGATGATGGTCTTAGAGGTACAATAGAAAAAGCAATTACAATGTTAAAACATTTTCATTTATATTCTTATCAGCCAGCATGGCTCAACAGAAAATAAATTGAACTGTCGAAAAAGAAAATGAAACAAAACATTTGGCAGTTTTTAAACAATCTGAGCTGTTTGTTGACTGAGCATTCATGTAAACAAATTATTTTTTGATTTTGGATTCCTAAAATTTATATTACTTATGAGTAAAAAATATTTGGCATCTTTTGAAATACATTAAAGATTAATGTCACATCCTTAGGTTCATACATGGTCAGTTTGAATAACTATTTAGTGAGCCATCATTGCTGATGAAACTGAATATAGCTTAATAAGCCCACATCTTGGGTTATAAACTCTAAGACAAGTTTATTAAACGATAATAAGTAAAAGCAAAAATAATGCAGAAATCTCAACTATTTTTACAAAATTCTGAGTTTCTAAAGAGAACAAAAAATTACTTTGGTAACCTTGTTCATGCTAAACCTGAACTGGGATGCTTGCCATACTCTGTAAGGGAATTAAATTGGCCATGGATTTGTAACAATCCATCTCTAATTAGTACATGGATGTGTTTTGGTACAAGAAAAGTCAGCAACTGGAGACAGAAAGTTGCAAGATCTGCCCCACCCCAAGATATTGGTCTGATCATCACTCTATCCAAAGAGACATTATTGTACCTTCTTCCAACAAAATAGCCAGATAATTTTAAGTTCAGATCTCTCATCTGTTCTCAGGACAAAAGCGGTCAGACTGTCTTTAAGCAGATTACTTTAATGTAACATATGTTTTGGGGTTCAAAGACCTGAAGTTAACCACCAAGACTGTTGCCATCAACCTGAAGTGACAAACAAATAACCATAAATAGATTTGAATGGTGCCATATTCTCTGAGGGTCACTTCTGGTCATACTTTTTATAGATTATGAATTCCCTCACCGCCTACAACATCTGTGCACATATTAAAACTCATTTCAGTGATCAGCCACCTTTCAAAAAAGAATATACAGATTTTAGGGTTATGATTTGACAAAACTTCTATTCATCACAATTGTACACTGCTATATTTTTGGAAATTTGATTTGCTTTAAAATGTAATTTGCTCATTACTTCAATTATTGCAATGTAAGTTTTAGTTCCATGTCTTTCGGAAAATGTTGTGCAGTGATAAATTCACGACACTGATTTTTGCGATTGTTTCATTTTAAAATTAATCATTTGATAGTTGAAATGCATGAATTATTAGCATGAGTTGCCATTGTTGGGTGTTTAATCTGTAAACTAATTTTGTACCATATTTTCATGAATTATTTTCTAGGTAACCTTGAAGGTTCGCTCAATCTTTATCTTTTGAAGTGTCTGGAAAATCTAGCAATTTTGCTGAACTGCTAGTGACTGTGATGCTAGTGTGAGAAATTTATTGAGGAGTGGCATTCATCCTGCCTGTAAATCATGTATATATTTAATGGATGCTCTAATGCATTTTCCACAATAAAGTGTTTGTGTTCTTGGTTTCTGTTTGTCAGTATTACTTTGGTTTTCCTTTAAGGATGTGCAAGATATAAAGGACACTTGCTCTGAGGTTATCTAGAGCCAGACAGACCACAAAGAATCCAGATTTGATCCTGAGATTGAATTTATAATTTTGGTTGGGGTCCGGATCAGAGGCAGAAAGCTATTGCAGCCTGCCTGGCACTATCAATCATTGTGCTGTTTCCCTGTCACAGTCCTGAAGTGGAGTCGGGATCAATGTCACATTAGTTGACTGTCAGAAGTTCATAGTCAGTTATCTGTATATTAATTTAGTTGCACGGTCAACAAAGCCAACTGGGGTGTTTAATTGGCAATGCAGGCAAACTACGTTGGCTTGGACCGTGTTCAGTCAAATAAGTTGAGCATGGGCAGAAATAATTCACGATTCCTCCCTCAAGGAGCTACTCATCCCTGGACCCATATGGCCTTCTCCTTTTCTCTAGGTGGCATGTCCACATCAGCAGCCCTACCTTAGTCAGTGGTGCTAATGATCTGAGTAATGGTGGGCCTTATAGCAGTGGGGTCATAACTGCTCTCACTGATCAACAAGCCTGCTCCCTGACCTTTTTATTGATTTCCTATCTCAAAATAACAATGGCCATGTTTATAATACACCATGTGGCATTGGGAATTGCCTCTTGGAAAATTAAGCCCTGATAGATGCTAAATTAGATGAACTTGACCATTGTGAAAGTTAGGAATCAAAGAACTGGCTGCAGCTAGGGACAGAGCAAATCAAAGCTAGTTTACCTCCCTGACCACTATCCAGTGACTCTCTGTGATTGAAAATGTACCTTGAGGCTAGCTGTTGGATGAAAACTGGGCCACCTCTGTGATAGCTCAGTGGTGGAATTTTCTACTGGCACTCACTATGCAAGCTTATGTCTGAAACATGATTACTAATATTCAGAGGCTTGATGATTGTATTCCAGCATGAATCAGCACTTCGGGAAGCAGTGGGGAGATGAATATAATGCCTTCCATATATAAATTTAGAGTTGTGTTCAGAGGGTTTTGTTTCTGACTTATAACCTCTGGAAAGTTCCTGTGCAAGAACAATGCTTGAAGAAAAATGTGAACATTATAAAATGGTCTTCAGGCTGCATTTTATAAGACATTAAAATAAGTGCACCATTTCATTGGAAAATGAAATTAGTACACAATATTTAATGTGAAAAATGTGTGACAACTCTTTTTCCATAACAGCAGTCTCCCAAAATAACTCATTGTTCAACACACCTGTTCACATCGAAACCACAGATACAAATGTGTTGCTAATATGCAGCTAGTAAACAAAGCAAATATTACATTTCTTCAGTAACATTGTCTCCAAATGCACGTAGCAAACATAAGCTGTGCTACAGTAAGGATCATATTGGTCTGGAGTAAAATGTTGACCGTAATTTTCTAGTGATACTGAAACCTTTCAGAGTGACATACCTTTGTAAATTGCTGGGATCAATCTTGGTTTAATGTAATACCACAAATGAAATTGACCTTAACCAATTAGACCCTATAGTAGAGAGAAAAAAATTGCAGATGCTGGAATCCAAGGTAGACAAATAGGAGGTTGGAAGAGCCAACAAGCCAGGCAGCATCTGGAGTCTGGCCTCTCCAGTCTGACACCACTTCCAGTTCGGACACTGCCTGCAGCTCCAGTCCGGCACCCGAGCCTCCGCAACCATCAGCCAGGACCCACAGGATCTCACCTTCAACCTCCGACTCTGCTCCAGACGACTGCTCAAACGCTGCACCATAATCTGCCGATGAAAGAACTGGAACCTGCCTCGACGACTTTGCAACTTCCGCCTCCACTCCAGACTCTGACCACTTTCCAATCAACCCAAGGACCCTTATCCCTAGGGTCACTCCTGGGTTCTACTACCCACCTGCAGCTAGCCAGCACACCTCTTCCCCACCCCCCTCCTCGTCTGTCCACACCCACAATACACCTTACCCCTCCACCTCTCCTCCCTCCTCTCTTGCTCATTTCTCCCACACCTGCCCCTATCCAATCCTCCAGCCCACTCCCCTCCCACTCTCCTTTCCCTCCTACAACTACCCTCTCCCACCACACCATGTCCAACCCTCACCCATCACATGCTATCATCCTTCCCCCAATCTCCTTCAACCTCCACAAGACCCTCCCCCAAAACCCCACCTCTGAACCTTGCTGAATATTCACCATCTCCCCTGACCTCGAACTCTGAGGCCGAATGGTCTGTCCTCGGTAAAGGGCCCACATTTGTGCCCCTCAGCCTCCATCTCAATGAGTTCTGTGCCTGCCGCAACATGGAGCTATTCTTCTCCGGTCTCTACCTCCATGCTTCCTCCTTCAATAAAGACTCCCAACCACCCTCCGGAGACCCCTTCTCCTGTCTCCAATGTTCCTCCTCATCGTGGACATCCCCTCATAGCCTCTTACCTGCCCTGGACCTCTTCATTGCTAACTGCCAACGTAACATCAACTGCCTCGATTTCCCCACTCCCCTCACCCACTCCAACCTCTTCCCCCTCCAAACGGTTGGCACTCCACTCTCTCCACACCAATCCCTGTTTCACCATCAAACACGCTGACAAAGGCAGGTCAGTAGTCGTCTGGAGGATGGAGCTTTATGTTGCTGAGGCCTTCTCTGACATCACATTCTACCTCCCCCCTTGACCACGACCCCACCATGGCCCATCAGTGCACCGTCTCCCACACTGTCCATGACCTCCTTGCTTCTGGTGACCTCTCATCCACTGTCTCCAACCTTATAGCCCCCCAGCCCCGCATTGCACGGTTCTACAAGATCCACAAGACCAACTACCCCAGCAGAACCATCATCTCCACATACTCCTGCCCCACCGAATTCATCTGTTTCAACCTTGACTCCATTCTTTTCCCCCTTGGTCCAGACACTTCCCACCTACATCTAGGACACAAACCATAACCTCCACCTCTTCAGAAACTTCTAGTATAGGAACTTCCAGTCCTATACACATCCATACCCCACAAGAACAGACTGCAGGCCCTCAGTATTTTTCCTCTCCAAACGACCCACTCTGTAACACCCCCTGGCACTCCCTTCCCACCAATATAATCCTCCGCTTTGCTGAATTAGTCCTCACCCCCAGTAACTTGCGTCAGACAGGCCACCTTCAGTACATACACCAGTACTGTTCCCTAATTCTTCTATCATTATATCGATGACTACATCGGTGCTGCATCCTGCACCCAGGCTGAACTGGAGCAGTTCATTGACTTATCTAACAACTTCCACTCGACCCTCAAATTCACTTGGTCTACCTCGGGCAACTCCCTTCCCTTTCTTTACCTTTCAGTTTTCATTTTTGGCGACAGGTTACAGACCAGCATTTACTGTAAACCCACAGACTCCCAAAGCTACCTGGATTATACCTCCTTCAACACTCTGTCCTGCAAAAACTCCATCCCATTTTCCCAATTCCTCCACCTCCGTCTCCATCACATTCACTCTGATGAGGAGATGTTCCACTCCCAAGCATCCTGGATGTCCTATTTCAAACAATGTTCTTTTCCCTCCTCTGTCACCCAGACAGACCTCTACCGCACCACCACCATTCCCAGCTCCACAGCTCTAAACCACCCCCAAACATAATAAAGATAGGGTTCCCCCTTGTCCTCACCTTCCACCCGACTAGCCTCCGCATCCAACATATCACACTCAAACACTTCCGCCAACTCCAATTAGACCCCACCACCCAGAACATCTTCCACTCCCCACTGTTCTCTGCCTTTGCAAGGGCTGTTCCCTTCACCACTCCTTAGTTCACACCCACCAACCTTCCTGGTCCTCCCCGCCCCTCCGACCCAGTACCTTCCCCATAACCATAAAAGATGCATCTCCTCCAACCTAGTCTAATGCATCCAGTGTTCTCGATATGACTTTCTCTGCATCAATGAGACCAAATGTAGACTAGGTGACGGTTTTGCCCAGCATCTTCGCATGGCCTGAAACGCCAGCCTAATCTCGCTGTCACCACCTGCCAACTCACCCCCCACTCCCCCTCAGCCATGTCCGTCCTCCGCATCCTCCAGTGTTGCAGTGAATCAGAATGCAAATTTGAGGAACAATACCTTATCTTCCGCATGGGTACCCTACAGCCCAGAGGACTTAACATTGAGTTCTCTCATTTCAAATGACTTTCCCATCCATCCCCTGGCTCCCTTTCCAGCCCAGCCCTCCTCCCTTCCATTCCACCTACTGACCTTCCCTTCCAGCTATCAACCGGATTCATCCCTCCCATCGACCAACCAGGTTGTACCTACTGCTAGTTTCACCTACCACCCTCCACCCATCCCCGTCCCCTTTTATCTGCAGCTCCCCCAACCCCAACATCCAATCCTGAAGAAGGGTAATACCCAAAATGTTGACTTCTCCTTTTGTCTACACCCTATAGTAACCAAATATAAGGCTGCTAATCACCACAGATTCCCTTTACATTGTGTGCTATGAAGGTATCGATGTGTAGCACTGAACAATGTGATCTTAATGAATACCACAATAGTGCTTGTTATTTCATGGCTGCAAGGGATCCAATGGCATTGCAGTTATTCTGTGGGCATTAAGGTGGGATCATGTTCAATGACAACCGAGATCAGTGAGTGGCAAAAACAGCCTCTTTATTGAGCATCCACAGCAACTCAGTTTAAGCCAGCAACGGAATCCAAAGTACAATTTTAGTTTAATGCGGTTTTATGAATGAATGAATGGAAACGTGATATAGTAAACATAGGATGCTTGTGAGTGAGTTGGTGAACATAATCTTAATACAATATCTCACAGTCCCCCCCTTTTGATTCTATTGAGACCCTTCGAAGAGAATCACTCGATTCTTATCAAAATTCAGTTCACAAAACACACAGACTCTTATGGTCTTCCCTGATTTAAGGTATTAGTGGGGAGTAGGAATGGAGGATTATGGGTACAATCATAGCTGAGCTGGTACCACCCAAAGAAGTGGGTCAGGGGGTGGTTCACAGACCTCCAGGCTTCAGTACTCCCTGTCATGTTTATAAGAGAACAGAGTTCCCCTCACTATGGGTTATGAACACTGGTGAACATCCCAGGGCCTGGAGAAGGGTGGGATGTGAAATTTTGATAAACATACCGCTTTGCCATTTCAGATCCAGTAAAGGATATATAGTAGAGTGAGATTCCCCCTTTAGAGTGAGTGGGAACGTGGGAACATAATCCAACACACAGATGGATTAGAAGCTTTGGCATAGGTAAAGGACATATAGAGATAAGTATGCACATATAACTCTGAATATCCCGATAGTACAAAAACTGCAATAACCATAATTGAAAAGATGGCCATAGACACCATGGTGGTCAGTCAGCCTCTGGTTCTGCTGTATTGTAGGATGTTCATTTGATGTGGGAGGTGTGAATCCAGGCCTTCTTTCCTTGACAGTCAACTGAGTGATCAGCAGCACCTGGTATGGTCCTTCCCACTTCGCACCCATGGGTACCTTGTGGATCTTTTTCACAAGAACCCACTCACCTGGTACGATGTCGTGCCTTCCCTCCGGCAGGTCCTTCCAAGCAGCCGATACCTGTGAGGAGGCAGAACTTCCAGCATCTGTTAGAGCTTGGCAGTGAGACAATAGGGCATCACTCATAAGATGACTGTCGGCCCTCTATAGGTCTGTTGTCCCGCGTAGGGACATTGACCTGCCTGTCACTATTTCAAATGTGTTCAGACGTGTCATTTTGTTGGGGGTAACCCTGACACTGCACAGGACTATTGGTAAAGCCTGGGGGCTAGGGCATTCCCTTGTGGTAGTATTTATGGTATGTAATCCTTACACGGTACTTTGGCTGTGTGATTGGCTATGCGGGAGCAGCTTCCACCCATCTGGAAAACTTGTCCACAATTACAGGGACGTCTGAGTAACATTGACCGTGTGGGAGTGAGAAATAATCAACTTGCAAGAGCTGGAACGGCCCTGGAGGCGCCAGTGCTTTCAGTTGGGGAACTTGCTGTTTGACTCCAAGGATGTTCTCTGGTAAGTGAGGCAGCAGTCCACTACCACTTGGGCATATCTTTTAAATCCTTGTCCCCATCAGCTGTGCTGGAACCGGGCTACCATCTGTTCAGGCCCAAATGTTGCTGTAAGTGGCATTAAGGCAGTGGGCATGACTGGTCGATTTGATTCTCAATGTCTCTAAACTCCATCTTTTGTATAGCTTGTGTCCATTCCCATTTCTCCTTGGGAACATTCATTCTACATTCTTTGCAGATTTTGATTAACTGTCCCACTGCTGAGGCTCTTGGCAGAAGTGATTGGAGGCGGCTCTTTTAGCTGTTTGATCTGCCAGGGCATTACCCTGGGCTTCCATGGTGTTGTTATTAGTGTGGGCCTTGCACTTTAATATGGCCACTTCAATGGGCAGCTGGGGACCCTCCAGTAGGTCCTTGACTTCTTTTCCATTCCTGATGGGGGGGAACTGCAGCCATTAGGAATCCACGTTGTTTCCATAGTTGGCCAAAGTCATGGGCAACTCCAAAAGCAGAGCAGGAGCCCGTGTAAATGTTGGAAGACTGATCCTCTGCTATTCTGCAGGTTTCAGTCAGAGCCCATAAATCTGCTCGCTGTGCCGATGCTCTGGTGGGGCGGGGTTAGGCTCCCAATTGCATGACAATGTAGAGTGGCGTGACAGCTCATCCGGCTTTCCTTAGACCATTTTCCACAAAAGAGGATCTGTCTGTGTAAAGGATGAGGCCTGGGTTTTACAAAGCCTTATTCATCATTCGGCTATTGTCCTTCATTCAGGATTCCAGAATGAGAATCATGGTCATCTTCTTCCCCTTCAGTAGTGACTGGTAATAGTGTGGCTGGATTGACTGGGCTCACACAAACTAATTGTAGATTAGGGGCTTCTCAGATTGGTATCCATCAGATCCACCAGGCAGCATTTACCTGGGATACTCTGTTCAAAGAGAGCAAAATATATACGGCATGCTAGTATTTAACACTTAATCTCTGAGCCAACACCAGACTCACAGTAACTTGCACTGCCACGTGTGTAGCCTGCACTGCTCTCAAACAGTTTCCTCCATCCGAGAGCTACATTGTCCAATTTCCCTGAGTAATACCCAACAGGTTTCTACCTGTCCCTGTGTTCCTGGGCCAGGACCGGTGTCATTTAACCCTCCTTCTCGTGGACAAATAATGTAAAGTCTTTTACATGATTGTGGATCCCCACTGCTGGTGCAGAACAAAATGCTCTCTTTAGGTCTTGGAAGGCTTCTTCCTGGTCCTTTGTCAGTGCAATTTGTTCTTTTGAGTCCAGTTTTCCCTTCACGATATCTGTCAGGGGCTGGGTTAGTTGGGAATGCAAATCAACCCAGCCTCTGGTTAAAGTTATACAGACCCAGGAAAGCCCTCAGTTCTTGAATTGTAATAGGCATTTTAGCAGTCAGTATGGCTACAGTCCAACTTTGGGTAATTTCCCTTTTCATGTGGGAGATCCTCTGTCCTAGATAGACTACCTCTTTCTGGGCGATCTGAGCTTTTTCAACACCGACGTAATGCCCTTTCTGTTGTAAGTGGTTTAGGAGGGTCTTAAGGTCTATCTCTTTACTTTTCCGTTTCCGAGGCTGTCAGTGTATCAATACGTACTGAATGATAACTGACTCGCTTGGTAGCATTTCGCAGGTGTGGTTTTGTAAAGCCATGTGGAAGTTGGGTCCATGTGTCCTGTTGTTGACGTACAATAAAGGCAAACCACGACTGTACTTCAGGTGCTAGGGCACTGACCAGAATCCGATAGCCATATCTATGACTGAGAACCACTTGTGGTCTGGTGTTAAGGCACTGAATATAGTGGAGGGGTTGGCTACTAGTGGGACCTTTTGATCGATGCATTGGTTTGCTTTCCTGTAATCTATCGTTAATCTACATTCCCCACTTGCCTTTCACATGGGCCACACCAGGCTGTGGGAGGTGCTTGGGTTTTTACCAAAATCCCTTTGCCGCTAACCTCTGAATTATTGGGAGGATTCCTGCAATTGACGTCAGGTGATGGGGTACTGTTTAGTGCAAGGTGAAGGTTTCCCTGTAAAAGTCACGGGTTTCATTTGCAGTAACCCACAGTCATCCTTGTCTTTAGCCAAGATGGGGTGGTCTTTTGGACCGCGTTATGTGTCCAATGTAAAGACGAATTTAATTGGGTGAGGATATCCATTCTGAGGAGCGGCTGTGCTACAGAACCTACCCATACAAAGGTTACTAACTTATGGAGTCTAAATGCAATGTGCACGGTTTGGTACTTTTAATTTCGATCCTGTCAGCTCCTGCTCCGTAAGCTGTTCTCATTGTCCTGTCCAGTGGGAGTTTGGTCTCATACTTCTGGGGTAGGCATGTCAACTTTGCTCCTATATCCAAAAGACACTCAATGTCTAGGTCGCCTGCCCTTATGGTCACATACCGTCTGTCTCCCCTCTGCTGGCATAAAGCCAGTCGGAGCATAGATGGGCACGGGGCAGGGCTCTGTCAGTTTCTTGTCAACTTCAGCAGTTCCTGCTGCTGTTGGGTGGTTAGCTCTTTAAACTGCTCTAGGAGATCAGTCTTACTTCCGGTTTTCGGAACCTCCTCTTCCTTATTGCTTATTGGCCGGCTTCACCCTTTTCCCCTTTGCCAGCTCCCCCTGGCCCAGTGGCCTTCCTTCCCGCAGACGTAACACTTCCCTGGGTGTTTGTCTTGAGTCTTTCCAGGGTTACTGGGTGTCAGTCCCATTTGTCCTGTCTGTAGGGTTTGCAGTTTGGCACCCGTTTCTCGGTCGAGCCAGTAGGCTCCATTCACCAGTTCATAATGATTAGTCCCCCTCTGGTCCCAGTCTGGTTTGGTGAGCTTTAGCATCTTACTGAGCTCAGGTTTAAGTCCGACCACAAGAGCAGACTTCAGCGGGCCATAATCACAACCTTCGAAATCCCTATTGCCCTGCACATTTCGGATTCCTGCATACCCTTTCCAGGTCATTGTAAACCTTTCCTTGTTTTCTGGGACTTCCTCTGTAGCTTTTAGTCAGTAAACCGTGATTTTTGTCCAATGGGCCTTAAGTGGAGTATATCCCTATAACCAATGTTTTATTGCTGTCTAGCCAGCTTGCAGCTCCTGCTTGTACTCTCCAAAGGCACCTTTTACTGCCTCATGGGGAAGGTGTCCTTCTCTTTTAGTCACAATGACATTCTGAATCTGTACCCTGTCCCAGGGATGGAGCATATATATTCCCCTTAACCGGCCTAGGCTTTCCCATGTCTTCATTGGCCCCTTCTTTGGGTGAGGCATTTCTTTCGATCACCTGTCTCTGTTTTCAGGGGTTTCAGGTCCTTGCACAGTGTGTTTCGGTCTGTTTTACCAGAACATCCATGTCAGTGCCGTCCTTTGGCCATTTGCTTTACCACTTTTTAAGGGATGGTAAAAATGGTGTCCTCATCGCTTTCACTGCTAGAGGACCCATCACTCTCATCCCTCTGTCTCCCAAGGGTGTGGCTTTGCTGAACCACTTCCTGGATGTTGTGGGTAGTTGGATACAAATTCTGTATGGGCTTGGAAACAGGGAAAGAAACCAACAGGACTTATCTTGTCCTTCAGTTTATTGTTTAAATTCTCAAGCTCCTGATTTTTAAGTTTAGCTTTTTCTCACTTTGATCCCTCTTGTTGCAGTTGTTCATGCCCTGCTTTTAATAGCTGTTTAAGATTGTTTAATTCATGATCGTGGGCTGATTGAGACATGGCTTCTTCATTCCTTTGGCAAATTTGTCCCATTGATGTGAAGGAACATTTAGTTCTGTCCTTATCTCTCTGTCAGGTGGCTTTTCCTCAGACCCATTTCACATCATCGAGAGTCCACTGTCCTTTCAGAATATTTTATCGCTGCCCAGTTTTGGTTAACTTTTTCCCTAACGAGAACTGGATTTCAAGGTAGTTTTTGTAACTGCCGCAGCAATTTTTCTTTGGTTACGTCAGGAGGGGCCAGCCTGCCTTTGGAGGTTGTAGGTAGCTTACCGGAGTCGCTCATAGTCACCTGAATACACACGTTGTAGGCAATTTCAGCCAATTTGGAGAGTTCGAGGTCCGGATCCAGGGGATTCAAAACTGACCAACTCACGAGAGGTTCAGGGACTAGGTTCTGGAAGGAAGTTTCTTAGCTTTGGAGTAGTGTCAGTGACTGGTCAGTTTTGATGGTGTCCGCAACGACCCTGCTGACTACGCCAAGTTGTGGGATCATGTTTAATAATGACCGAGATCAGTGAGTGGCAAAAATAGCCTCTTCATTGAGCATCCGCAGTGGCACATTTCGAGCTGGCGATGGAATCCAAAGTACTGTTTTACGGTCGTCTCTTTTATACATGGTTTTTACATATATTAAAATTTAGCATTGTGGTGTCACATAGTTGTATCTATTGTATGCAATTTTGTGTGACATCTGCCCTGGGGAAGCAGGAAATGGTTCAAGTCCTTGGTAAAAGCTGGCTGTTACTCCTGATGGGATCAGAATGTCTCTCTGGTCTGAGCTTGTATAATTAAGAGGTGTTTGTCCTTTTGCCTTTAAAGTTAGCAATGTTAGTAAAAATACTAGGTCTATGTGATTTAAATATGTGAGAAATTTTATGTGTACTAAATAAAAGGATAGAGGATATTAAAGTGATCTCTCGCAGCTGGGTCATGAGATTTAATTTTCTGTTGCCGGTTTTGACAGTTCTTACACATTCATTCGTGCAGTTTCAAAACACCGTTTTGATAGCAAATTTCTTAAAGGGGTACTGACCCTATTTAATATGTATCTAAAAAGTACATTCTAGTGGAGGAAACTGTTTGATGTTCTGCAACCTATTCTGGTCCTGAGAGATAGTTCCTAAGGGCTAATTAATATTATAATCTTTCCATAGTTTCAAGTGAGTTATGGAGACATGGTGGTGCGGATGAATAGGTTACAGTGTTAAAACTTATTTGGGGTAGCCTTTGATACAGAAACAGGTCTAAATGTTGCTTGCGGCATGGATCGATAAGAATTAAAAGATGTAAAGAAGCAGTAATGCGTTGGAAGGGATGTTTAGTTTAACGCAGTTTTATGAATGGGTTAATGGAAATGTGGTATAGTAAACATGGAGTGCTTGTGAGTGAGTTGGCACAGAGAATCATAATACAATATCTCACATTTGTTTAACAAAGTATTGCTTTGGGCTGAATTCGAGTTGAGGGATTGATGTTATTGGTGAACAGTCAGTATTCACTGTCATTACTGCTCTGATCTGAAACTGGACATGACTTCAAGGTATCAGACATGTGTGGATTAATGTAGAAGTTTTGAAGTTGTGGTTTGTTGCTCAGGCCTCTGACCAGGCTACACTGTGGACTCCTCCAGTGTAGGCCCTCCGTACAATCGTTGAAAATACCATAGCTCCACCCTTCATCACCATTTAAAACCCTTTAAAATGTCCAACTTGTTCAAGCAAATGTAACTGGATTTTAATTCCAATGTGACTAATTGATTGAAACAACAGAACCTGAAATTATGAAAAAAAGCTTTGTGGAGCTTGCCGTATGATTAATTTGTAAACATTTTAAAGCCTTTTTTTAAAAATAAATAGTTTCCAACTTTACCCCACATATATTCCATAATCTTTAATTTTCTCCATATGAAATATTTTTAAAAGCAAATCTATTTCAGCGCTTTGGTTTCCTGTTTGGAGTGGAGTAGAAACCTTTATTGTGGTTAGCTGCTTGACAGTCTGATACTCATTGCTGTACTCCGCTTTGAAATCCTAGTGAAGACACGTCCAACTGTTGCAGTATGACTGTGTGATGATGGAGGTGGAATTCTCACCAGGCAAATCGCTAGATTTCCCAGTGAGATTTCCTTCATGATCAGTGGTGGGCGCCCTTGCACTGTCGCTAACAATAAAACCTTACCTATTTGTACTTACAGCACAGAATCCATCAGTGTCTGAATCCTACGAGTCTCATCCTCACAAGTCCACCAACATATCCTTGTATTTCTTTCAAACTCGTGTTCTTACTAGTTTCCCTTAAATTTGCCTTAGCTGTTCACCTCGACTGCTCTGTGTTGGCTGGTTTCACACTCCTATCTTGCTCTTAATAAAGAAGTTTCTCCTGAATTCCCTTTAACCTTTACTAGTGACTGTCTCATAGTCTCTTGTGCTATTCTGTCTCCAACAAGTGGAAACATCAACTTCACATCCACGTTATCAATTAAACAGTAAGTACTGCATTAATAATCCTAAAATCCTCAATCAGGTCATTTTCTTTCCCCACTGAAGAACCCAGTTCAGTCTTTCTTGGCAGGGAGAAGCCTCTCAATTCTGATCAAGACACCAAAGAACTGTAGATGCTTGAAACATCTCGAAACATCAGAAATTTGAAGAAGCGTCCAGACCCAAAACGTCAGCTTTCCTGCTCCACTGATGCTGCCTGGCCTGCTGTGTTCATCCAGCTCCACATCTTGTTATCTCAGACTCCAGCATCAGCAGTTTACTAACTCTGAGTGGGTTCTTTGATCAGGTTGCCTTATGGTTGCAGAAAACTAAGAGGTGGGCCCAGCTTTCACCTAGACGTGCAGTTGTGAGCCCTCGTGCTTCATAGAGTGTACTCTCATGTTGGAATGCATCTGTTGGTACTCTGTAGTAAGGAAAAGTAATGACAATATTAGTCAATGCCTCAGTTGTTCATTTGGTATATGTGTGAACAGAAGGTTGGCTAGTGATGCCAATATTGCCAAGACTGGACTGGAAGAAAGTGGACACAACAGTTAAGGATATCAGTCAGGCTGATTGGCACCAACATTGCCATCATTTTAGTGCAATTGGTTGCCAATGTCTTTGCTGCTTGAAGTGTAGTCCTGTCACTGGTTCTGTAGCGGCCCAGAGCCAGTCGAGTTATTTACAGTCAGTTATTGGTGGGTCAATATGACGAGGCTTTCAGGTAGAGTTGGTTCTATTGGATCAGGCTTTGGCAGTTTAGCCCTAGTGTTAACTAATGTTTCCTTCCCCACTTTAGTTCATTTTGTGCCATTCAGCTATGAACATTAGGGCAGTTAACTTAGCAACCAGTAACCAATTATGTTTGTACTTAAATGCTTTGTTGCTCAGAGCTGTAGTGAAAGTTGCTGTCTTAAGACCCTGTTACATGATGCTTAGTTTATTATGCTCATATTTTCCTGAGCACTTAGTTCACTGCAACTGCAGCATTTTCCTTCTGGTTTTGTCAGCCACGTTCAGCTGCCTTCATTTTTACGTGCAGTAGATTGCATTGTATAAAGGACTTAAGTAGACAGATTCAACCAGCTTGATATCTCCACAGCACACTGACTGACATACCTGTAATCCCCTGACTGATTGGACTTGACTGTGCCTAACAGTCTGGATGGGATTGGAGGAGAACCTTGGCTGACTGTAGTGATACCCCCTGACAGATCAAAGTCCCTTCTGATCTCACCAAGAACTGCTGCCCTTCAAGTTTTGAACATGGCCAGTTGCTTGAAGCAAATGCAGTGTGTTTGCAGTATTAACTGCTAGAACACGTTGCAGGTGCAATGCTGATATAGCATAGTGCCATACAATGAGATGCCCACCCCTTTGACATCTCAGTGCTCTCCGCTGTGACAAGCCACCCCTCAAGTTCCACATCTGGCTGACAATGAAATTAAAGCCTCTGATATTTTTCAAATGTAAACCCAAACCACAAATCAAGTTCTCAGCAGGAGTTCTAGTGAATGCCCATGCAAACAATTAGATGAATTAAGATGAAGTGAATTTGTGGATTGATGTCAGTGCATTCAAAAACACATGGGCCATTATATTCAGTGGAAGGAGAGGTGATCGGTTGTAGAGGGTTGATTCTGGAACCAAATGTGCTAAATCTGATCCAGAGTGGGATCTTTACGATGATGCCACAGCTAAAATGACTGAATTTGAGGAATTTTTTGTGTCAGATGCTAACAGCAATGACTTTGACAGTTTTTAAAACATTTTGATTGTATGTTTTCCTTTACTCTTTCATGGGCTACAGATGTTGGTCATAAGACCAGCATTTGCTGCCCATCCCTAATTCTCATTGAACTAAATGACTTGCTGGGTCTTTTGCAGAGGACAGTTAAGATTCTGCTAAAGATGTGAAGTTTCACATAGGACAGACTGTGTGAGGATGTTAACAGACCATGTAGGTTTTGACAACAATTACAGTGAAAGGTATCCTGGGACAATTAATTGATTAAATAAATCACATGATTTGATTTAATTTACCAGTGTCACGGTTTTCCTCATGTTCCAAAATGGTGACCAACTGCACCAATGCCAATGATTCACATTTTAGAAACAGGAACAGGCCATTCAGGCCATTCTGCCAGCCCTACCATTGCACACCTGGCTAATAATCTTCTCAATGCCACTTACCTGCATAATCCCAACTTTCCCTAACATCATTTATCTCCAGAAACCTGTTGATTTATGTTTTGATCTTCCACAGCCCTCTGGGATAGAGAATTCCAAGGAATGACCATCCTCAAAGTAATGAAATTTCTCCTCAGATCAGTCTTAAATGACATGCATCTTGTCTTGAAATTATGTTCCCTGGTTCTAGAGTCACCAGCTAGGGGAAAACATCTTATCCATATCCACTATATCGTGCCTTGTCAGAATTTTGCAAGTTCAAATGAGATCACCGCTTATTCTTCGAACCTCGAGTAAATACAGACCCAATTCCTTCATAAGTCAATCCTGCCATCCTAGGGATTAATCTGATAAAGTTCCATTGCACTCTTCCTCTGTGGCATCCTTCTTTAGATAAGGAGATTATAACTGTACACAATACTCCAGGTGAACTATTACCGAAGCTCTATACAACCACAGGCAGGCATCTTAAATCCTCTTGAAATGAACATTAACATTTGCCCTTATAATTGCTTGCTGTACATGCTAGCATTTAATGATTCATGTCCAAGAACATGTAGATTTCTTTAGATTTCCCAGCCTCGCATCAATTGCAAATATTCTTCCTTTCTGTTTTTCTCTCAACGTGAATAACTTTGCACTATTTACAGTATCTTCCATCTGTCATGTTCTCATCATCCTGAGAGTGATCTATTTGTTCCTACTATCTGCTTTCTCTTGACTATCCAATTCACAATCCATGCCAGTATATTACCACCCAATCCCACCTTTTGTATGGTACCTATTAAAAGCCGTTTGAAAACTGAAATATGCCACATCCATTGGTTCTCCTTTGAGTTTGAGAGTGTTATTTGTTACATAGACAAACATTGATTACAAGCCAAACCAGTTTTGTGAAAAATTATTCAAGGTTTCAGTGGTCAATACATGCACACACATCTTTGGTAAGAATGTTCTGATCCCAATAGAAAACAAAATAAACCAAAGAAAGAAGAACAACCGTAAAGAGCAAAACCTTCAGTACGATCCTGAACTAAAAAGCTGATAAAGGCACACTAGAAAAATCAACCCTTACCAATCATAATAACAACATAATGAAGATGTGTAATCAGGCAGAAAAATATCCCCACCTAAAATCCCCAATATTCATCATTGTTTGGGGAAACTCCCCTAACATTTGTGAGATAACTAGTTTTTTTTTAAGCTATGGGCATTTCTGGCTAAACCACCTTTTATTTCCCAGCCCTAATTGCCCCGGCAAAGGTAATGGTGAGCTGCCTTCTTGAATCACTGCTGTCCTTGGGAGTGTAAGGACACCCAAAATGCCATCAGGAAGGGAGTTCCAGGATTATGACCCAATGATACTGAAGGAATGGCAATATATTTCCAAGTCAAGACGGTGAGTAGCTTGGAGGGGGACTTGAAGGTGGTGACATTTCTGTGTATCTGTTTCCCTTGTCCTTCTAGATAGTAGAGGTCGGAGAAATCTTGGTGAGTTATTGCAGTGCATCTTGCAGAGGATACACACTGCCATGTGCATCAATGGTGAAAGCAGTGGATGTTGAGGGTGGAGAATGTGACACCAGTCAAGCGAGCTGCTTTGGCCTGGATGGTGTCAAGCTTTTCGAGTATTATTGGAGCTGTGCTCATCTAGGCAAGTGGGGAGCATTCTTTCATGCACAAGCCTTGTAGATGGTGTACAGGCTTTGGGGAGACAGGAGGTGAGTTACTCGCTGCAGAACTCCTAGCCTCTGACATGTTCTTGTAGTCACAGTATTTATATGGCTAGCATATAATAACCTCCATAATGTTGGTAGTGGGGATGCTAATGCAATTGAACATCAAGTGGCACTGATTGGATAGTCTCTTGTGGGGATGGTTGTTGTTTGGCACTTGTATGATGTGAATGAATGTTGAGCAACTTTGGGACAAATAGCTTTCATCTGCTCATTTAAAATCTAACCTTACTATTGGTTTTGAACTTTCTTTCCGATGTTGTTCCTGTTGTCAAGCGTTTGTGGTCTATCAAGTATTTTGAAAATAGACTTAATACCTTCAACGTTCATTTACTGAGGTCCTATAATGGAGATGAGCAGTTCACCAACAAACTTTAAATATGAGCCGAGACTCATAGTAAAGAGCACGCAAAGAATATCATTTTCCATGTGTCCCTTGTATGTTTTTTAAATGTAAATGTTAATTTGTCTATTTAAAACAAACGGTTTAGTGTCTGTAAAAACAGTGGACAGAAACGTAGTGTAGGTACGTTTAACATTTATACATGAGCCTTGCTGATTAGAATCTGTGCTTTTTGTGGTTTTGTTTGAAGAATAATTAGTTTTCTACAGTTTAAATATTTGAGTCCATGTTGATTTGATCAAGCTTTGTAAAATAACGAAAGAACTTGTGGTATGTATGGAGACCTGATAAATCCAAAATAAAGCCATTGAGCTGAAACCTTAACTATATTTCTCTTTCTACAGATGTGACCATAGTATTTCCAGCATTTATACTGTCATAGCTGAATAAGATAGGAGAGCCAGGGCGTTACAAGGTATGTTAGGACAGTACTCGTTTGGATGTCAAAAGTTAGTATTACAACTGAGATTGGAAAAGTGCACCAGTTCTTTTCAAGTACCACTCTTCTGCATGATATGGTCAATTATATTGGTCTTGGACTGTATTGGAAACTAGTCAGCCAGGTTCCTTTAATCAGTAGAGAATAATGGGTTTATTACAAATAAAGCTTCAACTATCATGCATAGATTATTGACAGAAAAAGGTTTAGATTGAGGCAAGGGAGATTTGACTTATATATTGGCATCCTAAAATTAACATGGGGCAACTATGGTAACAGACAAATTGTGATCAAAAGCCCCATCGAAAACATGAAATAACCTTTGTAATTAAAACATTTTTCTCACAATGTTGTCAGCAATTGTCTCCATCTCCCACCCCTGATATTAATGAGACACTAAATCTTACAAAGATTGTGCAAGTAAATACAATTCTTTGCTTTGACGACCTGGCTTTGAAACTGCACTCGAGCACTTCATGATAAGAACAACATCAGCTTTTCTTCCACAGACAGCTAGCTTCACTAAGCCAGTAGTGCCCCTTTTTCTTCCCCTGAGTTCCAATCTTTCTCAGTTGCACAAGGGAAAAACTGCTTTTGGGTTCCCTTGACCCTTGCTCACAGCCACACTGAAATATTAATGGTACTGTGGGATTTCTCCTAGATCGTGACTCAGTACTTTTTTGCCTACTAATTCCTAGAACTTCTCCCTGAGTTCTGACTGCACAGAGCTATCTAATTGCTCAATGAACCCCAATTACACAACTAATTATGCATTTCGTGATTCCAGAACAACTTCCTGAGTTCTCATTGTGCATAGCCTGTTTAGCAGTTCTCTTCTTGCATGAAGACTGTCTCTGTCTCAAACTGGGATCTGTGTACGGGTTGCCAATGACTGTTGAATAGGTTTGAATGACTAACTGAAAATGTTGTCAAAACCCACCCTTATTCCTAGGTAATCAATATTTTGCAGCAGTCAAATCTGACAATCTCTTGGAAATGTCTGATCTCTAAATGTTACCGTGTTCACCAAGTGTTAGTTCCCGCAGCACAAAACTCATATGACAAAATGAAATATATCACAATAATGAAGCAATGGATCAGCTTGTTGGCTCATTTGATGAAAATTGATTTGTGGCAACACTTCAGCTGCTCAGACAAAGATGTTCTCATGCAAGAACTAAGTCAAAGCTGAGGTACTCTCTCAAACTCACTTTAGGTTATCGCAGCAGTCCAGAAAGGAATTTTCTAGGCTTTTTTCCCCCCAAATTATTCTGCTTTTCTTGTCTACTTGTTCAACTCTTCTAAGAGATTAGATAGTAAAGGGATGTGTGGGGAGGTGTCAGCTGAATCTGGGACTGGATGAATTATGGTGCATAAACTATCAGGACAATATAGACCAGGTTAGGTTACCAAGTACTTTTATGTCATTTTTAAATATTTCTTCCACACAAAAACATGTGCTCTCGAATTCCCACAAACAGCAAAGTGATAATGACCAGTTAATCTATTTCTTGTCATGTTGATCAAGGGATAAACATTGGCCAGGGGTTGTTTAACATACAGCTTCTGGATATCGAAACAGCAAAGGCAATACTTGCATCCATTAACTTGAAATTAAATGTGTTACAGGAGGCTAATAGCCTGTAAATGAAATGAACAAAGATTAATGTACATAAATGTTTTTAATCTCATTGTGAGGTTGGTGAAGGTGTCACCAATTTGAATTTTGTCTGAATCAAACAATGACTTAACAAGTTGTATAGTTTTGAATCTATATAAAGATGAAAATAGAAATTAGCAATTCTATTGGCACACATCAATTAATGTAAATAAGGATCCAAGATGTGAGCAAAACACAAGTAAGTCTAATTTAGCGTTACAATTTCTATTACACATCGCAGGATGTCTGATTGATTTTATCCTTAAGTCGCATACTGGACATCATATTTTCGGATCTTCCAAAAAGCTCCAAGAAGCCAACAAAATCTTAAGTTGCCATGAAGTCTAAAATTCCTTCAAATCTCTTGCTTTCACTCTAAAAATTATGTATTTAGCAATGGTTCCTTATTACAGCAAATTAAATCTTCACTGAAAGTTGTATATGCATTTCTGAAAATTGTGACTTTAAGGGAAACAACTTTCAGTGCATTACAGGATCCGACAAAAAATCAGTGTTAAAACTGGAGGAAGGTTCCTTTGGACATCTCTTACTCAGAAACAATGGTGTAAGGGTTGAAATAATGTACTGTACATGTGCAGTACTGTCTATTCTTATTTGAAATAACTAGCAAAAAAGTCATTACGTATAAAAGAAACACTACAGTCAGGTACAAGACAAAAAGTTTTTAAACGTAATCAGGACAATGCAATTTTAATTGGTCAGGGTCCATCTAATGGCAGAAGCTGGTTGGTGCAGGCTGAACTACCTACACCAATCAACTTCTGTCACTGTGTGGAGCCCAGAATTGCAGTTTGTGTTTAGAATGTGAGCCAGAGAGATAGACACCGGAAATTTTAAAGGCAAAAACACAAGATGAGAATAGGAGCTGATGTGGAAACCAGCAGGAACTGGCAGAAAGCCAGAGGAACTTCAGGATATCAGAGATAGTAAGAACTGCCGATGCTGGAGTCAGAGATAACACAGTGTGGAGCTGGAAGAGTACAGCAGGCCAGGCAGCATCAGAGGAGCAGGAAAATTGATGTTTTGGGTCGGGACCCTTCTTCAGAAATGTGGGGTGGGGGGAGCGAAGGGAGTTCAGAAATAAACAGAGAGGAGGGGTGGGAATGGGGAAAGTAGGTGGGATCGTGATAGGTGAGTGCAGGTAGGGAGAGAAGATGGACAGGTTTTGTCAGGTCAAGGAGACAGGCATGTGTTGGTCATGGGATGAGGCCGGGGTGGGGAGATTTTCAAACTGGTAAAATCCACATTTAGGCCACTGGGCTGTAGGCTCCTGAGGCAGAATATGAAATGCTGCTCCTCTAGTTTCCAGGTGGCATTGTTGTGACACTGGAGGAGGCCCAGGATAGACATGTCACCCAGGGAGTGGGAGGGGTAATAGAAGTGGTTCGCAACCGGAAGGTGTTGTTGTATGTCGTGAACAGAGCGCAGGTGCTCTACAAAGCGGTCTCCGAGCCTCCGCTTGGTCTCACTGATGTAGAGGAGGCCACATCAGGAGCAGTGGATGCAATAGACCACATTGACGGATGTGCAGATGAACCTCTGTTTAATGTGGAAGGATTGTTTGGGGCCTTGAATGGAGGTGAGTGGGGAAGTGTAGGGGCAGGTGTAGCACTTCCTGCGTTTGCAGGGAAAGGTGCTGGGGGTAGTGGGGAATGTGGACCGGATGATGGAGTCGCGGAGAAAGCGGTCCCTACAAAAGGCAGATAGGGGTGGGGAGGGAAATATATCTTTGGTTGTGAGGTCGGATTGTAGGTGGCGTCTGCTCCCAAGATGGTGCATTCCACTCCTGAACATCCCAGATGTCCTGTTATTTGAAGAACAAAGAACAAAGAAAATTACAACACAGGAACAAGCCCTTTGGCCCCCCCAAGTCTGCGCCGATCCAGATCCTCTATCTAAACCTGCCACTTATTTTCCAAGGATCTGTGTCCCTCTGCTCCCTGCCCGTTCATGTATCTGTCTAGATACATCTTAAATGACGCTATCGTGCCCGCCTGTACCACCTCCGCTGGCAATGTGTTCCAGGCACCCACCACCCTCTGCGTAAAGAACTTTCCACGCATATCTCCCTTAAACTTTTCCCCTCTCACCTTGAAATCGTGACCCCTAGTAATTGAGTCCCCCACTCTGGGAAAAAGCTTCTTGCTATCCACCCTGTCTATACCTCTCATGATTTTGTAGACCTCAATCAGATCCCCTCTCAACCTCCGTCTTTCTAATGTAAATAATCCTAATCTACT
>JAHRHZ010000051.1:6588983-6636777 GCA_024137785.1 Ginglymostoma cirratum
TCACCTTGAAATCGTGACCCCTAGTAATTGAGTCCCCCACTCTTGGAAAAAGCTTCTTGCTATCCACCCTGTCTATACCTCTCATGATTTTGTAGACCTCAATCAGATCCCCTCTCAACCTCCGTCTTTCTAATGTAAATAATCCTAATCTACTCAACCTCTCTTCATAGCTAGCACCCTCCATACTAGGCAACATCCTGGTGAACCTCCTCTGCAGCCTCTCCAAAGCAGCCACATCCTTTTGGTAATGTGGCGACCAGAACTGTATGCAGTATTCCAAATGTGGTCGAACCAAAGTCCTATACGACTGTAACATGACCTGCCAATTCTTGTACTCAATACCCCGTCTGATGAATGAAAGCATGCCGTATGCCTTCTTGACCACTCTATCGACCTGCATTGCCACCTTCAGGGTACAATGGACCTGAACACCCAGATCGCTCTGTGCATCAATTTTCCCCAGGGCTTTTCCATTTACCGTATAGTTCGCTCTTGAATTGGATCTTCCAAAATGCATCACCTCACATTTGCCTGGATTGAACTCCATCTGCCATTTCTCCGCCCAACTCTCCAATCTATCTATATTCTGCTGCATTCTCCAACAGTCCCCTTCACTATCTGCTACTCCACCAATCTTAGTGTCATCTGCAAACTTGCTAATCAGACCATCTATACCTTCCTCCAGGTTAGGAGGAAGGACCGCAACTTCTCCCTTCGGTGGTCAAAAATGCTCTCAATGGCATCTCTTGCATTTCTTGCACATCTGCCCTCACATCCCATCTGCCCAACAAAATCAAAGACAGAGAATAGCCCTTGTCCTCATATATCACCCCACTAACCTCCATATCCAATGTATCGTTCTCAGCCACTTCCTCCACCTACAATCTGACCCCACATCCAAGGATTTATTTCCCTCCCCACCCCTATCTGCCTTTCATAGGGACTCCCTGGGTGACCTGTCTATCCTGGGCCTCCTCCAGTGTCACAATGATGCCACCCGGAAACTGGAGGAGCAGCATCTCATATTCCACCTTGGGACCCTACAACCCAATGGCCTAAATGCGGATTTTACTAGTTTCAAAATCTCCCCATCCTTGGCCTCATCCCATGACCAACCCTCCCTTTCATCCCCACCTCCTTGACCTGACACAACATGACCATATTCTCTCCCACCTATCCGCCCCTCCCACTTCACTGACCAATCCCTACCACTTCCTACCTGCACTCACCTATCACCATCCCACCCACCCTTTCTCTCTCTATTTCTGAGCTCCCTTCGCACCCCTTTTCTCCCCCATTCCTGAAAAAGGGTCCTGACCCAAAACGTCAATTTTCCTGCTCCTCTGATGCTGCCTGGCCTGCTGTGTTTCTCCAGCTCCACACTAGAATTTCAGGATATGATGTGGAAGTGTAACATAGGATAAAGGTCTTAGGCACAGAATAGGAAGTCTATGGCAAACAGTGTTAAACTGAAACTCAACATGAAATGAATATTTGTCACTGTTTTATTAACAATGTTAAAGAGAAGTAACATCAACTAAATAAACTTTAACTGATATCTTATAGTATGAGTCACAGCAGAGCAGTTGGAAGCACATTCAGATTTTGTATTAACTGAGCACATTGGCAAAAGGTGCAAGATTTAGTCTTTTTGATTTTGTGAGTAAGCACTTTAGCTAAACGGACAAGCTTACATATGTTGTAGTTGGGACAAGATTTTTTTGTGGGTTGAAGGTTTAAGAATTAATTTTTTCAGGTTTCAGGTTTTCAGGCTTTTTGTTTTTCTTGCTACTTTTTAAGTTGGACTTGAAATTTAGTTTTAATTTGTACACTTTTAGGATGAGTGTGATTACAGTTGGTTATTTACACAGCAAATAAAACAAATTCCAGTCAAAGTTTTATGTAAAAGACACAATAGTCACAAAAGACACAATGTAAGTGAAAACATTTTTAATTTTTTAAAAGTGTACCATGTTGACGTCCCTACTTCTCTTTGCAATCCGTATAATTTTATGTGAGACTTTGGAACATAACTTTTTGTTATGTGATATGAAAGTGGTTTGAAATTATATCATTTAAAAATCAGACAGTGCATGTTGGAAATACTTTGTTCTAAATCAGCATTGGTACTGCAGGAATAAACATGTTCATTCTTTGACATGAAACAGATCAGTATATAATATAACTCTTGAAACCAAATACGTTGATAGTAGAGTTGTAAAATGTTAGGAACAAGTGTTGTGAATGTGAAAGTTTCAGAAGGAGTATTTAGCTTATGTTTCTCAGTACTGTTTCCCCATCATCTCCTTACAGATGCACAAGTCAAATATACAGAGATCAATTAACTCAACATTTCCATTTTCCTGAGCAGATAGATTTTGGAAATAAAACACGGAACAAAAACAAAGTTGCTGGAAAAGCTCAGCAGGTCTGGCAGCATCTGTGAAGGGAAAAACAGAGTTAATGTTTCGGGTCCGGTGACCCTTCCTCAGAACTTGGAAATGTTTTGTTGATGAACTGCAACAATTCCTTTATAGCAGAAGGGAGATGGTGGCACAGTAATGATGTCTCTGGACAAATAATCCAGACTCTCAGGCTAACGCCCTGAGGACACAGCTTTAAATCCCACTACCAGAATACTGGTGGAATTTAAATTCAATTAATAAAACATGTCATGGGTTGTTTACCCATCCTTACCTAGTCTGTCCTGCATGTGACTCCAGACCCATGGCAATGTGATCGACTCTTTACCACTCTCTGAACTGGCCAACCAAACCATTCAGCAGTTCAGAGAAGATTAGTGTTGAACAACAAATACTGGTCTTGCCAGACATGCCCATGAAAATGTAAAGGAAATAAACTATTTAAATTCAGTAATAGATAATAAATGCACGCAACATGAAATAATCAGTTTTCTTGGTTCTCTCTCCTGCCTATTTTGTTTCATCGCTTTGCTTACTTTGAATTGCATGTTACTAATTTTGTAAAAGCCGTTATCTCGATTTTTATAAAAGAACAAAATTGAATTTTTTTGACTGAAAGTCAACTGTAACACAATTGACAGGGTTATTGATTCTCAGTTGCAAGGGTATGAGTCTAAGTCAAGGCCGTGAGTTCAATCCAGTCACTTGAGCCAGGCTGCCACATGAATGTAGTACTGATGGAGTGTTGCACTACATGGTTGTGCCATCATTTGGTTAAGATGGTCATCCAAAATGTTGTTTGCTGTTTGTGTGTGCATAAGTGATGCAACAGCATTAACCAAAGAACAGGGGAGTATGCACTGGTGTCTGGTCAGTATCTATGCTCCAACCAATGTGACTAAAAATGTATTACCTGGTCATTAGCATGTTGCTGTTTGCAGGAGCTCATTGTTGACAGATTAGCTGCTATGTTTTCCATACACTTCCAAAGCACTTTATCAACTGTAAAATTATCTGGAACTTGAATATGTTAATGCTGCCATGTAAAAGCACATCAGCTTTTTAGTTGTATTTCCTTTCTTCTGTTGTCAATTTTTAGCATCCATTTTGGAAAGAGTAGTACCAAACATAGTGGTTTTCCATTGGCTCAAATTAGCTAGGGTTCAGGCCTCTGCCATGTGTTTTTCTCCTTTTCTTTTTATCTCTGTCCCTTTGTGCTATTTATGCCCAGGGAGGAGCAGATCCATGACAATGTTTCAAGTTTTTTTTCTTAGAGCCCTAAACCCCTTGCAGAGCACTCCTCCCTATCACAAGTCCCTTTTCGTCTACCTGTCCCCCATTCCTGCTTCCACTGGTTTTATAACTCCTACATTTCTATCTTTCTTCAATTCTGATATAAGGCCACGTGCCTGAAATGTTAACTGTGTAACATATAGTACCCGACCTGCTGAATATTTCCAGCCTCTTTGTTTGGGTTTAAAATAACACCCTTGCTTTTATACTCTATGCCCCTATTAATAAGTATGCTTTATTAACCGCAATGTCAACATATGCCTCCTTCAATGATTTATGCACCTATACGACTGAATCTCTCTGCTTTTGTATTCTCTCTAGAATTGCATCTTTTAATTTACATTCTATCTTCACTTTTCCTATAAAAATGAATCACTTTACACTTCTTTCCATAAGTGGAAATTTCATCAATGTGATCTCTTAACTGGTAATAACAGATCAGAAGCATATGCAGTCCTTTGTCATTTAGGTTGTTTATGGCCTCACGAAAATCTGAGTGTCACATTCAACTCCAGAGCTCCACCATGACCCAGATACACGATAAAATGATTGAGTATGAAACAATTAAGTTATAAGTACAAAATAATAGTAGGCTGCAACAATGTATGATTGTTCATTCCTGGAGTTCCCCTTTCATTACTAAGTGGCTACAATTAAGAGAGGCGGCACGGTGGCTCAGTGGTTAGCACTGCTGCCTCACGGTGCCCAGGACCCAGATTCGATTCCACCCTCGAGCGACTGTCTGTGTGGAGTTTGCACATTCTCCCCGTGTAAGCTTGAGTTTCGTCTGGTTTCCTGCCACAGTCCAAAGATGTGCAGGCTGGGTGGATTGGCCATGTTAAATTGCCCGTAGTGTTCAGGCATATGTAGGGGGTGGGTCTGGGTGGGATGTTCTGAGGGTCGGCGTAGACTTGTTGGGCCAAAAAGCCTGTTTCCACACTGTAGGGATTCCATGAAGATGAGCTTAATGTGTCCTAGCCATCAATTTTCAGAAAGATAGGGCAAACATTGGTGATAGAAGAGATGGGAGAAAGAGAAAAAGATATGGAATGAGTGTCTAATGAAGCCAAACAATGTTACCACAATGGGTTCTCAACACTTCATCCAATTCAGCAGAATATCTTCAAGACACCTAATCCAGCAGCAGCTTTCCATGAACATCTGGGGAAAGGAGATAGTCAAGTACAGTTAAATTATTTAGAGTTAGAAAGAAGGGAAAATTGTCTGGACACAAATATGGAATTCTCACATATTATCTCACAAGATGGGCAAATGGAAATCATTGGAGGATGTAGATGACCTTTGTTTTACAGTTGTTAGAGATGTTCCCATAGGATGAAATTGGAAGGGGCCTCCAGTGATTGGCATCATGTCAGGCATGGGCAATATGTGGCTATTTTGGCTCAAAGGGGAGAAGGTATTGGTACCATGAAGATGTAAGCCTGAGGTGTACCCCATTCGGAAAGGAGGATTTGTCTGGGAAATTCTTTCATTATTTGATCCTTGTTAAGTTTAACTGTCTTCCCTCCTTAGCTTTAGATACTTTCCACTTCTTCACCAAACCACTCTGGGAAAGACAGAAGGAGGTGAGATGATGTCTTAGTGCCATCCTCCACCATTCCTGAACCCAATATTCCAAATAAATGCACAACAGCTAGTGTAAATTCCCCTAGTGTACACTCACCCACCCTACCTCCAGATGTATACTGAAGATACTCATTTCAATCTTTCCAACACCTCTCTGCATGTTTTGACTGCTACTGTTCTGGTGGGCTACTTGCATTTCATCTTATCTCATTGCATTTTCTTTCAGTTAAACATTGGTAAGGCTAAAACCATCATATCATGACCCTTCTAAAAAGTTCAATCTCTTGCCATCAGTTTGATCTGTCTCCAAGGCCACTACCATCTAATGAGACTATTCATTGCATTGCCATTTTATTGGAGCCCAAACTGAGCTTCCAGGCCCACATTCTCTCCATCACAATGATGTTGATGAATTTGGTGATTCATTCTTGTTTGCACTTGCAATTGGTTAATAAATTTCTGGTGGCTTCTTAGTGATATGTTTGACAAATTTGATACTACTAAAATAAAAGAGTTTGAGAAGTGGGGAAGTCCTCTCCTTATGATCAATCAGTCCTTGAATGCCACGTTCCCTGAGCTGCCTCAATCTCCCATCTCAAACAAGGCAAGGAAACATAATAAGGACTAAAAAGGTAAGGGAATACATGACGAATAGTAGGATCCTGGGAAGCATCAAGGATCAGAGGGAACTTGGTATTCATGTTCACTGGTCCTTTAAGGTATCAGAACAGGTGGATAATGTGGTTAAGAAGGCATATGGTATACTTGCCTTTAGTAGAGTTTAGGAACTTTGGTTAGGCAACAACTAGAACATTGTGTGCAGTTCCAGAATTCACATTATAGGAGGGATGTGATAGCTCTGGAAAGGGTAAAAAGGAGATTTACCAGGCAGTTTCCTTGGCTGGAGAGTTTCAGTTATGAAAAGAGATTGGACAGACTGGTGTTATTTTACTGAAAGCAGAGGCGATTGAGATGGGACATGATTGATATGTTTATTATTATGAGGAGCATAGATAGTGTGGAAAGTAAGAAATTCTTCCCCTTAATGGAGGGATCAATGACCAGGGGGCCTAGGTTTAAAGTAAGTGGTAAAATGTTCAGAGGGATGTGAGGCAAAATCACTTTGACCTAGAGGGTGGTGGGAATCTGGAACTCACTGCCTGTCGGGGCGGTAGGGGCAGAAATCCTCAGAATATTTAAGAACTGTTTATATGTGCACTTGCAGTGCCAATGCATACAAGCAATGGACCAAGTGCTGGAAAATGGGATTAGAATAGGTAAGCGGTTGTTTTTGAATGGCGCAAGTATGATAAGCTGAAGGGCCTTTTGTTGTGCTGTAGATCTCCATGACTGTATAACCCCATGACTCTTTCTCTTCTCCCTAGCACTTAGACATGTTCTCAACTCCACATCAATTTTCTGACTAAGCCATGTGTGAGTATCCCAAATCAGCATTAAATTGCCCCGCTAATAATCATGTGGTCTAGTTGTGAGCAAACATAGCAAGAGCCTGCCTTGGATGATCTTTCAGTAGTAGCAATGCCATTTGATGGACTTTTTTATTTACAGTACTTCCCTTTCCCAATGTAGGAATGTCTGGCCAGGGCTGGGTAAATTGTGAATGTCAAATCATAAAGTCTGTTTGTCTTTGTGACCATGGACAAGGAGCTATTTATAAACAGACAAGTGGATAAGTTGGAAATGGTGACACATATGTCACTTGGTGCCACAGTTCATCACCTTACTCCTACATGCCACGTAATAACATTCACCATTGAAAGAGGTTGGTATGACCATTGGATGTCATTTATTTCCACCTCCATATGTATTTTAGTCATTTTGTGCTGAAAGTCAGCAGCAGAAATAAGTTCATGATTAATGTGTCAGCATGGAAATTAGCAATTATTTAAGCTGCTGAAATGCAAAATCTGTGTGGGACTGATAGAATCTTAGCTGTGTCTGTACAAATAACTAAGCCACAAAACATGACTGTTAGATTGTGTTTCACATATATCAGAGTGTGCGAGAAGAACACAATACTCAATAGTCATTAAATCGTCTCTTGATCACACCAGACACATTTTTTAATTGATAGTCGCTGTGGAAGAGGATAAATGTCTGTTGAAAGGCCTGGAGATTCCAAACACCTTTTAGAATCACAGGTTGGATTGGATCTGAAAGCTTCTGTTTTTGCTGGTATTGGTGTGGGTGTGGCAGCAGAGTCAGGATGTGACTTGCATGTGTTGGAAATGTGAACGTAGGAAGACCATGATCAAATTCTATTTCCACGGAGCAAGTGTGGGAATTAGAATCCTTTAAGAAATTATGAATGCTCTTGAAGGGTGGACAGGGCCTTTCAAGTTGTCCAGCTACCAAATTGTTTACATGGCCAGCCACTTAAAAGTTGAAAAATAACTGCCACTCATTTCTAAGAGAGCTGAAAAAACTGCTGTTGCAGCATCAATAGCTTGTTTTTAAAACAATATATTATTATAGTGTTAGTAATGCTTGTCTGTTTTCCACCATATGCAATGATCCTTAGTTGTGGTGGGCAGACGGGAGAGGGGATGGTGGTGGAGGGGGCTGGTGGTGCTCTGAGAGTTGTCGGTTCACAGTTTGATAGTTCAAACATGCTATTAAAGGATTGGTTGGCTTTGATATGATCAGAATTCTGTTTGTTTATAAGGGATTATGTAATTGAAGGGCTTTCATATTTTTGCTTGACTTTCCCGCATGAGACTGTTTTTAAAATAATGGACATTATAAGAGATATTTAGAGTATTATGATGTTTCATCTCAGCCATGGTTTCTGAGGGTTCATGATGAATACGAGTAAGGAGTGTCACAAATGGAGTAAGAGCAACGGTTGGTGGGGAGGCCACATATGACATGGCACTAATTTGGAATAACGGCAATAAAGGACCATGGGATGGGTGGGAAGTTAGAAACATAGAAATCAGGAGCAAGAGTAGGCCTTTTGGCCTTCTGAGCCTGCTCCAACTTTCAATACAACCACGGCTCGATGTCTATGACATATTCCTGCTTTTTCCCCATACTGCTTGATGCTCTTTTTTAATCTAAAGGTATGTTAACCTATTTCTTAAAAATACTCAATGGCCAAGCCTCCAGAGCATTCTGTAGTTGCGAGTTTCAAAGGTTGATCACCTTCTGAGTAAAGAATTACTTCCTCATCTCGGTCATAAATGTTCTATTCCAACCCTGAGAATACAGCCCCCTAGTTCTAGACTCTTCAACCAGGGAAAACATTCTCCCTGCATCTAGATTCTCTGACTCTAGCTGAGTTGGTGTCTGTTGGTATTAGGCTGGTATAGGGACAATCATTGCCGTGGAGATGGGTGGGATCATAGGTTAGCATGGAGGATATAAAAGGCCATTGAGGATGGATGAGGGGAATGGGTTGGCATGAATTGGCATATATAAACATGAAGAGTGGCTGGGTGGTTGCTATTTAAGGATGAAATTTAGAAACAACCAGGGCAAAGTCCCAGAGAGTGGGAATGCCTCATAAACAGCCCACCTCAGCACCTCCTGTAACTGCGTCCAATTTATATCAGGCCAATGAGCCCAATTCCATATTGCATTCCCCATCCTCCCAGACATGGAAATAGGACCCCACTATTGAAGGCTGTTTGGTGTGGGAAGCCATGAGTCAACATTGTCCAGGCAAAATTAAATTTCCTGTTTTCCTCATATACTTGTGGGTGAAACCATCAGCACATGTACAGCATAAATTTATATTTTTGTGGATTATTTACGTTGTACTTGTTTGTAAAACTTTCAATAATTTACGATCTGTACAGTTTTGTGGCTGAGGAAAGAAGATGGTATGGGATATTGATAGTGGAGGTGAGACCCCATGGGATACAAGGAAATTTGGCTGAGTGGCAGGAAGCAGAGTGTGATAGTCAAGGAGTATTTTTGTGACTGGAAGCCTGTGTCCAGTTGGGTTCTGCAGGAATCGGTGTTGGGACCCTTGCTGCTTGTGGTATTTATAAATGGTTTAGATTTCAATGTTGGAGAGTTGATCAGTAAGATTTCAGATGTTATGAAAATTGGTGGCATGGTAAATAATGAGGAGGATTGCCTTCGCTTATAGGATGATATAGATGGGCTGATTAGTGGCAAATGGAATTCAGTCCAAATAAATGTGATTTGATGCTTTTGGCCAGGTTAACAAGGCAAGGGAATACACAATGAATGAAAGGACTCTGGGAAGCACCAAGGATCAGAGGGACCTTGTTGTGCACGTCTACCATTCCTTTAAGATAGTGGAACAGATAGATACAGTGATGAGTTTGGCTTAGCTTAGTTGAATGGACGGTTGGTTTCTGAATGCCAACAGCATGGGTTCAATCCCCACCAGCTGAGGTTACCATGAAGGTAACCTCAGAGGTAACTAGACCTCTGTGCCCTCACCTGAGGTATGGTGGCCCTCACGTTAGATCACCACCAGCCATCTCTCTGTAATGAGAGAGCAGCCCTGTGGTCTGGTAAGACTACAGCAACACGATTTGAGGTACAGTGGTTAAGACAACATTTTAGATACTTGAGAGGAGATAACAAGGTGTAGAGCTGGATGAACACAGCAGGTCAAGCAGCATCAGAGGAGCAGGAAGGCTGATGTTTCGGGCCTAGACCCTTCTTCAGAAATGGAGGAGGGAAAGGGGTTCTGAAATAAATAGGGAGACAGGGGGAGGCAGATAGAAGATGGATAGAGGAGAAGATCGGTGGAGAGGAGACAGACCGGTCAAAGAGGTGGGGATGGAGCCAGTAAAGGTGAGTGTAGGTGGGGAGGTAGAGAGGAGATAGGTCAGTCCAGGGAGGACGGACAGGTCAAGGGGGCGGGATGAGGTTAGTAGGTAGGAGATGGGTGTGGGGCTTGAGGTGGGAGGAGGGGACAGGTGGGAGGAAGAACAGGTTAGGGAGGCGGGGATAAGCTGGGCTGGTTTTGGGATGTGGTAGGGGGAGGGGAGATTTTGAATCTTGTGAAGTCCACATTGATACCATTGGGCTGCAGGGTTCCCAAGCGGAATATGAGTTGCTGTTCCTGCAACCTACTTGCCTTTATTATCGGAGGCATAGAGTTTAAGAGGAAGGAGGTGATGCTAGAATCATATAATATATTAGAGAGGCCACAGTGAGAAATGGGATTAGAATGGTTAGTCATAAAAACAGAAGTTGCTGGAAAATCTCAGCAGGTCTGGCAGCATCTGTGAAGAAAAAATCAGAGTTAATGTTTCAGATCTGGCGACCCTTCCTCAGAAGTGTTAACTCTGATTTTTTTCTTCACAGATGCTGCCAGACCTGCTAGCTTTTCCAGCAACTTCTGTTTTTATTCCTGATTTACAGCATCTGCAGCTCTTTCAGTTTTTATTTTGAATGGTTAGTCAGTGTAGACTTGATGGGCTGAAGGACCGTCTTCTGTGCTACTGCATAGATTTCAATGACTGCGTGGCTGCTGAAAAACATTGGAAAAACCTACTTGACCAATTTAATGTGTTTTGTAGTAGTAGCTTGCTTTATTTTTGACACCCATTCCTTGAATTATCAATTACGAAAGTCAGCATGATTGACTTAACAGATTATGGCTGATTTGAGATGATGAAGGGAAAAAACAGAAGCGGTCATTTTTAATTCTGTGGAGTTACTTGCCAGATTTTTAATTCAATTGACAAGCATTAATTGATATGAAAGGCAGTAACTTTCCGTCTCAGATGTGATTAGGAAATGTGAAAGTGATTTCCAGCCTAGGTGATATGTTGGGGTAACATGATCAGCTAACCACATGTGATTGTATGACAATCTATAGCGTTCTGGTTTGCCATCAGTTAGTTTCTGGTTTTTATGTGGTTCGAATCATCCCTAGATCTCTGATTCTAGACACTGGACTTGCTTAGGGAGTGTGAAATGGAGCAGGATAGACGTTTCAGGGCAAAAGAGTTTCTGCATTTATTTAAAATGCAAAAGGTACGTATAATACAAGAAATATTGGTAAATGCAATAAACAGGGAAATTGACACAACCAACTATACAGAGAACAGTAATACTATTAAATACACTATTAACTGGATTAAACACTATTAGAACCTAAAAAAACAAGAGTTATAATTACAGAATCTTTAATCAGGCTTTCTACCCTTGGGGTCCCAATGCACTGTCATCTCCCCCCTTCCCCTCCCTGCTAGTTAGGTCAGAACTTTGAGGTCTTGGGAGTTTCGGCTTATCAATGAGGAAAATGCAGTTTTGAAATGTGCCCTGTTGCTGAAAGTTTTGCCATCAGTTCTCTTGGTTCAGAGCAGGCCTGCATCTGGAAGCTCTTGTTCAGATCGCACTTGGTTGGCTTCCCCCGTCTCAGATGTCATTTGTTCCAATGATACACTTGGTTTGGCTTACCATTTCAGCTTCCCTGTTTGTCCTGTCGATTTGGCTTCTCTTGGGTCTTGCTTCAGAAGCTTCTTGTTGGGGATGGAAGCCTGTGGGCAAGTTTGCCCTTGGGCAAGAACAGGGCTAGCAGTTCTTCAGACTCTATATGCCTTGTTATCTCCCCTCAAATCTGTGTTGTCCACTGTGTTTCAAATGTTTCTTCTGAAGTCAATTGGTATCCCGATCATTAAGAGTATGTATGACTGGATTTTGATTAAAGCTGAATGACCATTATCTCTGTAGGCCCCATACTATGTGTGCTGGGTAGCCTGAGGTGTTAAAGCTGTCTCAGGCTAGACTCTGTTAGTGTTGGTTGATTATTCTTTCATCTGAAGGTATAAATTGGAATTACAGGCTGAACAACAGTCCCAGACAGAAATCCCCATTCTGGTGGCTCTGTTGTATATTTGCTGAAGCCTGAGTATAGGGTTCTGCCCAATTTTTTAGATATTGAAAACATCCAGGTTTTGTCTAGTAGTATTTTAGGTGATGGGCGTTTTTGCTCGATCTTACAAGTCAGCTCATCCTATAGAATGCATGAGTAGCACGGCCCACCATGCTACAGCAGGTGTGGGCAGGACCTTGTAGTCCCCAGTCCTAACCTCAAACAGCATCAAAGCTGACAGGCACCATTTTTAATGAACATCTGGATAGTAATGCATTCCCTGCCAAATCCGGTAAGTACTTGCCAGAATCGCAGTGGTTTATTACCCAGTGGGAAGTGTCTCAGCCCAAACAATGACAATGTGCCGCTGTATGGGACATTTTTGAGATAAGGGAATATGTGTAACCAGCAGCTAATTCTCTCCAGTTCAGGTACCAGCAGGTAGATCAAGCGAATGAAGAGAAGGCAATCTCAAACCCCAGCTCCAACTCAACCATACCTCAGACAATTAATGACTCTGAACTCTTGGAAGACCATGATGACCTACACCAGCACAGGGTTATTTACCTTCACTAGATTGGGTTCAGGGGTCATACTCTGGTGAGCACACCACAGACACAGTTCTGCAACTGACCCTTGAAGCGCAGTCTCCCACTCAGCCCTAGACAGATGATGAGAGTCTGTACTTGGTCCAGAAGAGGCAAGTTGGAGATGCAGGGCCCAACAGGCAGAAGAACATCAGGCAGAGAGGTCAGAGGCCATAAACAGTTTAAAGCAAAAGATGGAGGAGTCCATCCAAATTCTGACTAATGCCACGGCTCTAGCATGTAAACAGATGGCTACCTACATGGAAAGGGTAGTGTCCTTCTTGGATATCCAGGTCCAATGGAATATACAGTTGTTACTGAACGTGTGCTGGTTCCAGTGCACCATCATTCTTGGCATGGGTAATTAGCATCAATGGGAAAGCAAGAGAGGGCCCAAGCACCTTGATTTCTATCTGTTTGTCCCTACTTCTTAAGGAATTAGGGAAGTGGCATTGGGCACCCAAGGAGAACAGGATTTTCAGCCAAATAGTGCAGGGTCTTTATCTAAGAATACGCCATCACTGTGTCTTTCCACTCAATCTTCCCTTTGCCAATGATACCATTGCCTCAGCAGGCCAAGCTCAGAGACAATTTATTGACTCACACCATCAGCATTGTGATTAATGAATATCCTGACATGATGGTGTTAAACTCGTGATTATCATTTTTGACTACAGGCCTGTTGTCTGTTCATTGTTGCCCCTTGTGAATGTACAATCATATGCAGTAAGAGCAGTGGACTATTCAGCCCCTTGAGTTTGCTTCACTATTCAAAAAGATCATGGCTGATCTGCTTGTGCTTCAAATTCCACATTCCCATCTACCTGGATGACCTTAGATTCTTATTAGGCAGGAAGATCAAACTATCTCTGCCTTCAAAATATTCAATGACCCCACCTCCGCCACCTCTGAGGCAGAGAGTTCCCAAGTCACACAATCTTATGAAAGAGGCAAAAAGAATATCCCCATCTCCGTCCTAAAAGGGTCTTGGAGCAAACTGGCTGTCAGTCTCCACTATAACACACGCTATCATGAAATATAATTGAAATGCCCCAAAATTTCTAGATTATTTTCAATTCTGGTTCCTTTGGAAGGAGCAGTGAGTGGATCACCTACAAGTTTCCTTAGCTAGGCTTTGTTAACATTGAACCAGTACATTGTAAACTGCGTCCTTTTCTAGGCAGCTCACCAGTTGAGAGGGCAGAAAATCTGGTCAGGTGCCAATCTTGATTTAGCAGACTAAAGGGGGGAGGTCTATAAATGTCAAGAATGAAAGGGCAAACATCTGTAAAAACAAAGAGTTAAATATTAGATGTTTTTAAAGCACAAAACATACAAGTGAATCTCAGGTTAGAGGCTGGGAATCCTGAAGCGTGTAACTAGCCCTTTGTCTCCCCAAAGCATGCCCGTTATCTGTCATGCACAAGTTAGGAGTGTGATGGAACACTTTCCACCTGCCTGGATAAGTCCAACTCCAAAATCACTCAAGAAGCCTGAAACCATCCAGGACAACATAGCCTTGTTGATTGGCACTCTATTTAACACCATCAACATTCATTCACTTCACACTGAAACAGAATGGCAGCAGTTTATACAAGATGCATTGCAATAACTCACCAAAAGCATTTGACATCTTCTAAATCTCTGGCCTCTATAATCTTGCAGGACAAGGGCAGCAGATGCATGAGAACGCCACTTCCCTCTAAGCTTCACACCATCCTGACTTAGAAATATATTGCTGGTCTTTCACCGTTGTAATGATCCCTGCTGACATTATTAGCAGAAAGGTCAGAGCTCAGACAGGAAATGGGCTTGATCGATTATATTTTGATCCGCTTTGGTTACAACAAAATGGTCTCTTGCTGGGACATAAGCACATTGTAGATTTTGCTTTAATGATAAAACAGAAGTTTATTTATGAAAGAAATGAATAAAAAGAAAAATAAATGAAACTATCTCAGTATAATACCAATTTTAACGTTGCAATTAACCTCAAGATACTTTTTTAGAAATTGAAAAGAAGCTAAACTGGTTTTGAACAGTATCCAAAACATAACCCAGGTATTGTACAGGTAGTTCTCTCATGACATAATAGTTGCTTTTCTTGCATGACCTCGCACTGTCGAGAATTGCACTATAAAAAATCGTGTTGTAGGGAAATCGTTATACCTGAACAGCAGAAAGTTCGCGTTCTGAGGAAATGTCACTAGACCCGAAGGGTTAACTCTGATTTTTTTCTTCACAAATGCTGCCAGGTCTGTTGAGCTTTTCCAGCAGCTTCTGTTTGTCTTCCTGATTTACAGCGTCCACAGTTCTTTTGGTTTTTATTCACATTATAGCAGAACTACCTGTACTGAAAACATGACTCATGAAATGCTCACACCAGTACCTAACACATTGGTAGGTTTAAGTCTCTTGTGACTTTGCACTGTACATAGTTTTTTTTTTCTGGAGCTATTTTGCACTTAAGTAACCTCTTCAGGGTTTTAACCCAACAGTCTCATCTGGCACTAACACTAACTCTTCACTCTAAGATAGCCAAGTTTATTACGTATCCTTCTTAGAGTTCTGATCTGTAAAGCCAACCCTTTCTAAGGTCTTTACAGATTCAAAGTAAGGTTAAAGTAAACACTTCCCTCGCTGAGTGTTTCCTTTTACCTTTTTAAAAAAGTAACTTCTTTTGAACTTCAAATTGGTGCCTGTTTGCATTGTTCAGTTGTGAAATTCTACCAATATACACAAAAAGAATTTCTCAAGCGAAGTATCAAAACTTGTTTTAAAATAAATTATCATGGCTACAGGGATAAAAAGCTTAAAAGCTAATTATTAACATGGACATTCCCATGGCTCTCTCAAACCCAGAATCTAAGATCCCAAACTTACAATAAATAATATTTAAAGATATATATATAAATTGCCTAGTTTACATCACACTGTCCCTGGGTCATGTGATGATACTGTGGCTTTAAAAGGTTGTTTTGTCCTGGTTTCTTTTAGAGAGAGATTGGGATATGGGTGCTGAGCAACCTGAGAAAGTAAACAATTTGTGAGGCCTTAGGTTTTTGTTTAAAAGTTGGAGCAGCCTGAGTGGGTGTGGTGAAGCTGTCACAGATCCAGGATTTTTTAGTTAGCTTTTGGCAGTTGTTGCTGGAGTCTCAGCAGGATTGGAAGGCAGTGAATCGCTCTTGGGTGCTGCACTCTCTCTCTCAGAATTGTATTTTGATGATCTTTCCCCCTGGATTGGAAATTGTACATAAGACAAACTATTTTCTGAATTTGTGTTTTTGCCCAGGGTGTGGTTATGGGATATTATGATATTAGAACTGTTAATTAGTAACAGCTATGGTAGCTATTATTCTGTTTTCCATTAGTGTTCAGTTATTCCAGGTTCTTCTTTCTTTTGTAGTATTTTACCTGTGGTGTTTAAATAAATTGTGTTTTGCTTAACTTTGAATAGTTTGACCAATCCAATTGCGTCTGGAACAGAGCACCTGACATTTACGTTTAAAATAAGGAAAAGTTAAGACCTAGGCTATATTCTTAATATATTTTGAGGGAGTCTGGTCTAGTCCATAACAAATTGGGTCTCCTGGAGTCAAAATCTCTAATTCCAGGTTGGGTTTAGAATTACTGGATTCAAAGACAGGTAGAGGTAGGTGTTGGTGTCATTTATTTGAGGTGTTGAATTTGATTGGTTTAGACAGAGTGTGCCTTATGTAATAATGGCTCTTTCAGCCACCCTAAGAGTTTTCTTGGAGCAAAAGAAGTCACTTCAGGAGTTTTACAGAAAGTGAGTAAGGTAAGGCTTTTGGAATTGGCAGACCAGCTGAAGTTGGGTTGCCTTTGTCTGTACAAGGTAATTGAAGCAACAGCTCGATATTTACAATTGCTGGAAATGCCATCAGAATCTTTAGAAATGGCTAAAAGTCAATTATAAATGAAGCAGAATGAATTAGAGGCAAGAGAAAGAGAAAAGGAAATGAAAAAAATTGAATTATGAACAAAAGCAGAGGAAGAAGAAAAGGAGAGGCAGGCCCTAGTGGAAGAAAGGGACAGAGAGAGAGAAGAAAAGCAGAAAGAACTTCAGAAGTTGGCAATTAGAGAGAAAAGTTGACTTAAAAGGGTGAACATGAAGGTAGGCTTATGAGGAGGATAGTGATAATGAGCAAACCCATTGTAGCCAAAGTCCTGGTGGGAATCTGTTTAAACCTCTTCCAGTGTTGCCTAAGTTCAACAAGAAGGATGTAGAAGCCTTTTTCATTTCATTTGAGAAAGTGGCTAAACTAATGAAATGGCTAGTGACCACGTGGGCATTGTTGATTCAACCAAATTTAGTAAGTAGAGCTAGTGAGGTATTTGCATCACTGTCAAAGGAGGTATCTGGGGAGTATAATGAGGTGAAAAATGCTATCTAAAATGCATATGAGACAGTATCAGAAGCCTACAGACAAAGTTTCAGGAATGTAAGGGGGGAACCTTGTCAAACATACATTGAATTTGAAATGATCAAACAATGTAATTTGATAGGTGAATAAGAGCATTGAAAATAGAACAAACATGACGCTCTTAGAGGTGTGGTTATTTTGGAGGAGTTCAAGAGTTCTCACTACTTTAGGAAATGAATTTTTATGGAAGAGCAGAGACTTAAAGCTGCAAGATTATTAGCGGAAATGGCCAATGATTATGAGTTAGTTCATAAATCAAAGTTTGGCTTCCGAAATCAGTTGCAATCTGTGAGGGATAGAAATTGGGGAAAAGAGAAATCTTCAGGTGGTGAGGAAAATGGAGATCCCATTGAAGATAATAAAGATAGTTTACCACAGGGTAAGAAGGAAATGCATGAAGGGGAAAAAGGAGTAAAAAACTACTCAGGAGTTTTACTGCAATAATGTAGGTCACATGAAGTCATAGTGTTGGTGGTTCAGAAGAAGCACTGTGATGACAGATGTAGGAAAACAGGATAAGCCAGAGAGTTTTGTTGAAGTGGTAAAGGAAAGCCCAGTAGAAGCCACAAATCTGCACCAGAATGTACAACCTGGTAAGAGGTTGGTTGAGAAGATAGTGCCAGATCTCTTTAAAGAATTTACTCATTTAAGGTTGACTCATGTATGCCAGAAAGACCAGGTAGAGAAATTGACATTTTAAGAGGTACGGGAGCGTGTCAGTCTTTGATGGTGAAGTATGAGATATGTAATTCAGAAGGATTATTGCCAGAAAAGGTGGTAATATGTGGAATTCATGGTGAGAAGAGTAGTGTTCCGTTGTGTAAAGTGCGGTTGGAGAATCCGGTGAAAAGTGGTGAGTGGTGATAGGAATAATAGAGAAATTCTCGGTTCTAGGAATACAGTTTCACCTTGGTAACGATATAGCTGGATCACAGGTGAGGAAGGTGCCTACCGTGGTTGAAAAGCCAGTGGAAAATGAGGCAACTGAGGTATTACAGGTAGTATATCCTGGGACTTTTCCTCACTGTGTGATAACAAGGCCACAAAGCCACAGGTTGAAACAGGAGGAGAAATTAAGAAATAAAGAAACAGAAGTTGAAGTAAAATTATCAGGGACCATGTTTGATCAAATGGTTAAGACAAGAACAGGTGAAGGACAGAGTGGATATTTTTAGCTCAGAGAAGTTAATTGAATTACAACAAAGATGAAAAACTAAAGCAATTGTATCAAAAAGCGTACATAGCAGAAGAATCTGAAAGTATCCCAGAATGTTACTATCTTAACAACAAAGTCTTGATGAGAAAATTGAGATCACCACATATTCAGGTGGATGAAAAATGGGCAGAAGTCCATTAAGTTGTATTATCAGTGGGTTATAGAAAGGAGGCGTCGTGGGTTGCACATAAATTACCAACAGGAAGTCATTTGGGAGCAAGGAAAACTCAAGCCAGAATACAAAAACTGGACTGCATAAGGATGTGGTTGAATTTTGCCAGACATATCATACATGTCAGGTACATGGAAAACCTCAGGCAGCGATAAAACCAGAACCCCTAATATCCATTTCCGCATTTGAGGAAACTTTTACAAGGGTCTTAATTGATTGTGTAGTACCCCTACCTGAAACAAAAAGTGGGAATCAGTATTTGTTGACCATAATGGATGTGTATACTAGAATTGCAGAGGCCATTCCATTCAATTCGCAGTATCACGGCTAAAACGTTTATAGAAGAGTCACTCAAATTCTTTACTAGATGCAGACTACCCACAGAGATACAATCAGATCAAGATTCAAATTTTACATCAAAATTATTCAAGGAAATTATGGATGGCTTAGGAATAAAACAATTTATATCCATTGTGTACCTTCCAGATTCACAGGGAGCGTTAGAACCGTGGCTTTAAACTTTAAAGATCATTTTGACGGCTTATAGTCAAGACTATACAGAGGATTAGGACAAAGGAATTCCATTTGTATTTTTTTCCAATTAGGGATGCACCAAATGCATTTGCCAAATTCAGCCTATTTGAATTAGTTTTTGGGCATGAGGTGAATGGGGGTCCACTGAAATTAATTCAGGAGAAATTGTTGAGTCACAGTTCAGAGATCATGTGTCAAATTTTAAGGAAAGATTAAATAGAGCAGGTGAGTTAGCTAGACAGCATTTAAAGGTAACACAGCCTGATTAAACTGGAAACAGACAAGAAATTAAAAATTTACAATCTTGTAATGGAGACGAAGTGTTGGTGTTACTTCCAGTGGTAGGTGAACCTTTAAAAGTAAGGTTTAGTGGGCATTATCAAATTGAAAGGAGATTGAGTGAGGTGAATTATTTGATAAGAATGCCAGATAGAAAGAAATCTCAAAGAGTATGTCTTGTGAAAGGTATTTTGATAGAGAAGGAAAGCAAAAGGAGAATGTGCTACTGGTCACAATACAGAGTGAAAAAACAGGTATCCAAAACCAATTGGGATAAATTATTAAGTCAAATTCCAGAGGAAGATCGAAATGACCTGAAAGGGTTATTACAATCACATGGGGAGATATGTGGGAATAAACTGGGTAGTACTAATCTAATTAAGCATGATGCAGATATAGGAAATGCTGTTTAATTAAGCAGCATCCTTGCAGACTTAACCCTCTAAGTTGGGACATGTTCAAAAAGAAGTTGAATACATGCTCAAAGACAACATAATTGAAGTGAGTTCCAGTGTCTGGAGCTTTTGCAAATTCACTCTTATCCAGATTTATCACCAAGCCCGCCTCCCAAAGTCATTCAAACAATTCTGTTAGATGCTGCAGATTTTCCCTCCACGGATGACTAAGAATCACTGGGTCATCAATGTAAATCATACAATTGGGTAATCCAGAAATGACTTTACTGCTTAGTTTTTGAAATGTGGCTGGTACATTTTTCATACCAAATGGCCTGACTTTAAATTGGTATAATCCATTCGGTATCACAAAAGCTGAAATTGTCTTCTCTGTTTCAGATAAAGGTACTTGCCAGTATTGTCTAAGCAAGTCCAATTTAGAAATATAAGTTCTTGTCCAAGCATCACAATACAGTCTTCCAAATGTGGAATGGGATATGAATCAGACTTCATTGGACATGGATAGGTGGCTTCATGGGATGTGAAAACAAAGGTTACTGGGGAGTTTCCAATATTATCGACAAAGAAGGCAGTACTACGATTCCTGGGATTGAATGGTTTTTATTGGAAGTTCTGAGCAAATTTTTGCGGTGTGGTTGCTTCACCTACTGACTTATTGAAGAAGTGCAGAAACTTTCAATGGATGGAGGACAGTCGAAGGCATTTGACAGCGTGAAAGCTTGTTTACCACTGTGCTAGTATTAGCCAAACCTATTTATGCCAAGCCATTCAACGTGGCTATCGAAGCAGTGATGTGGGTATCAGTACCGTTCTTTTGCAAGAAGACAATGAGAAGATAGAAAGACTGAGTGGGTATTTTTCCAGAAAATTGAATAATCATCAATGGGAATATTCCATGGTTGAGAAGTAAACCTTGAGCTTGGTATTGGCATTACAAACTTTCAACAGTAATGTGCCTGAGACAGTTGTATATAATGATCACAACCCATTGAGATTTTGGAGAAATTTAAGAGCAAAAATTCCAGACTGTTTAGATGGAGCTTATTATTGTAACTATTCAATTTGAAAATTATACACGTGGCAGGAGAACATAATTGCTGACACTTTGTTGTGACTGGGATGAAGGAAGATGGCGGCATTTGGTGGCAGAATAATAAACGGACTGAACTAAATTGCAGAAGTGAATGTTACCATGCTCAGAGTCAATGTAATATATATGTATTGTATTGCACTAACAAGGACGGCTAAGGGTTTTAAAAATAAAGCTAACTTTGTATATGATGGCACATTTTTTAAAGGAGTGGTATGTGGCTTTAAGAGGAGGGGAGTTGTTCTTGTTTCTGTAGGGAGAGATTGGGGACAGGTGCTGAGCAATCTATGAGAAGGTAAACAACTTGTGAGGCCTTGCAGATTTTTTTTAAAGTTGGAACAATAGAAACAGCCTGAGTGGGTGTAGTCAAACTGTCACAGATCCAGAATTTTTAGTTAGCTTTCGGCAGTCGTTGCTGGGGTCTCAGCTGGATTGAAAGGCAGTGAATCTCTCCTGGAATTGTCTTTTGATGATCTTTCTTCCTGGATTGGAGAACTGTATGTGAGACAATCCGTTTTTTGAATTTGTCTTTTTGCCAAGGGTGTGGTTATGGGATGTTACTATGTTGGAGCAGTTAATTAGTAATAGTTACTGTATCTATTATTCTGTTAAGTTTTCTAATAGAGTTCAGTTATTCCAGGTTCTTCTTTCTTCTGTTGTATTTTAACTGTAGTGTTTGAATAAATTGTGCTTTGCTTAACATTGAGTAGTTTGACCAATCCAATTGCATCTGGAACAGAGCACCTGACATTTGCCTTTAAAATAACAGAACGTTAGGGCCCAGGCTACCTTCTTAATATATTTTGAGGGGGCCTGGTCTGGATGATAACTGTCAAAAGCCTGGTACTCCCTTCCTAACAGCACAATGGGTATCCCTACACTCCAAGGACTGTGGTGCTTCAAGAGATAACTCACCACTACCTTTTCCAGGGCAGTTATGGACGGTCAATAAATGCTGACCTGACCAGCAAAGGCTAAAACACATGAATTTGGGTAGGCCAGCTTCAGGCTTTAACTTGCTGCAGCTAAGGATTCTCTTAAATTCCCCAAGAAATGGCTGCCCCCACCCCCACTTGTATCCCAATTTAGCAACGTCCAACTTCATACCTATGAGCACAATCTCATACAGGGGTGCAATTTTAAAGACCTGACATATGACTATTTCCTGAACTGATGAATGGCTCCTTTATGTTGACCTGCATTGTGCTCTGTCCTATGTACAAACTGAATTGTAAACGGACATCAGAATAGAACCTGCTCACAGCCCAAGGACTGCCTGTACTGTGTTCTGCAGAAACATGCATTACATTTTATCATCACTTAAAACCTATTTCATGGGACAGATTGAAAAATAATGTCAATTTTTTCTTTAAAGTCTAGGCATGTGAAAGTGAAGGAGACCAAACTATCTATTGCTTCGTCACAAAAGCCCCACTGGCAATATAACTGAACATTGACAATTAGCTAATTATACATGGCCAAAGACAGAGAAGCATTGTATTCCTCAACCACACAATTCATGGAAACTACAATATGTACTGTACCAAATTACAAATAGTAAAGCATTTCAATGGTAAAGTGGTGAGTAAACCATTTACAGTTTATTTCTATGATTTTGTCTCATTCCTTAGCTGTGCTCCTTGTGACAAACTCCAGGCTATTTGTCCAACTATGAGATAAACCAGATTAGCTAATATGAGAATATTTCCATTCTAAATATTTGTTACACTGGCTGATATAGTTGACGCCTTTGCATGATAGCACAGTGTTTGCATGTTGTCAGCTTGCTAAACCATCGAGAAAAGTGTGGGTGAGCTTTACTCAGGATGTGCACCCACAACTTGGCAATAAAGCAATGAGCTGATTTTAATCTTTGACAGCTGTACGCTTTGTGTTAGTCGTTGTTGATGCTGCTGTTAAACTGCGAAATCATTCTTAGTTTCCAAGAACTGAATATCACTATTGTCGTTTCAGATTGTCTACCAATGTATGAAAATGAAAGGCTGTCCTGTATCCCTGAGGGATTTTCAGTCCTGATTTAAAGCAAAGACAACAATGTAGACAGGTCAGAAAATTGTTGCCAATGGACAACATTCCAGGGATGATTCAATCCCATGAATTATGATGACCAAAATTCAAAGGTCTCTTCTTCATGATCTACAGGCAGTTGAAAGTCCTGCATTTTATTGTGTGTGTGTGTGTGTGTGTGTGTGTGTGTGTGTGTGTGTGTGTGTGTGTGTATCTGTATATGTATATGTATTAGTACCTCACACAATGCAAGAACACCCATGTGGAATCTTTCAATGCACATAGTTTTGGTTAACCAGGAGACTCCTGCTCTTATCATCTGCCATGGGCATATCAGAAAAATCAATAATCAACCTATTGCCTTTGGTAAATGGTCAATCTTAAAATGGGAGTTGAAATGAGAACTTCTGGCCCAGAGGTAGGGACGCCATCATTGTGCTACCAGGGGTCCCTTTTGTTAAGCCTTCCTTTGACTGTTCTATCGGACCACACGGTATAGTTTCTGAAATAACTCCATGAAGGAGTTTCTGAAATAACTCCATCTGCATAGCACATGACACTGACCCAATAGCACAGAGCCGCCTCCTGAATGAGCAGAACCCCAGACACCCCTGTTTATATCTGTCAGCTAGGACTCCCTGATTGGACTGGATTAACAGCCCCAATCAGGGAGCTCATATTCTATGAGGTCCACCTGGCTGATTTTGTTCCAAACAATACAGTTTCAGAATAAGATATTACTGAAAGTCATTGATGCAATCGGGTGGACTTTCATGCAACAGCCAGCACCTCCGTCCCCTGTCCACACAACAATTCTCCAACTTTAACCCATGACCAAACACAAGCTGGAGAGATCACACTCCGCCTGCAGAAAACCAAATAATGTGTGTAGAATGAGTCGTGGGGCCAGAACATCATCATTGGGTTCAATTCCTAGTGGGCTGAAAAGAATCTATGCTTTGGAAATCCTAATGCACACAGAATCAGGGAAATAAGATCCGTAAACAAAACAAACTTGCTAGACCAATAGGAGACACCTCCAATCCCATGCACAGCTCAAAAAGCACACCAGCAGTAAAATTAACAAGGATACAGAACAGAGGATAAGGCTTTTGGTTTCTGTTACATGATGCATCTGATAGTATACATTATTAAGATCAAAGAGCCTGAACGTTCTGCAGGCCTATCACTAATGGTGGATGTGATGTGACCTGCTGTCTGTCACCCCATAACCCCTCTCCACCTCGTGGAAGTGGAATTAAACCCCTAATGGTGAGAAGATCAACCATAAGGAGGCCTCTGCATCATCATCATCAAAACCCAGCCAGAGTATACCTGACGCTTGCTTACCCTCCTGCACAAGAGGACATGGTCAGCATGGTAAAACTCTGCAGGAGAAACCAAAGACCTTTTCCTAATTATTGGTTTTCCTAATGATGACAGCCATGAATATCCGAATTAGGAAAGGCTGGAGTTTCAAATAGCTGACAGCCAGCAGGAAAGCCGTCCCAGGGAGGTAATTGCCAAACCACTTGGACTGTTTGTTATACTGACAAAGGAAGGAGGTTTGCATTTAACAATGAGCATTGGCCATAAGAATCAAAGCAGCAATTTACAGCCATAGTAGCTGTGCTGCATTAAGACTTCTTCAGGTTCACAGTTATTTTTCACAGTTATTTTTACAACAGATGTAACTGAGTATCTAAATTGAAGCATCACACTGATAGCAACCTGGGAAGTGCTATTTTACAGACGTGTGTGTGGTCATTTGGTCCATCTCCCATATTCAGGATCCAGAAGCTAATTCCACCAAATCTCAATCTTACCCCATGCCTTTTAAGTTTTAAAATATTTGGCTGCTTGCCTTTTAAAAGTTAAGATTTTACCTGATCAATACAAATTTCCACAGCAGACTCGGACAGAATCTGTATACCATGGTACTTTCCTTATTTGTAATGAAAACCCAGATCAATATTTGCTGTAAGGAAATAGCTAACCAAACAGTTCTAATTGTTTTGCTGCTGTAATCAAGGTTAGAAACAGAATGTAGAAAGTGGTAGTAGGCCATTCAGCCCCTGCATACCGTTCCACCATTCTAGATAATGGTTGATCATCTACGTAAACGTATTTTCCCACATTACATTGGGTGATTATTTGGTTAGCAACGTTGTGCAAGGATATGGGGATAAGGCAGGAGATGATACTTGTTTGAAGAGCTGGTAAAAACACAGTGGACTGAAGGGCCTTCACCTGTGCCGTAACATTTCTATGATGCTGTGGGATCCATCATTGTCCCATCAATGTGTGTGTCACCTCAGCCTTCGACAAACTGAGAAAAAGTACATTTGAGGCCCATGATCTTAAACTTGAGACTAAGGCCATGGTATACTGGGCAGCAGTGCTCTTATACTCATTGAGGTTTGGATGATCAGCAACAGGCATCTCAAAAGCACTGGAGAAATACCTCCAGTGATGCCTTTGCAAGATGCTCCAAAACTAGCGGCAAGGAAAGTGGTCCAACAGCAGCATCCTCTCCCAAACCTACAAGTCTAACTTCAAACTGCTAATCACTCACAACCAGCCTGCTGGGCAGGACATACTTTTCCTATGTCTGATACCAGGCTACACACAGAACTCTTACTATTGCAGAAGTGCAGCAGAAATGCTTGAATGCGTCCTCAAAGAAACCCAGGCTAGGGCCTCAATACTCACTTTGAGACCTGCCTATTGAACAAAATGTACGGAGTACATTTGAGAAGTAAACACATATGTGGAAGATTCTCTGCTGATGTTCACAGACCAGTCACACGCTTTCAAGGAATGAAAACCCTTGTGATTTACAAATGCCACTGGCTGCTTCAGAACTTTGAAAAGATGTTCGCACCTTGAAGCGGTGAGAAGGACGTGGCGGATGAAATTCAACGCAGAGTGACGTGATATGATTCACATTGGTAAGAAGAAGGTTATAAATAGACAGAATAAAATTAAGTGTACTATTTCAAAGGGGCAGAGAGACCTGACTGTATATGTAAATAAGTAAGTAAGGGTAGCAGATAAATGGCGTGAGCTGTCAATAAAATATGCAGTATTCTAGGCTTCGTAGATAGAGGCATAGAATCGAAGAGCAGGAGGGTTATACTGATTTTATTATAAGGCATTAGTTAAACCTCAGATGGAGTTATGCATACTGTCAGGGTACCATACTATGTTGGAAAATGTGATTGCATTGGAAAGAATGCAGAAGAAGTTCATGAGAATGGTTTTGGACACTTCAGTTGTGCAGAAAAGTTGGTGAATTTGGGACTATCTTCCTTGGAGAGAATAATGCATTTGACAGGAGTTTTAAAAATTGGGAGGCCTGGACAGAGTGCAGAGGGGGAATCTTCACACTTGTACATGGCTCAAGAATAAGAGGGCACAGTTATTAAGTGTTGTTCAAAAGAAACGAATGTGAGGCAAGGAAAATCTTTTTCGCATAGCGAGTACCTAGGGTATGGAATGCACTGCTGGAAGTATGATGGAGGCAGGCTCAAGTGAAGCATTCAGGATGGCATTAGGTGATTTTTAAACTGAAGCAATGTGCAAGTTTACAGGGAAAGGGCAGGAAATTGGCACCAAGTTAAAATGCTCAGAGAGCTGGTGCAGATAAATTGGTCTTTTCCTGTATATTATCAATTCTATGATTCTGCGCTCAGTGAGCTCTAATGGCCGCCTTGTTTCATCAAAGAACTATTGAACTCTTGGCCAAGAAGGCCCAATAGCCTTCTGCAACTGTGGAATAATTGATAAATTCACTCACACAACAGAAGAGAACAATGGTCATCTCCTTTGTCTACTTATGGATGGCACATATTTTACTGACGGGGTCCTGGAATGCACCATTGGTAATACAATTGAAGGCCACTGGCATAAGGTTCCGGTTGTGTCTACAAGGCTGCAGGTCTTGGTGCACGACCCTACAGATGGCAGTGACCACTGCCCAGACCCCCTCAGTAGTCTCTCGTAGTGTGTCTCCAACATTTGGAGGTAGTTTGTTATTGTCCTGTTGACATAGCGATACCATATGCCTGTCTTCAATGACACCTTTTGTGAACGGATGCATCCCATCTGGTACTGCCCACTGCTGGCATCATGGCCCCAGGTTTTCAATTGGCAGGAGCATTCCTTTGTTGCATCCTTATCCCAAACTCTGGAGATAGTCGGATTTTTAAGCATACGTGGTCCATGTGTGTGCCAGCAATTGATCACTGAAGAAGGTTGACATTTAGCTGAGGACATGTGAGTTCAGAGATCTATACACAGTAAGATATTCACCTCCTTCAGCTGTTTGATCGTTAATCCTGGCATCACATGTGTGTTTGGGAGACTTTTAAAAAGGTCATGTCAATATTTGCTGGAATAGTTAGCCTCCACTTGCCTCCTGTCACCTTGTCTCCATCACTCACTCAATTCACTCATGAAATACCTAACATCACATTGCAGCTTTCCCCTGTAGCTCTTCAACCTCCCCCCATCAAGCTGGTCTCTGTTATATTCCAATTGAACATGTCATCTCTCCCCGTGGATCTTTCTTTGTAAAGTTCATTCACAGGATGTAGGCGTTGCTGGCTGGGCCAGCATTTATTACCTGTCCTTAATTGGTCAGAGGGCAATTTTGGGTTTCCAGTCCAGTGACGTTACCACAATGCCACCACTTCTCCCTATAGGCACTGATCCTGGCAACAAGTCCCCTCTTATCGAGATCCTTAAAGTTTTAGTTAAGTCTGGTGAGTCACTCTATGAGATATTTGATTATCCCAATCTCTAACTGGATTTACCCTCCTTACTGAATGAAGCACCCTTCTGTTACTGTGAATGTTACATCTTCCTGTCTGCACCCTTAGGCAGACTCACACGATACTACTGACTCCACTCTTTAGGTGTCTCGCAGGTTCAGCCCTTGACATAAAGGCAGCGTTTGGCTGAATGTGGAATCAAGAAGCCTTACCAAAAATTGAAATCAGTGAGAATGAGGGGGTTGGGAAATCTCAGCTGTTTGAAATCATACAAAGCACAAAGGAAGATGATGATTGTAGTCAGAAGCCAATCTCCTTAACCCTTTGAGTTCAGTGCAGGAGTTCCTCAGTGTGATGTCCTAAGCTGAGCCATCTTCAGCTGCTTCATCAATGCCCTTCTCTCCATTTTAAGGTCAGAAGTGGGGATATTCAATGAGGACTGAACAATGTTTTCCAAATCCCAGTGACTCTTCAGATACACAAGCAGTATATATCCATATGCAACAAGACCTGGACAACATCCAGGCTTGGACTGATAAAAAGCAAGTAATATTCATACCAGACAAGTGCTAGGCAATGACCATCCCCAACATAAGAGAATCTAACTATTTTCTCATGAGATTGAAAGGCATTGACATCATTGAATTCTCCCAGCAACAACATCCTGGGGGTGCCATAATTGAACCAGAAATATAACTGAATCAACTATATAAGGGTGTAAACCCAAAACATCAACTTTCCTGTTCATCTGATGCTGCCTGACCTGCTGTGTTCCTCTAGCTCCACACTATATTGACCATATAAATACCTTAGCTGGAACAGAAGCTCAGGCTACTAATCCTGCAGTGAGTAAGTCATCATCTAAATCCCCAAAGCCTGTCCATAATATAGAAAGCAAAAGTCAGGAGTCTGATCATTCATTCTCAACATGTCTGGATGAGTGAAACAATACTGAAGAAGCTAGACATCAACTAAAACAAAGCAGCCTGCTTGATTGGCATCACATCCACAAAACACTGTACAAGAAGAACAGGTTGCACCTAAACGGAAGTGGCATTAAAAATTTAGAGGGAAGTTTGCTAGTGCCACTCTGGAGAGTTTAAATTAGTGTGGCAGAAGTGGGGGGAAGGGGGACCAGAGCAATTGGTCAGTATTTGCAGTGATTAAAGAGAAAATAGAGGTCAGGCCAAGTAAGTCTAAAAGGAAGAACAAGCAGGGCCAGGTTAATGAACATGGCGGGACTGGCAGCCTGAGGCATTTATTGCAATGCAAGAAGTATCGTAGCTAAAGCCGATGAGCTGACAGCCTGGATTAATATATGGAACTTTGTGTTATAAACTACATGTTGCCACTACAGAAACTTAGTTGAGAGAAGGACGGAACTGCTAGCTCAATATTCCAAGGTTTAGGTGTTTCAGGCATGATAGGGAGAGGTGTAAAAGGGATGGGAGCATTGCATTACTGATTAGGGAGAATGTCACAACTGTACTAAGAGATGACATCTTGGAGGGCTCATCTAGTGAGGTCATATGTGTAGAACCAAGGAATAAGAAAGGTGTAATCATTATTTTGGGGTTAACTACAGGCCTCCCATAGCCAGTGGGAGATAGAGGAACAGATACATAAACAGATCATGGAAAGATGTAAAAACAACAGGGTTGTTTTAGTGGGTGTTTTTAACTTCCACATTATTATCTAGGATTCCTTGAGGGGCTTAGATGGAGCAGAATTTGTTAGGTGCATCCAGGAGAGTTTCTTGAAATAATATGTAGGTAGTCCAACTAGGAAAGGGACTGTACTAGACTTTGTATTGGGGCATGAGCCTGGCCAAGAGATCAAAGTTTCAGAGGGGCAACATTTTGGGAGCAGTGATCATAATTGCAGAAGTTTTAACATAGTTATGGATAAGGATAAGACTGCTCCTCGGGTGAAAGTGATAAACTGGGGAAGACTAATTACAACAGTATTAGGTAGGAACTGGAGAAATTATATTGGGGGTGGCTATTTGAGGGTAAATCCTCTGACATGTGGGTGTATGTTAAAGGCCAATTGATCAGAGGTCATGACCGGCATGTTCCTGTGAGAATGAAAAATAAGGATGGCAAGATTCCTGGATGACAAGAGATATTTAAAGATTTTTCAAAAAGGAAGAGGAGGCTTCAGTAAGGTTTAGGACACTGAAATCAAGGAAAGCCTTGAGGAATATAAAGCAAGCAGGAAAGAAGTTAAACAAGAATTTAGGAGGGATTCAAGAGACCATGAAATGTTCTTGGCAAGTAGGATTAAGGAGAATCCCAAAACATTTTATATTCTTTTCTCCTCCTCCTATCCACCATATATTGTCATTTTATACATATATTAGGAGCAAGAGGGTAGCTAACAAAAGGGTAGGATCCACTCAAGGACAAAACAGGAATTTATGCATGGATCCAGAGGAAGTGGGTGAAGTCTTTAATGAGTATTTGGTATTCACCGAGGAGAAGGACATGGATGATGATAAGATTGTGATGGGTATGTCGATATTAAGATGAAGGAAGTGTGGATATCTTGAAAAACATTAAAGTAGTTAAGCCTTAGGGCCTGATGAAATCTATCCTAAGGTATTGAAGGAGCAAAAGAGAAGAGATTTCTGGGGCCCTGACCGAGATCTTTGTTTCTTTTCAGCCACAGACGAGGTCCCAACATACAAGAGAATAACAATGTTGTTCCTTTGTTTAAGAGGTGCAGCAAATTATAGGATGGTGAGCCTTACATTAATGATAGGGAAATTATTGGAGAGTATTCTTAAGGAAAGGATTTACTCATAATTGGAAAAGAGTGGATTTACTAGGGATAGTCAGCATGGCTTTGTGTGGAAGAGGTATTGTCTCATAAATATGGTTGTGTTTTTTGAGGAAGTGATGAAGATGATTGATAAGGGTAAGGTAGTGGATACTACCATCGTGGACTTTATTAAAGCATTTGACAAGTTTCCTCATGGTAGGCTAGTCCAAAATTTTAAGTCACATGGGATTAATAGTGAGTTGGAAATTTGGATACAAAATTGACTTGGTCACAGACAACAGAGGATGGCTGCAGAGGAGTGTTTTTCTCACTGGAAGTCCATGACCAGTAATGTTCTACAGGGATTAGTTCTTGGACCTCTTATTCGAATGGCATCACAGTTGGCATAGACATAATGGGCTGAAAGGCCTGTTTCTATGCTGGATTGTTCTATGTTCTTTATTCAATCCCTCTGCCATCAGAACTCAGTAACAGCAGTGTGTACCAAATAGAAGATGCATTGCAGCGACTTACTAAGTCTCCTCAGATGAACCCTTCCAAACATGTGATCAGAACCACCAGGAGGTTATAGGCAACAGAGACATGGGAATACGACCACTTCCAAGGTCCTTTCCAAGCCACTCACCATCCTGACCTGGAAACACATTGCCATTCATTCAATGTCACTGGATTAAGATCCCTAACAGCACTGTGGATGTACCTACACCACCTGGGACTTGTTAGCTCAAGAAGACAGCTCACAACCAATTCCTTCAGAATAATTAGGGATAACCAACAAATGGTGCCTTGCTAGTGAGACTCTCATTCTCTGAATCACTTATCTTGGTAGAATGAGGATGTACTTCAATCTGATCTGGGTGTCATCCAGTGAGTTGTCCATCTATAAACAAATCACATGAGAAAGCAGTGAGGAATAGAACTTGTTGCTATTAAACTTCTCTTTTGTCTTCTCTCATTACGCAGGGATAGAAAATGAATCAGTAGATGTGGAGGGAGACCTACCCCAAAATCCACAGAGCCAGAGAAAATGATCTTTTAAAACAACAGGATTTGATATTTTAAGCAATACAGCTATTGGCACATTGTCGAGATGGAATCACAAATGTGATAGTCCTGCCAAATGTGTGAGTTAACCGGTCCATTCTTTTTAACTGTCACCACAAATAGAATTCATGACATGATAGACATTTAATATCAAGATGACAAGTAATGAAACTCAAACATCCTGTTCAGTTCTCACGCTACCTCATTTCTCAAAAGAGAGTCAAACTTGTGACCTCTCAATGTACCGTCATTAGTTGTGCATGCTACTGCTAGAGCCATCAGATTTACTGGAAGACCAGTTGACTAACTTGCATAAATCTAACCAGGAGAAAAAGATCACCTCCAAATATCAGGTCCATTTTATAAATTCTAGATATTTCTATGATAACAGGTCATGAGGCCCAACTAACTCATGTCAGTATTTATCCTTCATGACCCATCCAAGGCAGCTTTCCTATCCTATTCCCCTATTACTTTTTCTACTTTTCCTTCATCCACTAATCCAGTTTAACCTCGAAGATGATACAGGATGAGAGTTTGCATCCTCATATGACTGTTCTGATCATCAAGGGGACTGTTAAATGGGTGCCAAGCAGCGGCACTGTGCCTAACACCTACTTACCTACCTACACACAGTGGTATTTTATCAGCAGCAACGAGCCATGAATAGCCCACCCATCCTGGGGCTAATTGAGGGTTAATTGTCCACTTAAGGTCCCACTCTTGCCATCATGAAAGGCGTTTGCTGGAGTGTATCCATTATGAAGGCTCTAGCCTTGGAAGTCCAGTGGGAACACTCTTGGAAAGGTAAGTGGGCAACGTTTTGTCTGAATAAAAACTGAAAGAGCCATGGATGCTGTAAATCAGAAACAAAAGCAGAAATTGCTGGAAAAGCTGAGCAGGTCTGGCAACATCTGTGGAGTGAAATCAGAGTTAATGTTTTGGGTTGAGTGACCCTTCCTCAGAGGAATTGTTCTGAGGAAGGGTCATTCGACCCGAAACATTAACTCTGATTTTCTCCATAGATGCTGCCAGACCTGCTCAGCTTTTCCAGCAATTTCTGCTTTTGGCATGTTTTGTCTGATCTGTTTTGGCAAACAGTGATTCAATGCAGATTGAGAGAATTGGGCCATTCTTCAGTATCATTGTTAGGCCAATCTGAAGCTGAAGTGTGGCTGATAATTGAAAGCGTAAATGCGCTTTTGGTTTATTTTAAAATGTGTTATATGACGCAAATATTTTTAATCAATGAGCTCTGACATGCTATGACACAGGTGGGACTTGAACTGGACATTGTGGCCCAGAGGTAGGGACACTGCCATATCTAAGTATAAAAAGCATTAATTAGCTTATAGAAATTTGGTTTTGTGTACCGTCCTCTGTAAACTCTAGTGTCGACGCTGATGATCAGATCAAGATTTATATGAAGCACACACAAACACACACACTCATACACACACACTCATACACACACACACACACACACACACACACACACATACACACACACACACACACACACACAACATCTTGAAAATGCAAAAATAGGACAGTGGCAAAATTCAGATCGCAAGCAGTGCAGTTTGGTGACAGAAACTGTAATCGGGTCACTTGACTGAATAAGTAATTAAAAGACTAAACCACAACAATTTTTCATATAAAGTGGAAAACAATTGGTTCTTGGAGCTAAGTAATCTAGTTAATTATTCTAGCTGTTGTTATGAAGTTTATTTAACTAGAAACAGTCCAGTGGATTGGGGAGGCAATGGCTTAGTGGTATTATTGCTGAATTGTTAAGCCAGACACCCAGAGAATGTTCCAGGGTCCTGGGTTCAAATCCTGCCACAGCAGATTTGAATTCAATAAATATCTGGAATTAAGAATCTAATGATGACCATGAATCCATTGTTGATTGTCAGGAAAAACCCATCTGGTTCACTAATATCCTTTAGGGGACTGAAACTGCCACCCTTACCTTGTCTGGCCTACATCTGACTCCAGACCCACAGCCATGTGGTTGATTCTTAACTGCCCTCTAGGCAATTAGGGATGGGCAATAACTGCTGCCTAACCAGTAATGTCCACAACCTGTGAATGAATAAAAAAAAAGGATGATGACCCAATGACATGAAAACATACAATATACCATACATTTTATTCACCATCCAGGATAAACTAGCTACCTTAATGTCCAATATGAGGGGTGGTGCCTTGGTGGAAATGTTCTTGCACTGGCATCCAAGGCATGTATCTACAGGAGGCATTGATCTCTTGGGTAAGGTAAATTGGGTGGGGAAGAACAGCAACAATTGTATTACGTCTCACTTTCCTCAATTCATTAACCATGCAAGCTGAAGTCAATTTTCTCAGGTATTTGGCAGACCAATGAATGGACCAAGAAGTAAACAGCAAAGGCTACATCCTGTAATGTTAAGTTTTGATTATGTTTCTTTACGACTGCCTATCAACAATTTGCATCAAGGAGAAGCAGAATCACCTTTAATTATGCAGTGTCTAGCTCTGATTGGGTTTGTTGCCTGCTACCCCTTGCCCTACCTCTATTAAACCGAGAAACGGGTGGGTTAAAGGAGCGTTGTGGTTGGGTTTGAGATTTTTAAAGATGTATTGAAATCTGCCTGTTACTTTTCATTTGGAAACAATTATTTTTGTTTATCTTTTTAGACTTCCAGATCACAGTGGAGGAGGTCCCATTGGCACCGTATAAGAGCATCCTTAACTCTGGACCAGAAGCTTCAGTTTGTCTGACATCAGGACTGCATGGTCATAGAAGCTCCATTCATACATGACTAAACAGGTTAATCATCAGCTTATAAGTCCTTCCAAGAAAACAGAATGGGTTTCCTCATCAGCTATCCTGCAGAAGGTGATGGCGACCACAGCAATACTTTGTCCATAAGTGTAGACTTATTTAATAGACGCCAATATCCCCACCCTCAGAAACAAGGGCAGAATTTTATTTGTTTTGCTTTGCTTTGATTTGATTTGTTATTGTCACATGTACTGACATACAGTGAAAAATATTGTTTTGCATGCATTCAGGCAAATCATATCTTAAATAACTACATTAGGGTAATAGAACAGAAGGCAGAATATAGTGTTACAGCTACAGAGAAGGTGCAGAGAAAGAGCAACTTTAATATATGAGAGGTCCTTTCAAAAGCCTAACAGCAGGGAAGAAGCTGTTCTTGTATACGAGAAGGAAAGACAGGCAGACTCTTAGTAGTGGCAGACAATCTTTCACTTGGAAATGAGAAAAAAAACGTTTATTTTCTTAAAAACAAATTGTCCAGCAGCAACTAAGGGACTTGAACCCAATCTTACTGATTTTAGAACATCAATTACAGCTGGAACCATCAAATGCCTACATGCGTACATTTCTTTCAAAGGTCGATTGTGCGTTGCTCTTAATCTTTCTCTCTCCACCTCTCTATATAATTTTAAACATGCCCTTTCCCTACATATAATGTCTCCACTATGTCTGTTCTGACACTGATCGTTGAGGCCCCATGTGGCCATAAATGTTTAAATAATGGAAGTAAATTTTATATGTAGAAGTTGCCAGAGTAATTAGAATGTTGCACACCACTATTTGTAGTTTGAGTTCTTTTGCTTTAAAATGCCTTTCAATTTCTCTTGGCTGGTGAACTGTAAACCCTGGTAGTAACTATTCTATGTTTGTGAAATTGTGACATTCAACTGCATTCTACAACCAATCGGCTGGAGACAGCCACAAACAAGCTCTTGATAGATATAATCAGACAGGAAGCTGTTTGGAGCATTTGGAGATCTCTCTTTGCATAAAGTGGTATTGCTGCTACTTTTGGTCCTTTCTTTTCTTTTTCCTGTTTCTGGCATTTCAAATTGCCATCAATGTCATGGTTAACATATTATCTCTGTCTTTGTCCTGGACTACTTCTGCTGCAGAGGGGTAAGTACTAAGTTAACTTTAATATCTGAGTAGGGTTAAAACCAGTTTTGTGCTGCTTAATGTTTTTTTCAGTATAGTCAAACCTTGCATATGAATGACTAAAGCTGAATGTATGCTTTGTGTTCATTTAAATTGTACATTGCTAGAGCGTCTTGCACAACATTTGGACAAAATAAAATTAAACTAAATTTGCAAATAAGATATGTGATTTTTATTCACTGAATCAATCAGTACAGGTGCATTTTGTGACTTTCAATTTGTAAAACATTTTCTGTAATTTTACATGAGTAGTGTATTATATTTAAACAAATAAGGGTGTGTGTAGCATTATGTTCCATTTTATGAGAGTTAGTAGGTTTTTGTTCTGAATGAAATAAATAAGGTTTAAGCTAATAAAAATTTTAGCATTTAAAGTTCGGCATTGCTCCAGTGAACTATTGAACATCATTCTTGGTTTGAAAATGTTCAAGTAATAATTGATGCTTTCTGCCAAATTGATATTTACACATCTGAGCAGACTGAAAATAAAAGAATGTAAAAAGTTCCAAGATTAGATTCTCACTTTTCTAATCCCTGTAAAGACAAATACCTTTTAAAAATTTCAAACAAACTGACGGAACATAGAACACAAGTTTTCAAGTTTAAGACCTGTGCTGTAACAGACTAAAAGTAACATTGATGAAATGCTATTTTCATAGGTATTTATGGTCTAAACTGCAGGAAGGAATTTTTAGTTAATATTTGAAATAACCAAAAAAAAGTCCCCCCCATGGTTATTTCATTGGTTGGAAAAACACTTTATACTTTCAGAACTCGTCCAACATGATTCTCAACACCCTAAGAATTCCTTTCTTTCCCACTTCCAGTGTAAAACATCTGGTCCTGGAACTGGCTCTCACATTAAAAAACAAGTTGAAAATTCTTTCCCTGCCCCAGCTGGACCAATCTTTCGCTTTGTTCAAACATTTAAGTTGGTTCCTTTTAGTCCAAGTATGAGCTCCCACATGAATGCCGTCTAGTCAACAATACAGACTATCTACCTTTATTTCTCTCCCTCTGATGCTTGCAGACTGACCGTGCCTTTGATGTTAAATGATATTTTGAGCAAACCTTCACCTGATCCCAGTGGCTTCCAATGTACTCTTTTCCTGTCAAAGCCCATCTCTATCACACTGTGAATCGCATAGGCCTCATACCCTGGTGGAAATGCTTGCGGGCTAGCCTCCAGAACGCCTTTCTTTTTCTTTCTTGGAATTAAATAGTCTGAAGTATAACTGTATGCATTGCATGCCATTTCCAACATATCCCTGGGACTTGGATACAAAAGTTCTATCCACTATCAGCAAAACTAATTAGTCATTGTTTACTGGTATGAATATAATGTCCATTTGGTCAATAAAACAACTTAGGTTAAATCATTAAACCATGAACAACCAAACCATCTAAACTTGTCATTCAGAATTCGGAATTCAGATGATTGCCTTCATTCTTCCATTTTACCTTGAATTAAACAAAGCGTTTGGAAGAAAACATTCCTATAAACTTCATACTTGTAGTATCAGTCAGTGCTTATGTAACAGGACTAAATAAATATCTTTCTACAACCTTTTAAAATTAATTTCCATGCAATCCTAACTAAATCTTTTTGGTGGCATTTTTACATGATAGTTCGTTTATATTTTGGAGCAGCAACTTGTTTTTATCATGTAAAAGCAAAGTTGAACATCAAGACCCCAGAACTTTGAATGCCATGTAAATTCTAGCTAGTATTTATTTATAATTAACCTTATGTTAATAATAATATATGACTTTAAGTTGAATTTATATTTATGTATGTAAAGAAGGGGAAGACTTTTTTCATATTTGCTCTGTAGCAGTGCCAGCGAGTCTTTTTTTTTGCTTCTTTTCCATGCATTTTAAATCCTTGGAATAAACAGTTCAATGTGTTTTTTTTTAAAAAAAGCAGACAGGGAATTAAAACAGCAATTGCCTTGAAATGGGAGGTCAGAAACACGGACAAACAGACCATTCCAGATCAGGCTATATTTATATACATGTGCCAGAAGGTGGAGGCAAACACGTTAGACAGCTGAGTTGATGAACCTCATTTATTTGTTCTGAAGTTATAAGTAATAATGAGTTCTTTGGCAATTTGCTTCAAGTGTCCTGGAATACTGATACAATGGCCCATGTACTAGATAGAGGGAAAAATGCATCAAATGACTAAGTAAATTCACTGTGAGGAATCCAATTGCTGTTGAGAAAGGACATTATTGAGATAAAAGGAATGCGGCGAAGTTCAATTTCTTTCTGATGTCCACAATGAAATCTTTCCAAGTTTTCTGTTGGTCTAATGTAGTACGCTCCATGTTTCTTTTTGGCTTGTTTTTCTGTGCTAAAATTTCACTTCTCTCCTCTTGTGAATATGTTTGTTTATTGAATTCCAACTGAACTTGAAAACAAAATCAAGTTAAGAGCTAGCAATAATAAAAAAAAAGAAAACGCTGGAGAAACTCAGCAGGTTTGCCATCATCCATTGAGAGAGAAACATTAAATATTTTGAGTCCAAAATGATTCTCCAGGACTGAATGAAACTGGAAAAGTGATGGCTTTTATGCTTTTGTGAAGCGGGGAGGAGAATAAAATGGAAGAGATGGTGAAGGTTTCCAGAGCAAAAGACCAAGGGAGAACTAGTTGTAGCAGAGAAGAGATATAGGTGAAGGATACGTGTTAATAGCAAGAAATATGTCAGCTGTACTGAAAGCAAACGTACACAAACAAGATACTGAAGGTGTGTGGATAAAGGGGGTGAAACAAAATAGAGGACAGAGATTATGATGCCAAAATAATATTGGAGAAAGGCTAGATCCTGAAAGTGATGTGAAGAAAATAAAAGTGATTCCACTGTAATAAGACTGGACGGACTAAAAATTAATTAAATTAAGCGTGCAACCAGCGGTGTGCTGCAAGGATCGATGCTCAGTCCACTGCTTTTTGTCATTTATATAAATGATTTGGATGTGCTTATAGGAAGGATGGTTAGTAAGTTTGCAGATGACAACAAAATTGTTGGCCTAGTCAACAGTGAAGAAGATTATCTCAGAGTACAATGGGACATTGATCAGATGGGCCGAGGAGTAGCAGATGGAATTCAATTTAGATAAGTTTGAGGTGTTGCATTTTGGTAAGGCCAAATCAGGGTCTGAGGTTATTGAACTTAATGTTGAGTCCTGAAGGCTGTAAAGAGCCTGAGTGGGCAATAAGATGCTATTCCTCTAGCATGTGAAAGGTAAACCGCACCTCAATCAAGACCTAACAAGTTTTGGTTCACTCTGCAATCTGACTTGTTCAGTAGTAAGATCAAATGGGATCATAACAAATGGAGAGCTTGATTATGACCAAAAACTTTTTTGAATTGAAGTGGTATTTGTGAATCTTTCAAGAAAAAACTGTGTGAAGGAACTGAGCATAGAAATAGGAACTGCTGTGGAGTGTATGGCATAGACTGGAATTTAAAAATGGCTTTGACTGCTGTTAAGATTATTTTCTGGGAGTAGAAGATGTAAAAGTGGATTATTTAAATTATTGACTAAAGCTAAACTGAGAGGGTTAAAAGATAAATTCTAGGTAGAAATAAAAAGGAGGGCCTCAAACTGATGATATGATTAAAGTGATTACTCATCATTTTAAGTTAAAAGGTGGGAAACACGAAAGTGATGAGCCATAGTTGAAATTAGCTAAGATTCAGCTAGAAAGGAAAACAAATGCATTAAAGGAAAAAGATAGTGAAAGAGAAATTAAAGCACTTGAATTATAGGAAAAAGAGAGGATAAAGAAATGGAAAGAGGATATCCCTTCTTCGAAAGAAAAGGATGATGTGGAGGTGCCAGTGTTGAACTGAGGTGGACAAAGTCAGAAGTCACACGACACTAGACTATAGTCCAACAGGTTTATTTGAACAAACAAGCTTTCTGAGCACTGCTCCTTTGTCAGTTGAAGTCACCTGATGAAGGAGCAGGGTTTCATAAGCTTGTGAATTCAAATAAACCTGTTGAACTATAACCTGGTGTCGTGTGACTTCTGACTTTTAAAAAATAGAGAAATGGAAATAATAAATCTTGAAATGGCAAGACAGGAGCAAAACAAAGAAACAGCAATGGAAAGAGGGATGGAAGTTAAGAAGCCTAAAGCCAGAGAACGCTAATGCACAGACAATATGGTTTGAATGAACAAAAACTAAAGAACATAAGAGAAAATCATTGCTCAAAGGATGATTCTCATTTTAATGAGGAATTTCATTCAACTACAAATCTTTGTTAGTGCCTAAATTTACAGAAAACAAAGCTGAAAGTTTTTCTACCTCCTTCAAAAAGATAACTGTGCAACTGAAACTGAAAATACACTTGAACCTTAATGTTACGAAATATCCTCCTAGGTACAGCTATGAATTTATACACCAGTCTGTCAGAAGGGCAGTCTGCAGATTGTGTAACTGTTAAGAGGGCAATGTTTAATGCTTATGAGCTTGTTGCTGAACTTATTGATTAAAGTTTATGACTGTAAGAAAGAAACATAACCAGAATTTGCAAGACATTGTAGACATGCTGTAGGATCAGGGATTTTGGACACTGAGGTTAAATTTTTTTTAAAAATCAAGAATGGAAATCATGATTAGGGGAGAATTCTGAAATAGTATTTAATAACCCTTACGTCTTATTCATCTTCAAGTTTTATAGACCCAAGGGACAGCAGTTCTGAGAGAGACTTATGATATTTCACACAAATCGTTTCATGAGGGAAAATAGTCACGATAAAATCTCGAAGGCAATTGCAGGATTAAATAGCAATTGTGTTATTTTTAGGAAACAAACTGAAAAATGCCAAAATAATAATGGACTAAGACTACATCCTAAATGTGATGTAAGGAAAATAAAATGAATCCATTGTAACAAGACTAAACTAACTAAAATTAATTAAATTAAGGCTGTGAACAGCGGTGTGCTGCAAGGATCGGTGCTGGTCCACTGCTTTTGGTCATTTATCTAAATGATTTGGATGTGACTACAAGAAGAATGGTTAGTAAGTTTGCAGATGACACCAAATTTCATGGTGTAGTGCATGGTGAAGAAGGTTGTCTCAGAGTACAACAGAACATTAATCAGATGGGCCAATTGGCCCAGGATTGGCAGATAGAATTTATTTTAGAGAAATGTGAAGTGTTGTATTTTGGTCAGGCAAATCAGGGCAGGACTTGGGGAGAGTTGCCAAACATAGAGACATTGGGGTGCAAGTTCATATTTCCTTGAAGATTGGGCTGCAGTAAGACAGAGAAGTGAAGCAGGCGTTTGATACATTTACCTTCATTGGTCAGTGCGTTGAGTATAGGAGTTGGGAGGTCATGTTGCGGCTGTACGGGACATTGGTTCGGCCACTTTTGGAATATTGCGTTCAATTCTGGTCTCCCTGCTATATGTTGTTAAACTTGAAAACGTGCAGAAAAGATTTACAAGGATGTTGCTGGGGTTGGAGGGTTTGAGCTATAGGGAGAGGCTGAATAAGCTGGGGCTGTTTTTTCTGCTGCTTTGGAGACTGTGGGGCAACCTTGAAGGGCATGGATATGGTGAATAACTAAGGTCTTTTTCCCAGGGTAGGGAAGCCCAAAACTAGACAGCATATGTTTAAGGTGAGAGGGGAAAGATTTAAAAGGGACCTAAGGGGCAACATTTTCATGCAGAGGGTGATGCATGTATGGAATGAGTTGCCAGAGACAGTAATGGAGGCCGCTCCAATTACAATATTTAAAAGGCATTTGGATGGGTACATGAATAGGGAAAGGTTTGGAGGGATATGGGCCAAATGCTGGCAAATAGGACTAGATTAATATAAGATATCTGGTCTGCATGAACAAGTTCTACCGAAGAGTCTGTTTCTGTGCTGTACAGCACAATGAATCTATTAATCTAACTGGGAGACCTATTGATGTGCCTAAGGAATCCTCAGAAAAAGTATCAGACAAGGAATTAATTCTTAAAATTAGCAGTGTGGTACATGTGAAACATGTTCCCTCAAAACATATTAGGAATGGAGAGATATCTCAGGGCAGTCAAGAAAATTGTTTTTTTAATATTTCTATAAAAATCAAATTACTCGATGTCATACTTTCCTTATTTTGAAGAAAGAAGTGTTTCCTCATTCCTTCAATGAAGCAAGTAAACAAACTATGGAAAGGTTTAAAGATTGTGTTTAGTAGGAGGTATTCCCTTACCTTATCAAGGAACCAAACCAGTAAGGTATTGAGAATTAGTGATGCTGACTGTTGATGCAGTTGGATTTCCAGAGGAGCTAATGAAGGAAAAATTATTACTTGAAGGTGTCCACAAAGGTTATAAAACAGTCACATTGTATAGAGTTGGGTTAAAGAGTGACTTAGATGAGATGTTATCGTTGGAGCAGTGCAGTAGAAGGAATTTATTTTATCTTAGGGAATGGCTAGGCTGGTTTAAAAATATTAACATCATTGACAGAATTTGAACAACCAGTCAGAATGAAAGAAACTGATATGTATAAACATCATGAATTGTTTTCTGAATCTGATGTAACCAGATCTCATGTGCATTGAATTGGATGGTAAGAGGACAAATGTACATAAAAAGCAGATAGTGTAGAAATTCAGTTATCTGGCATTATTCTTTGAAAACTTAAGTAAAAAGGAGGAAGGTAAAGAGATTTGAGACTGATATATTTAGCATATCTTCTTGAATAAAAATGCAGCAGGCAGGTCCTAAATTAAAAGAGTTCCAGCAAACAGCCCAAGAAACAGAATCAGAATCAATACCTGAATGTTATTATTTAAACGAATAAGTGCTAATAATGAAATGAAGACAATCTCAAATAGCAGTTGATAAGGAATAGGCAGTAGTTTATGCGGTGATAATTACATCTGGGTATTGTAACAAAATTTTACAATTGGCTCAAAAAATTCCAATGGCAAATCACTTGGATACTAGGAAAGTGCAGGCTAAAATACAGAAATGTTTTCATTGGTTTGAATAATGATGTGGCTAAATGTTGCCAGACACATCATCTATTCCAAATGTGGGGAAACAGCAGCAATCAATTCAATTGTGCCTTCAATTCCGACACCAGTTTTCAAAGAATCATTTAGCAGGGTTCTAACAGATTGTCTGGGGCCTCTACCAAGAACTAGAAGGGAAAGGTTTACTCAAAGTTTCAAGAATCATTCTGCAACAAGATCAGAGCATAAGTGTATGTTTCTCGCTGTCAAAATGATCCTGTACCAAACTTAAAAACATTTCCTGGATGTCCAACAGCCTGCCTAAGCACTTTGCAATGATGTAAATCTATACTTGTCGCAAAATTTACGAAATGGGTCATTATCTACTGGAGCTGGGCCATATCTCTTTATCTAATGATTTCTGAAATGTAAGTAGTGACCCGATTTTCCCGAATGCTGTAGGTTTCACATCATTGCAAATTTGAAGCCGCTTCACTTTAGGCGCAATTGTTTTACTGTAAAAGCATCATTGAGTAAGGTGTAATGCCTAATTTTCAATTAAATTTATTTTCAACACAATCCTACATAGGTTGTATTAAGGAAAATGCATATGTATATAATGTACACAGATCAGAAAGAATAAGGGATAATTTTGAACGAAATTCTTCATAAACATGCTTCTACAACCACATATTTAAAAGAAAGAGCTGCATTGATATAGACCTTTCTTGACCACCAGCTATCTTTACAACCAAGGGAGGATTCTTGAAGTGTGATCACTGTTGTAATGTAAGAAACACAGAATAAGTTTGGTTTTGAGCAACGTCCACTGACAACAGTATGATAATGACCATATGATTTGCTTGTTGTGACATTGACTGAGGCATACAAATCAGCCAGGATGCTGGGAATAACACCACACTCTTCTTCAAAACAATGCACAGTGCCATGGGATTGTTAACATCCACTCAAGCACTGCATTCTGAGATGTCATCTGAACGACGGCATCTCCAATAGTGCAGCATTCCCTCAAAACTGCGCTGGAATATCCACTTTGCATTTTGCACTGAAGGCTTAGAGTGTGAACTAGATAATTTTGAGTCTAAAGGATAAGTGCTGCCAAATGAGCCATAACTGACATATCCATAACACATTCCAGAGAACTTTGTTTGAGAAAAGTTCCTTTGCACCTCAAACCACAACCTTTCACAGATTCACAAGTCTACACTGTGGCACAAGTTATTTAAACCACCCAAACGTTAATTGAAACAAACTTCAAGCATCTACCAAAGCCTATATATTTAATTTCTTTCAAAATTCTGACGCCAGGAGATAAAGAAGTGACCAAATTTCAAGAAAATTTAAAGAAATGGCACAAAAATGTTGAAATATGTAATGTCTCCAAATCGGAAAAATGATAAGCCAATCACCACTATCGTTTTCAGCAAAGATAAGTGTGCAATAGAAATTCACAAAAAGTTCATTTCCACTCCAGAAATGAACTAGAATGTATTATCCCCTAAAGCTAGCAGCAAAGACAGAACTGAGAGAAGGACGAGTGTCTAATCACTGCATATCGATTCCCAAATAAGCGCAGTTTATAGGAAGAATTACCTGGAACATCTGTCAGGAAAAAAATAGTCAATTGAAAAATCAATAAATGGAGTGAAAGATACAATGAGGAAACAGAATTGTGTTGCTTTGTGCAGATTACATCCGAATATAATTATCTATCTTGTGCCCACTTGCATATTGTAAAAGCATTTACTATATGTTCCCATTATGCAGGGAATTATTGGCCGGATTAAAATCTACATTGCCTTTAGCTCAAATTGGCTACCTATTTTACAGTAGAGATGACACCTTCCATCGCTTTGCTAATGATTGTGAATAGACGGTGAGGACAGTAATTGACTGGATTGGATTTGTCCTGATTTTTGTGTACAGGATATACCTGGGCAATTTTCCATATTGTTGGGTATATGCCAGTCTTGTAGCTGTATTGGAACAGCTCGGCTGGGGATGTAGCAAGTTCTGGAACATTAGTTTTAGGTACCAATCCTGGACTGTTGTCAGGACCCATAGCCTTTTTCATATCCAGGGCCTCCAGCTGTTCCTTGTTATCATGGAATTAACTGAATTGGCTGAAGTTTGCCATCTATAATTGAAGTGCCCCTTTAGTTGCTGAAATTTATCCCAGCCTTGATTAAATAATGACATGGAGGAGTATTCCAAGGAATTCGTTGTCAAGTGATTGACTCCAAGAGCTAAATCTGCTATTATGTTGAGAGAGCTGACATTGGGCAGTGAATGAATCAATATTCTAAAGGACAACTGAAGAAGACTGCAAGCATTCTGTATGAAAACCAGGATTTATTGTACCAGTTGGATTGTTTCAAATCTATTTCAAATATTTATTAAGAATATGAATAAATAAATATAACAATATAGTCAGATATTTATTAAAGCAATTGCGAAAAAAAGATGTATTACTGCAGTAAGACTGCACATTATATGACCAAAGAAGTTCTCCCTAATTGGTATTGCTTTCAGCTTCTGCAAAAATAAAATATAATTGAAACTGAATTGTAGAATTGTATAAATCAAAAGAACAGCATGAGTGAAATCTATCACAACTAATGCTTCTTTTTAATTTGGTAGCTAAACTTTGATTGACCTTTACAATAAACAACATTATAAAGAAGGACATGTGTAAAGTGGCTGAGATTGGCATTCTGTTTATACTTTTGCATCTTCATTTAAATACAGGCTACCTTCCAAAGCATTGATCCCCATAAGTGATTCATTGCAGCAATAAGGCAAATTATCATGAACATTGGCCCTGAAATTTCTTGAAGTTCCACTGCTTTCTCACTGTAAATCTAGAGGCAGATGGGTGCAAACCCTGCTGTATTTCAGAAGCAAGAACTTCTTGTTAATTTATCCATTGACACTACCTTGTCCATATTGTATAGGTCAGACACAATGTTTGCAGCATCATAAGTTAATCAATGAGGGAATCAAGGTGAATGGATGGAAGGCAGGAAAATAGAGTTGAGGATTATCAGATCAGCGATGATCTTACTGAATGGCAGAGTAGACTTGATGGGCTGAATGGCCTACTTCTGCTCCTATGTCTTATGGTCTTACATTGAAAGGAACCTGCTAGTGCAACACATTTGAGGAATGGGGTTTGGTGTTCAGACACAATCCAACCAAGTGGACCTGGATTGGTTACTGTGTCACCCAGCTCACAGTGAATTTCAACAATAACCTTTGCATTGGAGGCAGGAGAATCTGCAGGAAAATAATTGTGCCTTTCTAGTCATTGGTAACAATTGGAATGCACTGAAGAATTCTAATGCGGGAAGAACCTGACACTCGTCATTGACTAACATCTTGACAGGATCCTTCAACAAGCGTTCAATCCCAGATAAGTAAGGGCTAAGTCAAATGCTAGAGATACTTTGAACGTAAAAGGTCCCACAGATTAGCAGTAGAACCAATGCCTAAGCCGATGTTCTGCTGTATAGCAATTTTTAAATATTGTTTCTTTTATACTGTTTACTATTGCGTTTTGCAAAGAATTTGCTATGGTGAACTGACCTGGAGTTCTCGATGGAACAGTCGATTCAAATAGGAATATTTGAGTCTTTATGTTGCAATAGTAGATCTCTCACTACTGGTCACATGCTGCTTTGTGATGATTCAGCTTGAATTTTAGCTCTTACTGGTCTCCCGTCCAGCAGTCTTGAGGCCACCAGGCTCCATTTATCATTGTTTTTACTCTTGCTTCCTGGCTTTGCAACTACTTTCAGTGTCTGCTCCTGTCATCTATTACCACAACTCCTCGTAGCCATTATCTCTTCTTCTCTGCTCCCACTGAGCCCGACATCATACTGTTGTCAGGTTCTGCTCCTGTTCTTGCTAATGTGACATGTCTCTGGTATCCTCCTTGGTTTTTGGTGCCCGCTGCTTTGTCGTACCCAATAAGCACTGGCCTTTCGTCTGTCCCCGCTAAAACCACATATTGAGTAAATCGGATTTCCTATTTCCTACCTATCACCTATCACATGTAGAAGGGACGTAAGAAAAGAGAAGAGAAAGGGACACAGCATATGCAGACAACTTGTACTGTAAGCCATTTGAATGGGATGTTTCAGGTGCTCAGTGTCATTTTTGCATTAATCAGTTGTTTTACCGTAAAAACTGACAGCTCGCATCTTATTTCTGTTGCTCCTGTCTTTCCCAATCATGATCCCCATTGCTGAGGTGCCCCTGTTTGAAGACTAATGGTTGGTTGTGGACTGGCATTCTAAGGTGGGTGGCTGGCAGTTTGTGTGTGGCTCTGGTGCACTGGTGTGAGACTGATTGTAGCAGAGCCGTACCTGTCTGGCTCCACTGGGTCTCTGTTTCCTGTTCTGGTTCTTGCTGGTTTTCGCTTATCTTCTGCTAAGCTGTTGTGCTGTCTCTCCACAATAAAACAAACTTTGAAATTACCTGTCTTATGTTTTGTTCATGGGATTTGGGCACTGCTAATAGGCTCAGCATTTATTGTTCATCCCTAATTGCCCTGGAGAATGTTGTGGTGGACCATTTTCTTGAATTGCTGCAATCTGGCAGGGGTAGGGGCACTAACATCGATGTTAGGAAGGGAGTTCCAGGATTTTAACTTGGCACTGGTGAAGGAATAATGATATAGTTCCAAGGATGGTGTATTGATAAAGTAGGGGTGGGGGATGGGGGAGGTGGTGGGGCGGGGGTGCGCTTGCAGGTCGTGTATTCTTACGTCTCAGTTCCCTTCTCCTTTCAGGTGGCACAATTCAAGGGCTTGGTAGTTGCTGATTAAGGAACTATACTGAGTCTCTGCATGATATACTATAGATGATAGACCCTGCAGCAACAGTGCTTGATTGATGGAAAAAATGAATATTTAAAATGATGGATGAGTGTGGTGCTGAAGTAGGCTGATTCGTCCTGGTGGCATTAAGCTTCTTGAACAGTCTGTTTGTAAACTTGACAGCTCTAGCAGTAAACCATGCAACTATTGAATGTGCATAGAAAGGTCACAAATGTGACTCTCGGCCTTGAATAATATGAGAATTGAACAAATGTTTGAGCTTCATTAGTTATCAGCCCAGACATCAGGCTGTCTTGTAAGAGCTGAAACTCCAGTTTTGGTGTGACTGTTTAAAAAATTGCACCAAACCAACTAACTGTCATGCAGGGTAACAAGCATGGGGCTGGATGAACACAGCAGGTCAAGCAGCATCATAGGAGCAGGAAAACTTGACGTTTCGGGCCTAAACCCTTCATCAGAAATGGGGG
>JAHRHZ010000051.1:6642248-6660843 GCA_024137785.1 Ginglymostoma cirratum
TCCAGCCCCATGCTTGTTATCTCGGATTCTCCAGCATCTGCAGTACCTTTTATCTCTGATACAACTGTCATGCAGGACTGTGACATTTCATTGGGACTCCATCTCTACAATGTGTCAAAAACTCCTAACTCTATTGCTTAAAATATCCAATCTTTTTGCTCTAGGTCTCCTTCCATATCTTTTAAATCATAGAATCCCTACAGTGTGGAAACAGGCCCTTTGTCCCAACAAGTCCACACTGATCCTTGGAACATCCCACCTAGACCCATCCCCTGTAACCCACCTAACCTACACATCTCTGAACACTACAGGCAATTTAGCACCTAGCCTGCACACCTTTAGACCATGGGAGGAAACCTGGGTATACACAGGGAGAGTGTGCAAACACCACACAGACCGTTGCCTGAGGGTAGAATTGAACCTCGGTCCCTGGTGCTGTGAGGCTGGAGTGCTAACCACTAAGCTACTGTGCCCCTTATCATCTTATATCACTTTCTATCACTGTGCATTGAGAGAAATCAAAGGAGGAATTTATTAGCAGCAAATCCCATTCTTCACTGCTAACTGTGATTACGTTTGGAGAGGGATAACTGACTGGATGACATCCAGATCAGATTGAAGTACAATTTACTAGCTTCCTGCCTCCATTATTAGACATTCTTTCTCTTTATTCTTGGGCATCACTGGAAAGATCAACATTTGTTGTTCATCCCTAATTTCTCTTGTAAGGGTTGTGTGAGGCTCACTCCTTGTGGTGTATGTATGCCTACAGTGCTGTTAGGAGGAGAGTTCCATATTTTATGCCTGCAACTGTGAAGGAATGACTATATATCTCCAAGTCAGGAAAGTCTTTGACTTACATAAGAATACACAAATTAGAAGCAGGAGTAGGCCACTCGGCCTCTTGACCAGCTCTGGCATTTAATAAAAACAGCCTGATCTAATATTCCGCATTCCTGTCTATCCAGGATAACCTTTCACCCCCTTGTTCAGAACCTATTGATCTTTGCCTTAAAAATATTCAATGAATCTGCTTCCACTGCTTTTTAAGGAAGAGAATTTCAAAGACCCTCAATCTTTATAGTCGTAGAATCATACAGCATAGAAACATGCCCTTTGGCCTAACATGTCTATGCCAACCAACAAACACCAAACTACACTCATCCCATTTGCCTGCCCTTGTTCCGTAGCCTACTATGTCCTGGCATTTTAAATATTCATCCAGATGCTTCTTGAAATTTTGTGAGAGTACTTGCCTTCACCACCCTCTCAGGCAGCACGTATTTCTACCAACCTCTGTCTGAAAACATTTTCCTCAGATCCCCTCTAAACCTTGTATTCCTCACCTTAAACTAATGGTCTCTGTCTTTCTCAGAGATATATCTTAAGTGCTTCTCAAGACCTATTCTGTCTATGTCTCTTATAATTTTGTACACCTCAATCAGATTCCACCTCAGCCTCCTCTGCTTCAAGGGAAACGAACCCAGCCTATCCAGTCTCTCCTCATAACTGAGACTTTTCATTCCATGCAATATCCTGGTGAAGAGATAGTAGGGACTGCCGATGCTGGAGTCTGAAATAACAAGGTGTAGAGCAGGATGAACACAGCAGGTCAAGCAGCATCAGAAGAGCTCCAGGCCTGAAACATCAGCTTTCCTGCACCTCTGTCATCTCAATATCCTGGTGAATCTCCTCTGCACTCTCTCCAGTGCAATCGTATACTTGCAATAGTGTGGGGTCAAGAACTACACAGTATTCTGCCCATGGCCTAACTAATGCTCAATACAGTTGTAACAACTCTTTCTGTCTCTTATATTCTGTGCCCTGGCTAATGCAGGCAAGTATCCCATATGCCTTTTTCGCTAGCCTATCCAGGGTACAGACACCTTCAGGGATTTATGGAGTTGTACACCAAGGTCCCTTAATTCCTCGGGGACCCACCATACATTGTACATATCCTTCTCTTCTTAGGCCTCCCAAAATGTGTGATTTGCAATCAAGAAGAAAATTCTCCTAATCTCTGTCTCAAACAGACAACTCCTTATTTATAAAATGACCCCTACTTCTAGACTCTCCCATAAAAGGAAAGATTCTTTCTATCACTGTTAGAATCTTGTGCATTTCAAGGCTTGAAGTGGAACATGCTGGTGGTGGTGTTCCAATGCCTCTGCTGCCCTTGTTTTTCTAAATGGTAGATGTCATATGTTGAAAGAAGTTTAGTGAATTCTTGCAGTGCATCTTATAGGTGGTATGCATTGCTGTCACTGTGTATCAGCAGTGGAGGGAGTGAATGTTGAAGGTAGTGGATGAAGTGCTTTGTCCTGGATGATGTTTGACCTCGTTGAGTTGGAGTTACACGTATTCAGGCAAATAAAGTGTGTTCTACCTTTTGACTAGTGTCTTGGACAGATTTTGGTGAGTTGAGATATTTGCCAAACAGTTTTCAGCCTTTGAGCTGCTTTTGCAGCCAATGTAATTGTGTTTCTGGTTTTAAGTTTCCAATTAATCGTAACTTAATGAATGCCAATTCTGGGGAATTCGATAGTAATACTGTTATATGTCAAGAGAAGGTGGTTAGGTTCTGCTGTGTTGAACATGGTCATTACCTGGCACTTGTGTGGCACACTTACTATTTACCACTTATCAGCCCAAGCCTAGATGTTGTCCATTTCTGGTTGCGTATGGACAAAGACTGCTTCAAAATCTAAGGAATTGTGAATGGGGTTTAACAGTGTGCAGTCATCAATGAACATACCCACCTCCAAATTTATGATGCAGGGAATGTCATTGATGAAGCAACCAAAGATGTTTGGGTTAAGAACACTACCCTGAATTTGGGAACAGGAAAAAAATTGGTGCTATTTTATATAGCATTGGTTCGACCACAGATAGAATACTGTGTGCAGTTCTGGATTCCATGCTATCGAAAGCGTGTGATTATGCTGGAGAGGGTGCACAGGAGATTCACCAGGATATTGCCTGTGATAAAAAGCCTCAGTTCTAAGGACAGATTGGATAGGCTTTCTCTTCCTTGGAGCAGAGGAGGCTGAGGTAGTGGGGGGGGGATCTGATTAAGGTATATAAAATTAGACCTCAGACGCCCTCCACTTTTCAGAATGTTAATATTTATAATTCTACCAGTCTCTTTAGTTCAATTTCATTGCTGTTCTGCAAGCAACATAACTTATAACGAAACTAACTGTATAGTCCTTTCAAAGGAATGTGCAGGAGTAGGGGCTGGTTAGCTTCCATCTGTATTATTCTGCAACTATTTTGAACCTCATCAGTTGTTGTTTGTTTGCCACGTCATAATGAAATATAATTCTTTGGTTTCATCAATGTATCATTGAAAGGTTTCCCAATCTCTTTCTTTATCTTGCTGTTGTTTTGTTGAGGCCTTCCAAACACTAACATAAGAATTTTATCAAATATTTCAAAATGTGCATCATATGCTTCATTAATTGCATAATGAAACTATTTGCAAAAAGAACAGAAACTAATTTTTAGCGCTGCATTTCTAAGGATCCTTAGCTTGTATTTTAAACATTGCATTGCTTGAAACATTTCTCTGCTTTGGAGTCGCATTTGCTCATCTTGAGGCATGTGCTGCTCTATCTTTAAGTGTTCATGCTCCTTATTTCTTTGTCCCATGTCCCTGTTTTCCCGCACCTATTCTGATTCTGAAACATTCCCTCTAAGCTATTTACAGTCATAATGTTATAGTAAATTTTGAACAATAGGTGATGTGAATGAAGAAGTAAGGAAAAATCAGTTGTTCAAGGAATAACTTCAACATTATGTGTGCCTCACTGCCTATGGACGATATTAAAATTAATTACTCTATAAGAGTTAGATTTTAAATGGTACCTTGGACATGGGTAGCCAGTTGGTAATGTGAATTAACACACTAACCTTCCACCAGTGTAATCTAGGTTTGAGTTTAACCATGAATGTGGGATGAAGGTAAGCAATGCAGAACTTTAGTTTGGACCTAATTGCAGGTGTTACTCAGACAACCTCAAAAGCTGTTGTTTAGAAGTAAAGTCCTTTTTGTGAATTACTAGATAATGTAGACCATGATAAACTATTTCACATGAATTGCAGCAATAGTAGATGGTATACTGCCTGCAGTTGAATGGAATAGATTTAAACCTAATCTGCAGAAACAATATTTCAGTGATCCAATAGTCAATCTCTGAAACAAATTCCTTAGGGAGATGATGGAAGCAGATAGCAAGAATTATTTAAATGCAGCTTTGATTGATTTATTTCAGGAAATAACATTTTGGGATGTGGTTTACAGGTAATGTGAAACAGGACATATTGTATGTCAGCATGCATGGTTATTTTGGATGTGTATTGGGAGGGAATGGAGAGGCAATCATATTTGTGGGAGCAGTAAGATTGGGCCAAGTAATGCCTGGGGAATAAGACAGAAAATTTCAGTTTAAAAGCAAAATACAGCAGTTGCTGGAAACCTGAAACAAGCACAGAGAATGCTGGAGAAACTCATCAGGTCTGTTGAAAGAGAAAGGGAGTTATGTTTTGAGTCCAGTATGACTCTTGTTGAGAAGTCTCTTTCCCCTTTTCCACAGATGCTGCCAAATCCAAAATTTTGGTTTCCTGGTCAAGATTGAAATGCTGATACTTAGTCAATGGGGTAGCAATGGTGGGTCAGGTGTCACAATCCCCTCTTGTTGTGTTCCTGACAATACATTTGATTGTCCTGTAACACATTAGATGCCCTGAATATCCGTGACGTCAGAACATTTTGAAATTAAATTCAACTTTCAAGATTAAGTCAATGGCTCACAGGCCTCTCACAGCACCTTTACCTCATTCTTTTAAAGGATGTCTATACCAATTGATTTTAAGCAGCTTTGTCTTTTATCTTCCTTGTTGAACACTGTGGCACAGACTTGAGAGAATGACAGCTTGCACAGTGGCTTGGGAACAGTAAGAGCAAGTCACAGCCAAGCAGGGGGAAGAGGGCATGTGGATGAGGGAGCATGGACTAGTGGACAAAGAATCCAAGGGACAGAGAGTTCAGGATTGGGAACGTAGAGCAGTGATGTGGGAAAGACCTGAATATAGCTTTGAAGGTGAGGGTGGGGGCTGGGTGTGTGTGTGTGTTGGGAGGGGAATCTGGTGAATGGATAGGAAGAAATAATGTGGAGAGCGATAGAACGGATAAGTTTTCGGGAGGAGCGAGAGTAATGATTTGTTGAACTGATTAAGTAATAAGATTACTGAGGTCATGGACTTGTGTGGGCAAGTTGTGATTTTGATGGAGAGCTTCAATGCAGGTGCAGGAGGGTCCTTTGTAGCTGCAGCATTTGTTACCTGATGATGGTTTGCATGTATGTATTTCTCATTTCAACCACTGACAATTTAAATTATAATTTAGGGTGGCACGGTGGCTCAGTGGCTCAGTGGTTAGCACTGCAGCCTCACAGCACCAGGGACTCAGGTTCAATTCCAGCCCTGGGTGACTGTCTGTGTGGAGTTTGCACATTCTGCCTGTGTCTGCGTGGGTTTCCTCTGGGTGCTCTGGTTTCTTCCCACAGTCCAAAGATGTGCAGGCTAGGTGGATTGGCCATGCTAAATTGCCCATAATGTTCAGGGGTGTGTGAGTTATAGGGGGATGGGTCTGGGTGGGATGCTCCAAGGGTCAGTGTGGACTTGTAGGGCTGAAGGGCCTGTTTCCACACTGTAGGGATTCTAATTCTAATTGTTAGGAGCCAACTCTGGATATGAGCTAAAGTATTACCAATTCTACTATTGGGAACAATGTGCCACAGATTTTTCTTAAGCCCTCCACTGTAAGGTTTGCTTTGTGTCATTTCTGGGTCTCTGATAAATATTGATTGTGACAATATCACTGTATAACTGAAGACCAGGATGATGAACTAGGTGGTGTTCTGTTTCTTTTGCTGTGACAATTCCTATGTTTCTGTGTTCTTTCGAAGGCTCCATCTTGGAAACAAGTCAAAAACCACAATTACCTCTCTCGCTAGTAATTGTCAGCTGTGAAATTGTGAAGCATGTATTATGAATAATCTACTTTTATATCTTCCTGTGGTAATCCTTGAAAAATTTCAATATTTCAGATGTGACTTGCAAGGAGTACCAGAAAGTGGACTTGATAATTAAACTCCAGGACACAGTCGTGCTTAAATGTGCATACCCAGAGATGAGCAAAATGATCCAGTTGTCCTGGGAGAAGAAAGATGATGGTGTGAAGCACAAAGTTGCTGTGTATAATCCCAAACGGGGAGAGCACATTTTCTTTCCATACAATCGGAGTGTTATATTTCTCTCATCAAATATCAGTGGAGATATAAAGTTGACAGCAAAAGCTGCAGATGAAGGCCTTTATCAATGTTCCATTAACACTTTTCCTGAAGGGATGTTGGTGAAACTCATTGCAGTAATAGACCCAGGTAAGTGACAATGCTTCAAACTAACAGGACTGAACGATTTTACAGCCCTGAAAAGGGCTATTTGGTCCATCATATCTGTGCTAATTCTTTGCTCAGGCAATCTGGAACTAATTCTGTTGCCCACTTCTCTTCACTTATCGCATAGCTTCAACTCCCTCAGATATTTATATAATCGTCCAATCAATCTCCCAAATGTTGCAATGTTTACTGTCTCAACCATTCCCTTTGGCGAATCGTTCTGTGCTCCAATAACCCTCAATTTAAGAATTTGCTTTTTTTCTCATCCTGTCTGCTTTCTCTACTACTAATATTAAATAAATGATTGCTTGTTGCTGACTCTTTTTTCTATTAACAGCTTTCATAATTTTAAAAAATCTTGATTAAGTTTCCTCTTATTCTTCCTTGCTCTAGTAGAAATGGCTCCAGTCTCCTATTACTTTCCCATTCTGCAGCCATTCTGATGAAACTATGCTGAACCCTCTTTTGTGGGTTTAATATCCTTTCTAAGAACAAGACACAAAAAAAGTTTCTGCATTCCACCGTGGTATGGTCTATCTGTAGTTTACCTAGTGTCTAGTACAAATTAATCATCGCATTTCTGCCCTTGTGGTCTTTGTTTCGATTGGCTACAGAAATAATAGATGCATTGGTGGTCATCTACCAAAGTCTGATTCTGGAATGATTCCTGAAGATTGGAAGATGGCAAACATAACCACACTATATATTGGCATGTATTGACAACTGGTGACTGAGTAGAATAAACATGTCATTCTCAGGTTGGGAGGCTGTGATTAGTAGGATACTGCAAAAACTCATGCTGGGCCCCAGCTGTCAGCAATCTGCATCAGTGATCCGAATATAATATTTCCAAGTTTACCAATGACACAAAACTAAATGGGGATTTGAGTTTTGAGGAGGATGCAGAGAGCCTTTGAAGAGATTTAGATAGACTAAGTGAATGAGCAAGAACATGGTGAAAAATGTGAAATTATTCACTTTTTAGAGATAAATAGAAATTAAGATAATTTCTTAAATGCTGAGAGATTGGAAGTGATAATATCCATAGGGATCTATGTGGTTCACAAGTCACTGAGAGCTAACATGCAGGCTCAGCAACAGTTAGAAAGCCAAATGGAATTTTGACCATTATTGCAAAAGGATTTGAGTTCAGGAGTAAAACAATCTTGTTTTAAGAGTCTTTATGAGACTGAAAGCGAAGAGGTAAAAAATCTAATTGAATATCTGAGTAGAGTCAGGCGCCCAAATGATCTACTTCTGCTCTGATTTCCTACGATCCTATGTCCTCACTTAAAAACAAAGTGCTACAGTTGCTAGAAATCTGAAACAAATACAGAAAATGCTGGAGAAACTCAGCAAGTCTGGCAGCATCTGGGGAGAAAGAAACAAAGATGAAAGTTTTGAGACTGCTTCAGACTGACTGTTTCTTCAGCATTTTGTATGTTTGTTCCTGTGTCCAAATTGTCTGCCAACCTCCAAACTCTTATGGCATCAACACATTTTAATTGTGTTACTTATACCACAGTCCAAATTATGCCCAAAGCAAGAACAATTACGGAGACGTATTGATTACTGATATATGCTGCTTCCAACCCTTCTTCAATCCATGCAGCATTTCTTTCACTGATAGTCAGTACATCTACACAGATTTTTATCTGTGATCAGTCGCCTTGTCAAAATACTCTGTTAAATTTGTCAAACGTGATTTACAATTAACAAATCCATGCTAGCTGTCTATCAATAGCTCTTGCTTTTCTAAACACTTAATCATTTTATTTCAAATTAGATTACCAACATTAGATTAACTGATCTGTAGATATTTGATTTATCATCTGCTGCACTATAAATATCACATAAGCTACACTTTAGTGCTATGACACTTTCTGCATATTATAGGAATGTTGAAAAGATTTTTTTGTCAAAATCTCTGCTATCTCCTTCAATTACCTTCAACTGCCTGGGATATGCACAGTCAGTGATGATTCAGTTTGTGCTTAGTTAATTTATTTTAGAGCTAGATCCTTTTCAGTAGTTTCCTGTAGGTTTTTCTGGAGCACCTAATTTTCACTCCCTCTGTCATGTGCTAATTTTCTGAAAAGCAGTATCCAATTATACATCCCCCTTTATCCTTGAGCACCATAAGCCTGATGTAAGTGTCCTTTCACCTTTTAAAAATTGTTTTCCATTTCCTTTGTGACCACTTCAAATCTTTCTCCACAGCCCTTTAAACCCTCCATAATCTTTCAACCCTGCACCAAATTTATGATATTCCATATGGCTTTCTTCAGGATTGCTTTGCTGTTGGAAGTCACGGATGCATAATTTAACCAAGAGGATGTCTCTAAGGCAATTGCCCCCTAGCAAATAAATGGCTGTCAATAATACGTATTTATAATTTTCAAATGACTAAATACACTATTAATGTTTTGGCACTGAATTATACAGACCAACAGATTCTTTTCTTCATTTTTATTCTCTGATGAGCTAAGTGATCAGTTTGGCGTCACCAGTTCATGTACAGAAATCGGCTTCAACATTGTTGGGCTGAAGAGCTGAAAAATGATAAATTAATTTCAAATGAACCCAAATGAGGAAATTACCAAGTATGAATGTTGAGTGAGATAAGGTTTGAGGTGGCAGTGACCTCCGCAGTCAGGTTGCTGAGAAGACCAATTCCTGTATGCATGCTTGAGTCATTGTGGGATAACACATTCATTGCATCTCGATAAGTCCCTTTGTCTTATTTATAAATAGAATGTGACTACTTAATGAACCTACTGGATTCTATCAGGTTGGTTTTTGAACATTTCACTCCGCTTTAAATAATGGAAAATGTAATGTTCTCTGCAGCCCGTAATTGGTATGCTGCATGGAGCAAAGATCAATACGTATGATTATACTATTGTCATTTTCAGTGTTAAATTTGGTTTATTTGTCTTTGCAGCTTATTATTGATTCTCTTCAGCCGTGTAAAGCTCAGTCCAATAGACTCCAAAGTGTACTCTCCATCCATTTTAATTTCTTTCCCGTTCTCTTAGTTCTAGATGCAGAATATAATTAGCTATTCATCACTCAATACCAGAGACAACAGCTTTTTCTTACTAAAACCTCTTCTGGTTTGGTGTTCGTTATTCACTCTTCTCTCTTCATTGTACCTCCACAGTTTCACATGATAAAGATATTTTGGTGTACATGAGTTATGTGAAATGATTTTAAAGATCATTTGTAAAGAAGTAAATGTTGTGAATGTTGTGGAACCAGGTATTTAGTTTCATCTTTGCCAGATTCCTTGCACTGTCCATTTGCATGGATTTCTGATAGTAATGTTAGGGCACAGACACCAGTCTGTTTATTTTTAATGAACAGTTAGTGTGAGCATGCTAACAGTTTCATTATTGTGTGTGAGGAAACAAAGCCATATAAAATCTGACCACAATCAACTGAAGAAGCAAGCAATAATTAATCTATCTGGATTTTAAGCACACATAGATACAAGAGTGTTTTAGTACTTCTGCATTGATAATTGAAATTGCCCGTGTAAACTTGTCACAGTGTAGTTGCAGTGATGTGATTATATTGCTTCAGTTTTGCACCTCCCAGCTCCTTCACTTCTACTGCAGAGAAACTTCTGACATTCTGATAAACTCTACTTTTCTGGTACCCAAATTGCTGGACCTTTTGCTTTTTTATCCACAAGTAATAATATCATATCAGAATAATAAATAAAAATAAACAGAGAACGTATCTTTTTAGAAATGAGGGACTGAGGTATGCTTTGCTCCAGTTATGGCCCCACCTACTTTTCATCCAAAAATATCAATGCTTTTAAAAATTTCTGCATTTGATGCCATGAGCAATTGCCTAATGTGCATGCTATGTGTATTCCAACTACAGTAAATAATGAGACGTGAATAAAATTAACTCGAAAGATGAGACAGGATAGTCAGATAACCTGCAGTAGTAGAAAATGGTAAATGTTTGTAAAACCACCTATAGATACAGAAATATCCCATAGACAGGCATAGACATCTGTGAAATGTGAAGAATGATATTTGAAAACAAAGTACAAAAGTACAACTTCTATAGATTTGGATTAAATTTAGATTTAGTTCTAGATTTTATTGTCACATGCTCAAGCACAAAAGTATAGGAGTACAGTGAAAAGTATACTATGTCACCACAGTTGGCACCATTTTAGGTATAAGCACTTAGGTATGAAATCTTAAGAAAAGCAGAAAGAAATAAAGAAGAAAATTAAAAGTTAAACATTACAGTCATTCTTAGTATAGTATAGAAAAAAGAAATAAAGTTAAAAGTTAAACAGTAGTGTGCACTACTTCCCCACGCACTCAGCCACAGGTACCTCAGGGGAACTTACGGCAGGGGCATAAATGAATGATTTTATCGAGGGCAGGTGTTACATTGATCTCCTGCTGAAGTTCTGACAACAGTTTAGAAGATCCCTGAAAGAATTTCAGCCAAGATACTTACCATTAAAATATAATTTGTGTCTGAAATTGGTCTTCCAGGTTTTGTTGGTAATGCCTTTTAGTATTTAATAAAAACAGAGATGTTTGATAAAAATAACTTCCATAAACAGGAAAAAAAGGGTCAGGCCAACAATTGAGGGCAGTCAGAAAAGGTTCTTCCTTTGATCAAAGAGATCTGTAAAGATTGGAAAAGTGAAAGGCTTTTTTCTGTTGGTTTACTAAAATAATTGCCTATGCTGCCATCCCTTTATATGATTGTTACTAAGATAATGAAAACATATGAATCAATAAACAGATATGGCAGACAAACCATTCCAAATGTGAAATGCAGTTTTCACTCTTAATCATCAAATAACACCAACTGGAAAGTTACTGATGTCAATGAAAACCACACGAAAATGATTGAGTTTGCTTCATGGTACTCACCAACTGCTCAGAAGCCTACTGGTGCTAAATCTGAGTCCTTTCAGATTCTCCTCCATTTGATTCCCATTTTCCACTGCTAAATACATACATAATGCATTCAAGCTAAGAGTACAATAGAAATGACAAGTAACCACAATCTGGGGAATGTGAATTAAAACGTCTTTGCTCAAGCCTCAAACCTAGTCAGAATTTAAACAACTGTCATGAAATTATGTTGTACTAATTTTTTTTCAAATATTTCCAAAGCAAAATTTCCCAGAAGTCGGACAGCAGACACTCGTGTACACTTTGTGCCAGGGGACAATGTGACCTTATCCTGTGCGTATCCAAATGTGGACAGTATTACACAGTTGATATGGCAACGGACGGCTGGAGAAGAAATAAATACCATAGTTGATGTCACAACTTCGCAATCCTTTATTGGCTATGACTACAAGCAAAGAATCCAATTTATCCACTCGCCCAATCAAAACGTCAGTCTGACCATAGAGAATGTGACAACAAATGATGTGGGAATGTATAGCTGTCATATTGTCACAAATAATGGAAACTGGACCCAAACCTTTGATGTTGATGTGGAAGATGGTAAGCTAGTCATGTGCTAATATAATTCACTCTATTTTTTTCCCTATTTTGTAATTGCTTTTTCCCTTTCCCCTATCTCCTCTGTGGCAAACAAGTTTCTGAAACATAATTGTGATTTCTGGCTCTAATTTACAAATGATCCCCGTGGAGCTGAACTTATTTTCATCAGGTAAAGGAAAAATGATGAAATATGTGATCAAGAATTTCTTAAACACTGAGAGGCATGGAGATAATAAGCACACCATTTAACCTGAGGTGTGAATTCCGAATCAGATGAAGTATAATAAAATTAGAATGCTTCAAGACAGAGAGACATCAAAAAAGTTTTCTTTCTGCCACACATTTTTGGATAGGCAGAATGCAATTCAAAGTTAATGTGTGAACCTATACTGGGACAGTTAGACACTCCGTGGAGTATGAAGGTCCCTGTGCTGCTGGAAACAGCATGTGTTGAATAATGCAGGCCTGAAGATGGATGGATTGCCAGAATTCTTTTGCTTTGTTAGATAGAGATTTTGTGGATTTTTTTTCCAAGAGGTGCTGTACATGTGGAAGTAGTGTGTTTGTTGATCTGAAACACCTTTCAAAATTGCATGTTTATTATGTTTGCTGTTATTTTACTTCCATGTCTCTTTAGCCCAATGCACATCAGAGCGAGAAAATGACCAGATATGCAGCTCTCAGTCCTTTTACCAATGAGGCAGCACGGTGGCTCAGTGGTTAGCACTGCTGCCTCAGAGCACCAGGGACCCAGGTTTGATTCCACCCTCGGATGGCTGTCTGTGTGGAGTTTGCACGTTCTCCCTGTGTCTGCGTGGGTTTCCTCCGGGTGCTCTGGTTTCCTCCCACAGTCCAAAGATGTGCAGGTTAGGATGGATTGGCCATGCTAAATTGCCCATAGTGTTCAGGGATGTGTAGGTTAGGTGGGATACAGGGGGATGGGCCTGGGTGGGATGCTCTGAGGTTCAGAGTGGACTATTGGACCAAAGGGCCTGTTTCCACACTGTAGGGGTTCTATGATTCTATGATACATCATGAGCCACTTAATTTGACCACACTTCAATTTCTCTCTTCCCCAAACCTCAAGCTCTTATGAATTTCCCACCCACCTGGCCCCAATCAGAGTTAAATTAAACTTAAACTCTCTATTGAACTATGTAATTTATAGAAATTCCAACATTCTTTTTTTTTGTTATTCAGCGACAGGATATGGGCATCTCTGATAAGGCCTAGATTGTTGTCCAACCCTAACTGTTTCTGAGAAGCTGTCTTGCTAGACAATTTCAGAAGCCTGTTGAGAGGCAACTAAATCACTGAGGATTTGGAGTCACATATAAGCTAGGCATGGTGAAGACAGCATTCCTTAAGGGACAATAGCACAGTAGTAATGTTAGCAAAATAGTCAATAATTGCAATCATTTCTTCTCTGAAGCTGACAGCAGCTTCTGCTGTACCAATGTGCAGTGAAATGTGGATAGCCTGAGACTACTGTCAATAATTTTACATTTTTGACTCAGGATAAATTCTTTAAGATTTTGTCCCCACAATCAATTTAAAATTATTGAACTGGTCAGAAATTCCACTGTTATGCTTGTTTTACTGTAAAGCCATTAAAACGTTACCTTTTTTTCTAACTGTACACCAAATTCATAATTACTACTAAATAGCCATAATGACCCCGAAAGAGTAGTTTAATAGTTGATCAATATAAAATCTAGTATGACAAAAATAATCTTTCAAATTTCTTAAGCTTATGGAATTTTGCTTCCATTACCCCATGTGCACGTAGCAATCATTTTCTTACATTCACTCATGGGATGTGGGCATTGCTGGCTGGGCCAGCATTTATTGCCAGTCCCCAGATGAACTTGAGAATGTAGTGGTTAGCTGTCTTCTTAAGCTGCTGCAGTCCACATGCTGTAGATAAACCTACAATGGCCTTAGGGAGAGAATTCCAGGATTTTGACCCAGTGACCTGAAAGAACAGCAATATATTTTTAAGTCAGGATGATGAGTGGCTTGGAGGAGAATTTGTGGGTGATGGTGTTCCCATGTATCTGCTGCCCTTGATTTCAAAATGGAAGTGGCCATGGGTTTGGAAGTTGCTGCCTAATGATCTTTGGTGAATTTCTGTGGTGTATCTTGTAGATAGTATACACTGCTGCTACTGAACATCAGTTATGGAGGGAAAGGTTGCTTGTGGACGTAATGCCAATCAAGCAGGCTGCTTTGACCTGGATGGTGTCAAGCTTCTTGAGTATTGTTGGAACTGCACCTATCCAGGCAAGTTATTCCACTTAATAAGTCTCTAACATTACATAAGCTCCTGATTTGTGCCATAGAGATGGTGGACAGGCTTTGAAGAGTCCGGAGGTAATTTGCCACATTACTCATAGCCTCTGACCAGCTCTTGTTGCCACTGTGTTTATGTGATGAGTCCAATTGAGTTTCTGATCAATAGTAACCCCAGATGTTGATAGTGGGGGATTCAGTGATGGCAGCAACATTAAATGTCAAGGGTGGTGGTTAGATTGTCCCTTATTGGAGATGGTCAATACCTGACATTTGTGTGTTGTGAATGTTATTTACCACTTGTCAGTCCAACCCTGGACATTGTCCATATCTTGTTGCATTTGAACATGGACTGCTTTAGTATCTGAGGAGTTGCGTTGGTGATGAGTATTAGGCATTCATTGGCGAACATCAGCAAGTCTGATTCAATGATGGAACGAAGGTATTCACGAAGCAGCTGAAGATGGTTGGGACTAGGACACTACCCTGAGGAACTCCTGCAGACATGACCTGGAGCTGCGATGACCGACCTCCAATAACCACTACTATCTTCCTAAGTGCCAGGTATGATTCTAACCTGTGGAGAGCTTGCCCCCTAATTCCAGTTTTGCCAGAACTCCTTGATGCCACACATAGTCGAAAACAGCCTTGATGTGAAGCGCTGTCAGTCTCACCTCACCTCTGGAATTCAGCTCATTTGACCATGTTTGAACCAAGGCTGTAATGAGATCACGAGCTGAATGATCCTGATGGAACCTAAACTGGGCATCACTGAACAGGTTGTTGCTGAGCAGTTGCTGCTTGAAAGCACTGTTAATAACATCTTCCATTACTTTACTGATTATTGATTATTTCACTATCTGTGCTTTTTTAAGAAGTGAAGCAATTCAGTGTTTTTTTAATTACCTCGTTTTCTGTCTGTGAGAGTATCCCAATGTGATTGGCTACTTATAGTGCTTGGTGAAATCACTGATGCTGGATTTCTGGAAATCCATCTGACTTTGTGCTAAGTCTTCCAACCCAATGCAACAGAATTGGGAATTCCGGGCAGCCATTTTTAAAGGTTGAGTTTGTGAAGCTGCAAGTTTTCCTACATTATTCAAATGGACCTATTCATACCACACAGAACATACATTTTAATGAGGGCAGGTAATTCTGAATCTAATGGCAAATGTCATTGCTTGATCACTAATCTCAAAATGCAGCACATTGTTGATAGAAGTTCAGAAGACTCTAGCATTACATAAAAGTGCAAGAGATTAACTATATCAATGCCTCATTACAGGAATATCCATCATCTGGTTGGTCACTCCAGAAAGCATGTATCCTTCCTTAATTTGAAGTTTGTACAAATAGCCTTAGCAGGTTTTGCCCCTTCCTGTTCTAAAAACAATCGAATTTCTTTGCAAATTGCCCACTTTAATGTCATACAAGACATTGATCAAAATTGCCTTAAGGCCAGTTCTCATGAAAAAATTAAAAATGAACCATTCTACTTACTGAAAAACAGATGTACGATAGAGTTGAATGACTTCACAGTTCTGATAAAGGGTCCCTGGACTCAAAATGTTAACTCTGTTTTACGCTGCATAAAATAATAGAATCCTAAGGTATGGAAAGAGGCCATTCAGTCCATCGAGTTTCCACCACTGAAGAGCATCCCACCCGTAACAAGCTGCTAACCCTATCCCCGTAACCCCCAAATTTGCCATGCCTAATCCACTAGCCTGAACATTCCTGCACCCAACAGGGCAATTTAGCATGGCCAATCCACCTAGTCTGCACATGTTTAGACTGTGGGAGGAAACCAGAGCACCTGGTGGAAACCCATGCAGGCAGGGAAAAACGTACAAATTCCACACAGACAGTTACCATTGGCTGGAATCGAAACCCGAGTCTCTGGCACTATGAGTCAGCAGTGCTAACCACTGAGCTACCATTCCACGCACTGACAGATGCTGGCAGACATTCTGAGTTTCTCCAGCATTTTTGGATTTTGTTTAATAACTTCACACATGGTGTAGACTTATTTTGTGAATTGATTGGTTGTACATAGATAGTAAATTTGTGGATGACACCAGAACTGATGGCCTAGTAGACAGTGAAGAAAGTTTTTTAAGATTACAAAGGGATCTTGATTAAATGTGTCAATGGGCTGAAAAGTGGCAGATGGAGTTCAATCTGGATGCTCAAGGTATTGCATTTTATAAAGAGTAGGGCTTATACAATTAATGGGTTGTGTGGTAGAATAGAGGGACCTAGGGGTTCTGGTACATACATTTTTGAAATTTGCATCACATACAGACAGGTTGGTTTAGCATGCTTGCCTTCATTGCTCAGACCTTCGACTAAAGGAGTTGGGAAGTCATGTCAAGGTTGTAAAGAGCATTGGTGAGGCCTCTTCTGGAATATTGCGTCCAGTTCTGGCCGCCCAGTTATAGAAGGATATCATTAAACTGGAGGGCATTCAGAAGAGATTTACCAGAATATTGCTGGGTGTGAAGGTTTGAGTTATAAAGGAAAGCTGGACAGGCTGGGACGTTTTTCACTGGAGTGTAGGAGGTTGAAAGACGACCTTACAGAAGTTTATAAAATAATGAGGGGCATAGATAGAGTTAATGGTAGTTGTCTTTTCCCTAGGACAGGGGATTTCCAGACTGGGGAGCACATTTTTAAGGTGGTGAGGGGAGAGATTTAAAAAAGACACGAAGAGCAGTTTTTTTTTTTACACAGAAGGTGGTTCATGTGTGGAATGAACTTCCTGAGGAAGTGATAGTGCAGATACAATTACAACGTTTAAAAGACATTTGAATACATCCATGAATAGGAAAGGTTTGGAGTGAGGGGTAGTAGGAACTGCAGATGCTGGAGAATCTGAGATAACAAGGTGTAGAGCTGGATGAACACAGCAGGCCAAGCAGCATCAGAGGAGCAGGAAGGCTGACGTTTAGGCCCGAAACGTATGCCAGGATGATGAATGACTGTATACAAAACTATGTTTGCAGTGAGATTGAATTCATAAACTTGAAAATCGGCTGAACTAATGTTACCCCCTTGTACAAAAATATAAGACACTTCAAATGTAAGCAGGTATTTATTTATATTTGGATTCAGAGACCTCGCCCACACGATATACTCTGAAACTCCAGGCTCAAGTCTCTAAGCTCCACCCTCGGCTTGCCCCGCCCCGTACGCACTTGTTGGTATTGCTAAAGCACGCTGGACCTTTCCTTTCGCTGATTGGCTGCAATCCCGGGCAGCCGCAAAAGCCTCCGGAAAATCGGATTGGACAAAACGGCGACGGAGGCGGCGATTGGCCAACATCCTCACCATTCTGCGCAGCCATTGGTCCGTTGCAGTGACGTGTGCGCGAATGTCTGTTGCTTGCCAATTGGTTACACCTCCAGGGCGATCGGCTCAGCCGATAGGCAACGCAACCAATCAGAGCGGGGCGTGCGGATGGGCCAAGCGGCCGTACCATGTGGAGAGAGGGAGAGGGGAGGGGGAGGCTTTATGTTAAAGGTGTGGAGTTGCTTCCTCCTCGGGTGACTTTCCTTCTCGTTGATCAGGAGGGAGAGGAGCTTCGCTGTCGTGGCAGGGTTTGGGGTGGGGTGTGCGCGGCCTGGATTTCAGCTCGCTGCCAGCCGCGGGGTAACATTGTAACCGAGGAGATACATTTGTAACCAAAAAGGGGGCGGAGGGCGCTACATTGACAGCGATACCTGGCGAAGATGTCGAAGGAAGAGGTGGTTAGCGAGGTCATTGTGGAGTCCAAAGTGATGTGGTATCCCGACTCCAAGAGGAACACACACATGGACCGATTCAGAAACCTCATCAACGACAAGTTCGGTCTCCAGTTGGGTAGGTCTGTGTGTGGGGGTGGGCATCGCCCTTCGGGAATCCGGCTGCTGCAACCTGAGCTTTTCTCCAAATTTCTTCAAGTCTCAAATGTAAAATCCCTGGCCTTATCCTTCCATTACCTAGATCCCGCGCGACCTCATCCAGCTCTCTGTCCCTGTTGTCCCTGTCACTCCCCGTTGCTTTATAATCCCAGTTGGTGACACCACTTTTGAGAAGGTTGTAACTCCCATTCCACTTAAGGCGTTTTTAGACGCTGTCTTTTTGAGTAAAGTTCATCTGTCAAATCCAAGACCATTCCTTTCTTCAGTTGTGTCATGGGGTGTTTTCCTGTCTTATAAGTGATAAAATGGTGTACGTCCTGTAAAGAGAACTTGTTGGTACCCAACCAGTTCTCCATCAATATTTGTCAGAGTGGAATTGTGTACTAGAAGTGATTAACCAAGTCATTAATCTGAAACCGTGAAGGCAGATCATTTACTT